>JAJTUV010000057.1:4507500-5078960 GCA_021653895.1 Mastomys natalensis
AAAGACTGTGCCCTGAGTCTAACTCAACAGTATATATAAATAAATCACTTATTCCAAATAAACATCAGTTAATATTAACAACACATCATCCCTTGCATGTTTCATCCGAGATGATCTGCTATCAACTACTTCTAAAGGAATTTCAACACAACACACACACACAGAAAGAGGCAGGGGTGGGGGTGGGGGGAGAGAAAGAGATTTGTTTATTTCTCTTGGTGAGAAAAATCCTAGAGATGAGCATACACTTTTCAGGCATGATTATAAAAGCAACCAAAGTCTTACCATAAACACGCAAATATCCTCCACTAAAGTTCTTTTCTTGAAAAGGAGGCGGATCAAATATCGACAGGCTGCAGAAGTAGTAGCTTCCCTGAGAGCTGTCTGGGTTGTTTAGGAAAAAGGAGACACTGTTGTTGAACATCTTGATATGGGCAGAACATCGTGTTGTGGATGGACTCCTCATTTCCGCTTCCCTTGGTCTTGGTGAGGTCACAGAGGACTTTTTTGTCTTTGAACAACCGCATTTTTAACTGCTGGACGATCTCAGGGTATTCACAAGAAATCTGCACACGTCCATTTTGAAAGGAAAACATCCTGTGATTGGCCAAGCCATTGATTTCTCCTGGATCAAAAAAGAGAACAAAGCAAGAGTGGTATGTTGTGAACACATTGCCATAATAATTATATTTAAGTGGGAAAGTGATTTCTTTATAAAGTCACCCCTATTTATACCAAAATAAAAGATTTTTTTAGCCAAGCAAACAAAACCAGAATGTGACAAGACAAACAATGCACTAGAATACACCTAACCAGAAATGGGCCTTTCATGTGATAGACAGAATATCAAATATTATATATCAAATAACATGTTTAGATAGTATAACTCAGATAGTTGCCACACTTTTACAGGTTCCACACTGAGGGCCAGATGGTAAACAGATAAAAGATTGTTGATTTGCCATAATTTGTACTAGGAACACAGTGTTCACAGGAAGTGCAGTAGGGCTGGGTAGAGCATTATAGTATTCACTGAAGGATCAGAAAATGCCTTTAAAGAAGTGAGTTTTAACACTGAAACCAAAGCATGAGTCTCTTTTAGCTAAACAAGGAAAGACTTGCACGAAAATATTATGGAAAATAAAGTTTTTAAAAGCATACAAATTTACTGAAGCTAAAAATTAAATGATTGTATATAAGTAGCATTACATGCTCCAACTGAAAAGAAAAGAAACAGATCAATCATGTTCGGACAGTAGCATGTCTCTTATGTACCCCATTCACTGAGAACCAAATCGGCCCAAGGTAAGGTCCCAGGTTTCTGCTTACTTTTTCTCTTTTAAGATCACTGGAACCAGGGTTGGTCTTATGAGCTATATATATAGGAGGAAGACATTGAAATGGCTTTAATCTGGTTGTAGATTGTGAACTACTGGCTTATAGGTTCAAACTGTTTGGTTTATTTCATATTTTAAAATGACATGTCATTTTTTAATGAAAATTTTTATGCTAAGATTGTTTTTAAAAATTATCAGAATGGTAGCTTTTACTTAAGTTGCTAAATCTCTTTTTTTTTTCTTAAAATATCAAACAATATAAAATAATTTAAAGAAAAAATGGCCACTCCTAGTAAAATAGAAAATATTTTTTATTTAGACTTTTTAGTGGCATTATTTTCATAGCAAACACATTATTTCAGTCTCTGCTATCATCATGACCATTTTTAATGACTGTATACTGAGCTGACAGTGTTTATTTTCCATGATTTATTAAGATTAGCACTCGGGTAGTAACAGGACTAACAGCATCATTATGCTTGGTCTCTTAACATCTTTTAAGCTTCATCAGAATCACCTATGATTCTGATACTTGTGATACTATGATACTTATTTATCAATTTATATCTCTATTTTAGTGTCTCTAACCCTTAGTATATTCTTCTCATATTTTTAAGAAATGCTCTCAAATTAGAGATTTGGCTATAAAAAATAAATACAAGTGTTCCAACTTCTTTTTTTTTTTTTTTTTTTTTGGTTTTTCGAGACAGGGTTTCTCTGTGTAGTCCTGGCTGTCCTGGAACTCACTCTGTAGACCAGGCTGGCCTCGAACTCAGAAATCCACCTGCCTCTGCCTCCCAAGTGCTGGGATTAAAGGCGTGCGCCACCAACGCCCGGCCTCTAACTTCTAATTGTATCAGTCAATACACCTTACGTAACCATAAAACAACAGGAAATAGTAGACAAAATGCCTAAAGTAGTGTTGCAGGGATTAAATAATTGACCTAGAAAATGCAGCTTAAAGTAAACAAGGCCCTGGAACCAGGGGCAGAAGCAAGACTTTAGTAGCGATTTTGCTCTGAAAACATCTCTTCTTCTTCTTCTTCTTCTTCTTCTTCTTCTTCTTCTTCTTCTCTTCTTCTTCTTCTTCTTCTTCTTCTTCTTCTCCTTCTCCTTCTCCTCTCTCCTCCTCCTCCTCCTCCTCCTCCTCCTCCTCCTCCTCCTCCTCCTCCTCCTCCTCCTCCTTCTTTTCCCTGCTTTATCTCCCAGAGTCAACAAAGCAAGGAGGCTGGGGGGGGGGGGGGTGTTTCCTTCAGTAAGCTGCTTTCCAAAGAATGCTGAAAGGGTCCTTGGAATAAAGAGAAACCTGGGTAAACTGATGCTCATGTTGGGTATAGTCCAGAAAAATCTCAACCAGGGGATTTTATTCAGAGTCATCTTAGACTGTCATTACCCTAGACTTTAAAAGTAAACATGCAAGCCAGGTAGAAAAGATGTAGAGTTGACTTTACAAATAGTATTTTTAAATATCATAACAAGTACATTTAAAAAACAAAAAAGAAAGAAAAAATGGAATGTGGGCCAAAAGGCAACAACAGAAATGTCAGATTAGACAAGTAAACACCAGGATCATGTGCCTTTGACTTATCAGATGCCCCAAAATGAAATCACTGTGCTCATTATGTTTAGAGAAATGAAAGACACACTTACAATCCTATCATCAGGGTAAAGGAAAAAAATTAAGTCAACTAATTTGAAAAAGAAATAAAACTGGCCAAAAGTGCACTTACTAAAATCCAGTGAGTAGGTTTAAAAAGTATATGAGGCAAGGCTAGAGAGAGAACTGATTAACTAGAAGACTTGATTAGCCAAGAGCCAGGTTAAAAAAAAAAAAAAAGTATCCAGAATTCAGGCACAATGCAACGAGTCAAGAATCTCAACCAATCATATATATATACATATATATACACACACACACATCACTTAGACATACAACCATCTAGAGTGTCTAAAATCAGTAGCACTGGCTACCTTCCAAATAAAAAAAGTATAGGACACAGTAGTCATGTCTCCATATCAGTTATACAGGCTACACATGAGGCAGCAGAATTAGAAATCATACGTATGCCAAAAGAAGCCACCTGTCTGCCCAGAACACTCTAGAAAGATAGCGAATGCGCACACATCGTGATTTATTGCATCACCACCAAGAGCAGAGGTGCAACAAATACCTGAATGGATGCTACAAAATCCACCGGTAATGCTCTTGCCTGAAGGGGAGGAGAGAGTTTGCATCAAGAAAGAACATAGAAAGCAGAAAGGTGTCTGTGTGCTAACAACGCTTTATCCTTGGCTTGCGGTAATTGTGGGGGTGAGGTAGCTCATGTGATGGTTATTCACTCTAAATGTTCATTTATTATTTGTTCACGCCTCTGTATGAGTGTTTTGTCTTACAGTCTAAAAGCATGCAGAGGAAAAATAAAACTGCTTTCACTTCTTTTCATAGAGGGAAAGCTGCAAGTTCAAAGCAAAGGGGTGAGATCAGAGACCACATGCGACAGATGCAGCTGCACTGGCTTCAAGTAAGGACCCCCTGAGGACTTTCTCCAGAGAGTGCCACATTGCACGCCTCTGTCTCTACTATCTGCTGCAGAAGATAAGATCAGCGGACAGCTTCTCAGTTCCTTTAGCAGTGTTCAGAGAAAATTTCCCAGAGACTTTAGAATGGCAGCAAGCAAACCACAAAGAGATCCTGGGTCAAAACTGTTTCTAGCCTCTGTATACACATAAAAAGTGTGTCAGTGGCTTCTGCTTCTTTGCCTACACTATGACCCTCGAGCCGGCACGAGGTGAAAATTAGCTTTGGGACTGCTATGCAGTACTGCTCAAGGAATTGAAGAACAAATTCTGGTTCTGTCCTGTGCCTGGCATGCAGGTCTTTACCTAGAGTACCCCTGTGGACTTGTCTCTTTCCATCTGTAAAATAAGTGAAAACAGTGTCTTTAGAGAGTTCATTCTCAGAGATGGCTCAGTGGGTAAAGTGCTTATTGCACAAGCATGAAGACTTGGATTTGGCCACCAAAAGCCTGGCATGCAGTGTGCATTGCTAACCTTGGTGCTGCAGGATGGAAACAGGTAGAGCCTAGGGACTTGCTGGGCAAATACTGGGCAAAATGATGATCTTGGGTTCAGGGAGAGACCCTGTGTCAAAACCAAAGTCAAAAGTGACTAAGGAAGATGCCTGATGTTGACTTCAGCATCCACAGATGCATACACACTTGTACATATGCACTTCTGTGCACATGCATACACACACGCACACACAAACACATACACGCACATACACACAGAGGTTCTTTTCCACACTGACTTTCTGTGGGTTGATACATTTAGAAAAAAATCAGACAATCAAGAGAAACATACAACTAGTCTGTCAGGTGAGTTCCCTTCAAAGATATCATGTTTTCCACAATCTTCTTTTTAAAAAGAATATTCCAAGGAGTCTGGAAGATGCTAACATTAGTGAAACGATCTTTCTCACCTACACAGAAGGACCTGGGACTGCTAGGAAAGGTTCAGTGTTTCTTATAAGCAGAACCAAGGGTGTTAAAATCAACTGCGGCCTCCAGAGAGCCATCTATCAAGCACGCAATGATCATTCTTAGCTTAAACACATCCTGGCTCACCTTTCCATTATTGAACATGGTAATGAGAAGATTGACTCATGTTTCCACATTCCCTACGTTTAAATTTTAAGCTTTCAGTCTGAGGGAGAAAAAAAAGTTTGGCAACTGTAAACCTGCAATTTGAATGTTTGCAACCATGGTAGTTCAATATTTACCTTAAAATTACTTTGTACCTGTAGGACAGATGTACTAAATATCAAATTACAAATTCTTTTAAACCTTTAGCTGAATTTGGCACATTAATACAAAAAGAGAGAGCACTGCGCTCTGACTGGGGAGGTGTCATGTAAGCATGAGTCATGAGTTCAGATCCCCAGCACCCATAAACAAAGGTGAATATGCCAGCCTGCATGTAGAACCCAGCATGCCAAGTGGGTGGGGAGAAAGTCTTGGAATCAACTGACAACCAGTATAGCCAAATACAGCTAATCCAGCTGAATCAGTGAGCTTCAGGGTCAGTGAGAGATGCTGTCTCAAAAAAAGATAAAGAACACTAGAGAAAGGTACCAGTCATTAATCTCTAGCCTCAACATGCATACATGTATGCACATATGCACAAGATTTAATACACATACACAAACACACACACACACACACACACACACACACACACACACACACACAAAGGGGGAGACAGACAGAAAAATGAGTGAACATGAAACTCCTTACCTGAAGATAGATACCTATCAGGTTCAAAAGGTTTGCTAACCTAATTGATAGGATGTTTGTTTGTTTGTTTGTTTGGCCAGTTGGTTGGTTTTCCTTTTTCATGATTACTAAGAGCCAGACAGGTTTAATTCTGATTCTTTAACTCTCTTGAAGTATATAATAATTTAACTTGTCCGGTGTGTGAGCAGACCATGGGACCCGAGAGAAAGTATTCTACTAATCT
This sequence comes from Mastomys natalensis, assembly GCA_021653895.1. Classification (NCBI taxonomy): domain Eukaryota; kingdom Metazoa; phylum Chordata; class Mammalia; order Rodentia; family Muridae; genus Mastomys; species Mastomys natalensis. Next base: position 4,513,356 of record JAJTUV010000057.1, read on the forward strand.
ACCCAAATGATTATAAACACCACATATTAGTGATTTTTAATACAAGCACCAATGATACACATTTCGACACTTAAGCTAAAAGCACAAATAGTAATGTGCTCATTTATAGCCTTGTGATGTCTTAAAATCTGAGTATTAAGTAGAACACTTGCTTTGATAACAATGTACACATGTCCTCCAGTGTCACATCTAGATGATATTCATGCTAGAGAACAGGCGGTAGGTATATTTTCTGAATCACTCAAAGACTATGTCTTACAGGGTATATTCTTCTCACCAGGCTCAAAAGTGTCACCTGCTATTGTGATTTTATACTGGTTTTTAAAATATAGTACATTTTATGATATAATACTATCAATAGACTGCTTTCAAAAGTAAAATCGGAGCTTTTGTATTATAGGAGTTTTTAGATTTTTTTTTTCAAAGATAAGAGCATTTGTGTCTCTTATTTTAGGGACTTTTAAAATCTCTGGAGTCAGTATAATGATGCATCCTATAATCTCAACACTTAGGTGGCTGAAGCAAAAGGATTTCCATAAGACCAAGCTCATCCTGGGCTACATAGTGAGTTCCAGCCCAGCCTTGACTACACAGTGAGGTGATATCTTAACAAACAGAAAAAAAGAAGAAGCTGAACAGAGAAGAAGGAAGAGGAAAAGGAAGAGGAGAAAAAAGATGAAAACCTCTTGAGATAGGTCCCTCCCCAAAGAAAGAATCCATGAGAATTCAGAAGACACTACTTGCAAATTGATTTCTTTGATATCCAAAGCGTTTTATTTCTAAGTATCAACTAGTCCACCTAAGACCTATCCAGCAAGGGCTCTATAAACAGTTGTATTAGCTCTGGTTGAAAACAGCTTTAAAGAAACATATGGAGACCTCACATCGTGCAGAGGATATAAAACAGACTAACAATTTGATTTTATTCTTTTTTAACTCAAACTTCTAACCACAAACCTCTACAAAGGCCTCAGAGTGAGAGATAAAATCTCCTGAGTTTGCAATTATTGATAGTGCTTATTAAACATATTTTCTGCAGTCAAATAATGATTAGCTTCAGTTGGCTCAGTATAGCAAAAGAGCATGACACTTATCAGTTAAAATGGCTATATTAGAGACTTGTTACATTTGATCTTTAACTCATGAATTTTAGCATTGTTTTTAAAGTGTACTTTCTACCATTCTTTCATCTTTCATAAAAACTGTCATTTCTTGTGAGTCTACTAGCTAAAACCTTTAGAACCCTGGCTAGTAGTCTCTTATCTGTGTATTATGCCTACACTCACATTATAATTCAAAAGCATCCCCAAACCTAATAAGAGTGGATGGGTTCCATAGTAGGATGGGGGAGCAAAATAAACCCTATGCCATTTAGAGAAAGCAAACCAAAAACATAAGGAGAAGTGGAGACAAGACCCCAAAACCAAAACATTCTCTCTCTCTCTCTCTCTCACACACACACACACACACACACACACACACACACACACACACGCACACACACTATGACAGCTGCTTTTACTCTTCAAGGAATTCTGAAAAGGGGAAAAAAAAAACCCTTGGTTTTCTAAGCATGTACAATAAGAAAAATGAAAGTTCCATTTTTAAATAGTTAAAAGTTATTTTCTTTGTGAAAATGGAAAAACCCCAAAGGTGCTATAAAACTTTGAATCAATATTCACAGCATAATTAATTTGCAAATAAACTACTCTGTTAGTGATCTCACTGCCACTGGTTTGAAATTATCATAGGAAGGAAATCACATGAGATTAAGTAAAATCAGTTCTATTCCACAGAGGGGAGGGGAGATTGGTGTTGAGATTCATGAATACAAATATTGCTTTCCACTTCCCAGTTGCCATGCACAGTGCTTTAGGCTCACACACAGGACATTTGTGTGTGAACTCATTTACATTGATGCTTATCTCCAGCTCAGCTCTCCGGGCCAGTTTTCCATCCCTTTTAGCATCTCTCTCTCTCTGGATACAGCCAACCCATCAAGTATAACATGCCCAAGCTGAACCTATTCACTCACTAAACCCTACACTGTGTCTTTAGAGACCCACTGGCCAAGCCCAGGACGCAAAGAGTCCTCATCGTCTCTTCTCTCTGCCTCTCCTCATCCAGTCAGTCACTAAGTTCTGTTAACTCTAGCTCATAGAAACCTCTTGAACTTAGTCTTTCTTCTCTGTTCCCATTGCCAATCTAGATCTTAGTGTCTTCTTCCATCTGTAGAAGCATCTTCTTAGCTGCCCGTCCCCACTTCAACAAACAAACAAACACACACACACACACACACACACACACACACACACAGTCTGTCTCATCCCTCCATTTGCCTCTAAAATTGGGTTTCTAAAGAACATTTTATTCCTCAGCTTGAAAGTCTTCATTAGTTTCCTGTTGCTTATAAGGTAAAAAGCCTGGCTCCTTGGCATGACACCAAAGCTTCCATGATCCTGCAGACCATCTGGTCTAACCACACTGAAGTTGCGGGCTGTTCCTTTCACAGTACTTCTGTTTCCACAAACTGCAAAGTTCAATGAGTACTTTATCCCACTAGAAATACTCCATCATTCTTTAAGAACTGTTTTAAGTGGCAAGTCCTCTCTGTAGGTGTTGCTGAGATGCTCAAAGACTCCAAACTCTATGCTTTCAACACTTTATTTAGACAATATATTTCTAACATATATATTAGATCCTAATTAGTCTTGTCTTGCTTCCTCATTTAATCATGAAGTCTACAAGGAGAAGAATTGCATTGTTCCTGGGACCTGGAACACAGTAGGAACTCAAAGATTACTTTTAAAATAAATGAAGATAAGGCCATGAAGGTTCAACATCTCCTTAGCATGGACCAAGAAAATAAGACAAATGAAGAAAGAGGTCCTATTTGCTGGAAATTGGGGAGCACTCACAAGGCAAAGCCAAAGATTCAAACTGATTGATGCTCATACAATGTTTTGAACCCCAATCATTTTTCAGGCACTTTCATTGTATTAACTGTGTTCAGGGTACATTGTTAAATGTATTATAAAATATATCACTTGCTTTCTAAAGCTAGCTTTTAAGGCAGATGGTCATTTCTTAATCCCTGTTTTACAGCAGAGAAAACTAAGGTTTGGATAGCTATATTCAATAACCTTTATCCAAGCTAATAAAGTCAGAAGTAAATATTAGCCATAAATTGACTCAGACAATGTGACCTCAGAGACCACTTACTAAATGGGTCTCCCAGTCTGATATCGTAGTCCAAATCCCTCACTTTACAGACACTGAAGAATAGGAATCTGAAGAGATTTGCTATGGGAAAGGAAATGTTAGGTTAGAAGTAGACATTCCTTTTAGCATTTCTTTTTATTTTAAGGTGTATGTATTAATACTACAGATACGCAGTGTTCACATTGGTATCGTGCATGTGTCCTGTGACCGAAAACGTAAGATCGTTCCTCAAATATACAATTACATGTGTTTAACATCCTTAGTTATCCAGATATTTATTTATTAATCATTGTGTGTTAAGCTGCCCTGTGTATTTAAACTTGAAAAAATAATCTAGTTTCTTGATATCAGGGTCTAAATTTCTCATGAAATTTGTCCAGTAATTTGTCTTCCTATAAAAATGGATATACATACGTGTGTGTGTGTGTGTGTGTGTGTGTGTGTGTGTGTGAAGTTTTAATTGTAATTAAATAAGTGCAAACAGACATTCTTATGAGATTTTTGCTTGAATAGATGGAACAAAATGATTTTGAGTGTAGTGAAGTGATTATGTTGCTTCTGTTGCATGGATGAATTCTCTAAGGACAGCATAAACATTAGCTGTTTAGTCTGATTTCTCAAATGCAAAAGCAGCCCCCTCTAAAAAAAATCTTGGATTGCTTCTGGGAAGTACTTCACCTGCGACAACATGACTCAGAAAGAGTTGATTCATCAGTACCCATGGTCAAGTGCACACAAACACTTGAGTCTATCGCTCTGTTTAGTCATAACCTGTCTCTTTTCCGCTTTTCCTTGAGCAAAGCAGTCATAGTATCATAATACTGTGCATGGCCCCCAGAGGTTCCCAGCCCAAGTTCCCACTCTCTCTCTAAATTTGCACACGGATATCTGTTTTAGACTACTTTACAGACAAAACCAGTGAAAACAAACCGTGGCTTGCCCAACAGCTTCAACTTACGTTTCATGGTCTGCACATACTTATGTTCTACTTTTCCAAACATAATTTTGAATTTTTACAAAATTTCAATATTTTCTTCTTCCCAGAATGACTGAAGACTGCCACTTAACAGATTTTGTTTACTAGAAGAGTAACTCGTTTATTAGAAAACTAAGAAACACGGTCACCACTTATGTAGAAAATACGAGTGATTCTAAATATTTTTTTTTAATTGGAAAGCCCTGTAATTCACTTTACATCTCAAACAGAATGATCAAACAATCTGAGAGGAGAAAGGTAACTTAAGTGACAATATTCATTCAATTTATTACACATGCCGGTGTGAACATTTTATGTCAAGTAACAAGTGCTATAGATGGTGTCGTGAACAAAGCTAAGACAAGAGTTGGTTTGTTTGTTTGTTTTTTTCTCTGTGTGCCTACAGGTTACTGGTAAAAAGTACTAGTGACTTAAAAAGCCTAATGATCTGAAGAAGCTGTAGTTAATAAGCACAAAAATGAAAGGAATTTTGTTCACTCTGATGAGAAAAGTTTCACATGAGAGTAATAGAAAATTCTAGAAAGAGGAGGAGACAGAGAGGAAAGTGTGATCAAACAAAAACTAGAGGAAGAAAAAGATACTGGAAATAAGGAATAAAGTTTGAGTTCACAAATTGAGAAGGAGTGTCTGGTCACAGACAAAATTCATGAGAATACATGAGAAAGAGCCACCTGAGCAGGAAGTTCTTGAATTCCAATGTTAAAATGAGTGGCTTCCAAGTTCACAAATTCTACAAGTAGGGCAGTTTGTCACTGGTAGAGTGCTTGTCTGGCATACAGAAAGCACTAGGTTCAGTCTCCAGCCACATAGACCAGTGGTGGCTCATACCTATAATCCCAGGACTTGGGAGGTACCGAAGGAGAATCTGAAGTTCAAAGCCAATGTAGGCTACATGAGACCTTATCTAAAAATTGTTTTTCACTAACTACTAGAAGGACTTTTCTTTTATTAAGTTAAAGGAACAAGACTTAGACTAACATGAAGTGCTCCATCTGCAATCCAGAAAGCCACAGAGCATAGACGAAAATCTCCAGGGAGAGCAGACTACAGACTGGAACTCCTAGTCACAGGAAAGGTACCTGTGTACTGGTAACTATGGGATGTAAAGGTTTTCCCCATAATGTTTAATGGAGGAAGATATAGTCCCCTGTGCTGAAATTACTGGAAGGGCTCTGAGCACTGATCAGAAGAGAGGTCACTTCAAGGTTCTTATGCCAGTGTGACAAGTAGGGTTTAGGCGTTACAGACAAGGGCACAACAATGCTTATTTCTCTAAAAAAAAAAAAAAATGAGTAAACAGGACTGGAGGTGCAACTCAGTTGTAGAACACTTGCTTAGCAGGCATAAGGTCCTGGGATCAATTCCCAGTGATGAATAAATTGAACTAATTATTCAATTATGATCCTCTGAACATAAAGACTTGATAATTAAGAAGTTGTATCAGGGCTTGGAGAGATGACTTGGTTACTAAGAGCACTCGTTGCTCTTCTGGAAGATCTAAGTTCAAACCCCAGCACCCTCATGGTGGTTCATAGCCATCTCTAACCCCATTTTCAAGAGTCTGATACCCTCTTCTGGCCTCCATGGACACTAGGCATGAATGTGGTGCACAGACATAAGTATAGATAAAACATCCAATTGCATAAAATAAAAATAATCTTTTTTTAAAAAAAAGTATCATCAACCTTTCATATTCACCTGAGACAACAAAGAATATTAAAAGGAAATGTTACTATTCCAATAAACATAGAGAAAAACAAGGAGATTAAATAACACAGAAAAATAAGAAGTAAATACATATACTCTTGGAGGCATAAAATCAATGCTTATCATGCTGAGAATGGCTTAAATTCATCTATCCAGAGAAAGGGTTAGCAATGCAGAGTTTTTCAATGCAGCTTGAATTTTAGAAACAGGTGCTCAAAGGGAGGAACCCAGAGGTCAGCTCATCTCCCCAGCCCTCTCTGAGCTCTGTGGGGGAATATCTGGTGTTAAGAACACCAAAGGGCTTTTTCTCCAGAGATGGTAGGATACTAGAATGACTGTTCAGTCATTGTCAAAGACAGAGTAGGTTTAAGGTTTACCCTCTTGGCTTCCTAAGAGAATACCTCCTGAGACACGCATATACTAGATATCACCAGCTGTCAATCATTGCCACTGGCTGCATTCTCTACACTGCTTTCAAAGTAGTCTTCCTAAAGCCAGAATTCAGCAGGTCACCCACATCACCCCACATTGCCCAGGAAGGGGCTCTTCTCTTATAGTTTCTTTCTGTAGATTCTTCTGTAAGAAAGAGCCTTCTGCCATTCCAGAATCATTAAAAAAAAATAAGATTTTGTAAAATTTTACATTGAGATCCATTGAAGACTGGGATGTTCAAGACTCTCAACCTTCTTAATTCACAATTAAATAATAACGTTAGTCAGAATCTTGCCCTCTTGAGATTTGTATTGCTCACATATCTTCATTGGACGTGGGCACATTAGACTCCTACCAATGGTTCTGCCACTAGGTATGGTGTAACAGATCACTTAGCCTTTCCTGGTTTATGGGTCTTTGTCAGCACTGACAAGGGGTGAGAATCCCTGTATCATTGTGGCATGAGAAAGCCAAGAGTTGGAAGCATTAAAAAGTATTACAGCCACCCATGAGTGCTTAGTTTCCTGAGTTTGGCTCTGTGTTTATAGCTGTAAAATTAGCTATAATTTAGAGTTCCTGGGTGTATGCAACCTGGGGCTACTTTGAATATGGTGATCGTCAATGTGTTAGCTGCTCATGCTTCCCATTTTGATACTTGTCATTGGAAAATGGCATTCTGCATAATACAGTTTTCCGTGTCGTGAGAATAACTAACGTAGGTTTTACTCATTTAGCATCTCAGGTGACTATTCCAAAAGATTTTATTGATCACCTTAGTTTGGCAACTTGTGACAATCCTACAGCTGGATCCATCCCTCTACAGAAATGGCACCACTGTTCATACAAGTCCTTTTGAGCACAGCACCATCACCATGACTACCCAAACGGGTTTGGGATACAGAAAACTTTTAAGGCATTACAAGCCTACCATGTGGTAACTTGTACAAATGTTCTTGGAAGAAAATCCAAACTCTTTAGTATGCCCCTGTGGGCTGAGAAGTGTGACCGCTAACTTCTTTCTCAGCCTCATCTGGCATCATCCCCGGTTTCCCTTCCTCCCTGTGCTCAGCTGCATCAGCCTTCTGACCTTCCGTAACAATTACAGATCCTTTGTATTGACTTTCCATAGAATTGTCTTTCTTACCTTGACACTGCTCTTTCCACTGATTCCTATATGTCCTTTCAAGTTCAACTCAAGTGTCATCTCCACAGAACAGTCTGTGTGGCTCCAGCTACACACACACACCCTCCCTGTCTGACCTGGATCCTTGGTACACTCTCTTGCCATCAATTGTCTCTTTCACTAGGACTCAGCTAGTCTCAGCAGAGGGGCCTGCCTGGTCTTGTTCACCACTGTTCATACAATAGCCACCCCAAACATCTCCTGCATAGCAAGTGTCCAGTGACCTATGAATGAACAGACGAGTGAATGAGTAAATGAGTGGATTTCTCTGCCATAGCTATTCTTGTTTCATATATGCTGCTAAGCTTTACAGTGGGGCAGGGGGAGGTTGTAAAACAGGCATACATAGCTGAAAACAAATCTAGCTCAGAGCTGTTCTTAGTATTTATTCCAGCTAAATCCAATGAGGGGTGACCCTCTTTGCTCTTTCTTCATCCTTCTTAAGGGCATTTGAATACCTTTGAAAAGTACAATATCAAATATTGAATAAATCCAATTTTAGGTTTGACTTTTTTTGGATAGAAAAATAATGTCTCCTTCTCTCTACCATTGAAAAAATGCATTTCCAGATGGGCTTATACCACTGAATGTTGTGCTTTCGCTTCTCCTATTAAAGGCATTTCCCACCACTTAATGTTTCACTTCACTTATCCCAATTTCAAGAACAATATGTAAGTGCATATAATAAGAAGCAGCAAAAGATCACGTGTAATTACTTACACTGCACATGGCTCTCTTTAAACTGCTCATGTAGAGTTTGATAAATGTCACCCACAAAAAAGAATCAAAGATTCCAGAATGTTTAAGGTCTAGAGGGGCTAGTGAATGCTGTCAGTCATCCACTCCCCCTTTTTAAATTTCAGGATGACCTTCATATCAAATATCTAAAAACCTTATAAGATCAGCCAGGGTTGGTCTGGCTCTGTCTTGAAAAACAAAACCATCAATAAGAAAAACAAAACAACAACAAAACACAACAATCCTATGGCAGACTGTGCATTTAAGACATAGGACCATCCAGGTAAGATTAAAATCAAAATTTCCCTTTTGGAAGTCCATCCACTTTATTCTCTACTGTAGAAGAATTTCCAGGGCTATTCAATTTCTATTCTGTTGACACAAATCATCTTGCCTTTCATCATTCTCTAAAAACAGTGAGCTGCTGTCCTACTTTATACACAGGCAGGTAACTTGGAGCAAGTAATTTAAAATTGTAATGGTCTGTTGAAAAGTAGTTTTTCACATTAAAACATGACATCTAAAGAAGCAATACCATCCACGCTGACCGGGCGTGATACCCTGAGCGTGAGTTGCTGCGCTTCTGGAACTGTCTGAGCTTTTAAAAATAAAATAAAATAAAACATTTTCCATTTGTACTTAATTTTTCTACTTTCTATTTTTCTTAATGTTCTCTTGAAGTACAACTCAGTAAGAACTACGGATAGGCCACTTACCTGTCAAAAGTCTGATTAGGAAGCAGAAGACAAAGACAAACCAGAAGTATGGCTTCATGTCTGCCAGGAGCAGCTGCAGTCTTCCCCTCCAGTGCTCAAAAGTATCAGTGAAGTCATGTTCTCAGTTGTTTTCTGTTTTCTGGAGAGGAAGTGGGTTTGTGGAGGTTGGTGCGGTGTCACATTTACCATTCACTTCTACATGGAGAGCTAACACAGCGCCTCCTGCCTAACAAGTGCCCAGTGCTGCATGAATGGATGGATGCTTGAATGAATAAATAGATGGATGGATGGATGAGTGAATGAATGGATGAATGAATGAACAGATGGGTGGAAGTGTAAATGGATGGATGGATGGATGGATGGATGGATGGATGGATGGATGGATGGATTTTATTTTCAAAGCTATTTATGTGCCATTTGTGCTGCTAGGGACTTCATGGACCATTGATATCACTGCTGTGTGGAAAGCATTACTATTTGTAGGGTGGATGTTTAACTCACAGATTTTTGTTGATCATGAAGACAGGAAGAAAATGTGGCCCTCATTCTGGTTAGAAATACAAAAGTCCATCATTTTTGGAAGCCATTCATTCAGATCTCTAGATCAATAGCTACTGGGGACTGCAAGATCCAACACAAATGATGAATAAGACATATTTTGGCACATTTGTCAGGGCTATTTGCTCCAAAGATGTAAGTCCTTTGAAATAGGATGGAAAATAAATGAAGTTTTTGAAGAAATTGACATTTTAAAATATCTAAAAGAGGAACATTCCAGGAATACAAGAAATAATATTTATATGGTGTTTGTTGTAGATTATGATTTTATAAATGATAGGATAAGGTGTAAACTGACTTAACCCCTGCTCTCTAAGTTACAGCCATCTGTAGAAACTCGAGAGTCTATCTGCATGTATGGGTGCGTATGAAGCAAGAAAGCTAAGATGCCTGATGAACATCTCTGTCCCTGCAAAAAGAGAAAAAAGACAGTGGCAACAGCAATAATGCAAATAATTTATTTACAGCCACCTAAATTTTATATGAAATATAAAAATGTACATAACATTTAAAGGTAAAGGGGATGGAAGATGGATCAGTGATTAAGAGCACTTGCTGTCAAACGTAAGGACCTGAGTTCAAATCCTTAACAACCAAGCAAAACCTGGGTGTGACTGTACACGCCTGTAACTTCAGGAGGACAGACAGGAGGATCCCCAGAGCTCATTTTCCAGCCAGCCTAGGCAAAATGGTGACCATTAGGTTCCATGAGAGACTCTGTGTCAAGCAGTAGCAGAAATGATAGAGAAGATGCCCAGTGTCCTCTTCTGGCATCTGAATGCCTGCTCATATACCACACACAAAACACATGCATACTACACACCATATTCCCTACAAACACACACACTTCAATGTAGAACAATGCATGTTTACTATGTATAAAATATACCACACTATAGTTAAATTGTTTTACATGGACTTTTTGTGTGTATGTATATATATATATCACTTTATGTATTGGGGTCCATTACTTTCCTCATCTCATAAATACTAGAAAATGAAGCACAGAAAAGTAAAGAGCCTGGCCTGGTCCAAGCCCTACAGTGAGTGTCTGTGCTGCCATATGAACAGTCTAGCTCCCAAGTTCCCACTCTTAACCAAGCAGAAAGAGCCATCCATGCCAAGGCCTGTCACTAAGATGTAGCTGAGGTCATCTGCGATTGCCTCATTTTTAGCCTGTCCTCACTGTGGCATGTGTAAGCAATTGTGGGCCCTTTCCCCTTACTGTGTACAGAGAACTAGCTCCTACATCACAAGTATGGTGCTCTTGTGAACACCAAGTTGCCCCAATTCGATAGCCCAGACACAGCTCATGAGGAAGACTGGAGGCCACACCCAGATGATGACCGTCTTCAGAGCACCTGAACTATTTCTAATGTATTCACTCATTCAAGTCTCCCAACTACTCTACCAAGGAGATCTCATCCTTCCTGGGTCATGAATGAGAAACTAAGGGTTGGAGAGGCTGTGTAATTAACCCAGGGTCACATTGGGTTCAAAGACAGGTACTGGTCAAGCCCAGCACAGTGGAACTCCAGGTTCCACAGTCTACACTGCCATCAGACACACTGATGCTGACCCCTGTTCATCTGGCCAGAAATTCCTGATCATGTTTTCACTGAGGAAAGTCCTAAATTATCCCTGTTCTTGGTTTGTGCTTAGTTGAGCTCTGAGAAATCTTTACATGTGGAAGTGACATGGCTAGGTGACACGTCATTCACCTGCCACTAACTTTCCTGAAGATGACCTCTCTGACTGAGGCCACCCAACATGGTAAAAGCTGTTCTCTCTGTATTCATAGAAGAAAGATAACTTTTGTATAGTTAGTAATTCACTGAAAAACTAACTATTTCTGGGAAATGGGACTAAAAAGGAATGAGTCATGAGTCTTTCTCATCAGTAACTTCAGATTTACAGAATCCAGAATTTCCAGTGACTACAGGTAACAGCAACCCACGCATTGCAGAAGTACGGCATCCAAAGTTTATAACTACCCTGGTGCCTCCCCAGAAATACCTACGTAACTTACATGCCATCTTGTCCTTGTTGCCTTGTTGACAACAGCCTCCTCCTCTGTCTTATTTGGTTTGATAACTTTCCAAGTAAATCTCTCTTCTTATCCTGATAACTTATCCTGGAGTCACAGATTTTTTTTTCCATTCACAAGCAATGAACTTGGGTTCACGATTCATAACACCATCAGCCTTCTCTGTTCCTAGAGGAAGGGTATACTTAGCCCAAGAGGAAGTTTCAAATTCCTGTAATGCAAAAACAGTTTTTCTAATGAAATTTAAGTATAGTGTTTCTACCTCAAGGGAAGAAAGATTGGACCCGTTGTGGTTGAATTCTACTTTAGTTCAAGTGAATATGTATGTTTTTATTTACTATGAATCTGATTGCTTCTAAACTACCATGGTCCTCGCGATATGTAGGACATTTGGTACCAAGTGGGGTAGCAAAGCTAGCGTCTATGTAAATGATGTTTATAGCCAACATCCCTGATTCCCAAAATCTGTGTAAAAGAATACAAGTGTTTGTGGTTTTAAATATTCAGAATCACTTTTCTTGTGCCTGAAAAACAAGTTGAGCAAAAAAAAAAGAAAAAAAATTCCATTTACCCCCTGCCCCCAGGAAGTACTTTTTATTTGCTTGTTTTTTTCACTTTTTAAAAAAAATTCCATGACTTAAGAAGGTTTTGATTTGTGTGTGCAGATAGCGAAGCTGAGGGTGGGGAATGGAAAGTTTGTTACATTTAAAGTAACGTTTACAGCTCCTGCCTTCTGAGCTGCTGAGTGCCAAGTCTGCTGGCTTTTCTCAAGCGCTGCAGATACCATCATTTTGCTGTGCTTAAAGCTGTCATAAAGTAACACTTGGGTGAGCAGAGGATCTCACACACCAGGGCCCTGAGAACAAAAAACTAGGAGTTAAAATAACCATCCCCAAAGCACCCTTAAACTGCATTTGCATTTTGAAGTGGGCAGACTTGGAAAGAGCTCTGTCCTTACTAATCAAAATGGTGTCTCCCCCCCACATGTTGTCTATGGAAGTAGTACTGCCGCCAGCCAGCCACTCAACCAGCCCTCTCCTTTCTCCCATTGATTGAAAGTGAGCCTCAACCACTGTCCTTCCAGCTATGTTCCACGCATTTTTCTTCCTCTCTTATCAGGTCACTGCAGTATGGACATCCAGCCTCTCTCTTCACCCTCTAAATGCTCCTCTTCCCATGTCAAAGTCTTCAACTGACATTGTAAGTGTACGCAGAGTTCATGTAGACTTCCTCTGCCACACACCCGTGACCCTGTACAAAGGCAACTCCTGCTGTTGTTCCTTATCTCTCGACGCATTTGCTCTTTCCTCTTCCTGCACCAAACGCTTGTGCCGCACGAAGGATGGGGGCTTCGCTACATCCCCCAGCAGGCACTTAGTTCCAGGAGCCCTTTTCTTGTCCTATTCTCCTTACCCTCCTCTCGGTGTTCTTTCTTCCATAGAAATCCTGCTTTTCTTCCACCCTGGCTTTCACACTCATCAGTTAAGGGAGGAAGACTTGTCCGGGTAATTTCATTCACTAGCTACTTAATGTTTGTTTGTTTAATTTTATCTTATTTTATTTTATTGGGGAGGAGGGTTGCAAGGGAAGAGGGCAGATACAAATGTAATGGGTTTCCTGAATCTATTTGATCTAATACCCAGCCCCATCTGAAGACTCACCATATAATTGTGATGGCCTATTTGATTTTGTCAACCTAAAACCAAACAAACAAACATCCAGAGAGAAAGTTTCATAGAATAATGGCATTTTTATGGAATAGTAAAACATTGCAAGGGGCACACACACGCCATAGGAAACCAAGGGCATAGTCCAAGATAGTAAGGCAGTGGGAAGTTTTTAAAAAGCAAACTGGGCAGATCTCCGGCAGCAGCTCTGCACCCAACCCCACAAAACCCAGTGAAACTGGGGCTCCCAGAAGCTCTAACCCAGGCATATCTCAGGTAAAAATGAAACACCCCTGATGTCTGCTGGTAGAAGTTCTAATCCTGATGCTGTCCTCTGGACTTATACTACTCAGACCTTTGATGGGCCATTGACAAGGACATCAAACAGCTAGAGATTGACATCACTAATCTGAAGAAATCCCTCATTTCTCTGTCTGAAATGATCTCCAAAAATTGCAAAGGGCTTTATTGAACTTGATTTACTATTTTACAATAGAAAAGACTGTGTACAGCTCTTGACTGTGTACAGCCCTTAAAGAAGAATGTTGCTTTTACATAGACAAGACAGGGATGGTTAAAGAGAGCATGAAAAAGGTCAGAGAAGGCCCTGAGAAAAGAAAGAAGAGAAAGAGAAAGATGAGAGTTGGTACAAGAATTGATTTTCACCTCTCCATGGTTGTCAACCCTACTTCCTCCCATCTTGGAACCATTAATTGGGTTATTTTTACTTATTTCTTTTGGTTCCTGAGCCTTAAATAGGCTGACTAACTTTGTGAAACAACAGATAATAATTTGGTAGCAAAACCTATTCAGATACATTATCATGTTAGTATGGAGGTCCACAAGACTCAAGATGAGGTTGTTACTCTATCCAGGGTGTTCCCAAAACCCATCTCCACCCAACCTAAAAGAGGAGACTTTGCCCCTAGACCAAGCAGAGAGGGGCCACCCAGAACCACCTCTGACTAGCATCTGAATTCTTGCTTAGGCTTCGAGGCTAAGCCTGCAAGGGAATATAAATAAAAGTTAAAAATATCTCTCTGGGTTCCCTGAGGGACAAGCCTGACTGCATAGGGGTTAATATCAAAAGTACCCCCTCTCCAGGAAAAAGACATCGGGATGAGTATGGCCCTCATGCTCACTGGACAACAACAGGAGGACCAGAGCCATTACAAGGTCCCCTTCAATTATTGGAGGTCAGGCCTCTATCCCTGCCTTCACATGATTAGAATCGCCAAGGCCCTTCTATACTTAGAGAAGGGAGGAGACGTCAGGAGCAGCCCTGCGTATACACTGAAGGCCTAAAATCAGCCATAGGCCTAAAATCAGCAATAGGCCTGACATACATACATGCTAACACAAAGTCTTGGGTCTCTGTGGAAAAACACTGAAACAATTGGCTATAAGCTATTGTAAACAGGCAGCTTTTGTGGAAATTTACCAGCCTGAATAGTCATAGACCTTGTAAATAGGTAGCCTCAGTGGACAGTACCAACTTAGATAAGGACAAGTGAATCATAGGCAGAGTCATAGTGACCTGTCCCCTGAACTTCACCCAGCTGATACCCTGTTCTGAAAGATATCTGTACTCCCTCTGAACACCTATGCTCCGGTGTCATCCCCTTCCCCACATCCTGCCTTTTGTGTTTATAACCCCTGTGTGAATAAGTAAAAATTACGATTTGATTTAATAAAGAAAAAAATAAAAAGCAAACTGAGGATTACATCGGATACTGACAAAGAGTAATCCTGGCCCTGAAGATTCATAGTGAAAGTGTCACCAGTCTGAAGGATAAAACAGATAGTTGCTGAGCAGATGCTTGTAAAAGTATTTTTTGTGTACGGCTGTGGTACTCTGTACAACTTTGTGGTTCTGGAAGATTTTTCTGCAATAGTTTCTATCAGCCAATCATACTTGAGAATCCTTCCTTTAGAATACATTTCCCACTTGAATTTTTTTAAGGGGGAGGGCCAGGTTGACACAAGTGACTCCATTTTGATTCTGACAGCTTTCACTTTCTCTTCACGTCACACTTTTTTTGTTGCTGGCCCTAGATTGTGAGCAACCTTACAACAAAGAATGCAGGTGCCTTTTCCACAACTATATCTGCAATGACTGACACAGTGCCTGGGATACGGGGGCTCCACAACTTTACTGAATGATGTATGGTTTAAAAACAAAAACAAAACAAAAAAAAAAAACCTCCTGGCTTTTGAAAGAAGAATATTTCTTCAATAATAATCACCAGTCACCATTTCTATTTTTTAAAACTTCATTTTTTATTTGTGTGTGTGTGTGTGTGTGTGTGTGTGTGTGTGTGTGTGTGTATGCATGAGTACAGTGGTCACAGGGGCCAGAAAATAGAATTGGATCCCCTGGAGTTATCATTACAAGGGATTGTAAGTCACCACTGCACTCATGCATACACACACACACACACATATATATACATACACACACACACACACACACACACACAGTGTGAACCTACATAATGAATGGCAAATAAAATACACCTAAAGATCTGATTCATCTTGTAGAATATTTTTTCTTTCACACATTTTCTTGTGCTGGTGGTGCTGGTGGCTTTTGTTTTAGTGGGCTGTTTGCTTTTCACAGCCCAAGTTGCCTCAAACTCTTGGTCTTCATGCTTCAGCTTTCTGACTGATGAGATTACAGGAATGCATCACCACGCCCTGCTTGGACTGTCCATTTTTAAACACATGTTTGAAGCATAACACGTTTTGACATTATATACATACATATGGATTTGATTAATGTCAAGAACTTACATTCTAGATTCAACTCCATCATTCCCAGCTCCATGATCTTGGGAAAGGAGCCAAACTTCTCTTCTCAGAAATTATTTTATCTGTGACCTCAGAGGATCTTTGTGAGGAGGAAAGGATGATACATACAAAAAGTCTCAAAAATCATTAAACAATACTAGTTGTGACTATCTAAATTTTTCATTATTTTAATGATTATTTTATATCTTAAAAGAATCTTACTATGTTTCAGCTTTTCATTGAGACTAGTGACCCCTTTCAGGAAACCATGACAACCTTCTTAGGGTAGCTGTTCTGAGCAAGGCTTTAATAACCTCCCTTTAGTGACTGACAAACTTCAAGAATACAAAAGTGATACCTTCCAACAGTTGAGCTCCATTCCAAAAAAGAAAATAAAAAATGAAAAGTAAAAATAAAAACATGCTCTCTATCTGGAGAGATGCAAACCTGAAAAGTGAGTTCAGATATCCAAAATCTATGTAAAGCCAGGTGTGCTTGTGCACATCTGTACCCCCAGTACTTCTACAGCAAAATGGGGGGATTTCCTGAAGCTTGTATACCAGCTAACCTGAGTTAGATAGTAATGGACAACAAAGAGACCCTGCCTTAAACAAGGTGGAATGTGAGAGATCCAAAATCATCCTCAACCTCAACATGCACACACACACACACACACACACACAAACACTTGCCGAATACACATGCACGTGCACATAGAAGGAGAATCTCTAAAATCTTCTAAAACTTA
Source organism: Mastomys natalensis (assembly GCA_021653895.1). Lineage (NCBI taxonomy): Eukaryota > Metazoa > Chordata > Mammalia > Rodentia > Muridae > Mastomys > Mastomys natalensis. The sequence goes on from JAJTUV010000057.1 coordinate 4,530,161, forward strand.
AACACCAGTCCACCCAAGGCACTTGTGTAGGCTAGAATTACATTAGGTTGAATTGCATTCAACTTTTCAGACTATGCTTCGTATGAATGGATGACATCTACTGGTATAAAATGAAAGTGTGCTTTCTATTTCTGAAGAAAAAAAAAATAGCTATTCATCTTTCAAGGCCACCGAAAAAGGAAAAGAAAACTCATAACCAGTAGAATCCAATACAGAGGTTCAAGCCAAAGATTACATGGAGTGGTTAAGAAGCTTCTTAGGACACACTCAGTGGAAAAGGCAAGTGATATGCATGCCATATATTTAACCTTAATATTTAAAGTTTCATATGAAATATATAAAGTTCTAACCAGGAATATGGCTCAGTGGGTAAGTGTATTTGCTGCACAAACATAGCTTCTGAGTTCCCAATATCCACATAGAAAAAGCTAGGCAAAGCCAGCAAGACAGCCCAGTGATAAAGTGGCTTGCTGCCAATCCTGGTGACCTGAGATTGATCCCAGGCCCCACATGGTAGGAGAGAATCTACTCCCATCAACTGTCCTATCTTCACACACAACACACACACACACACACACACACAGCAGAGCGGGAGGAAGGAAGGGAGGGAAGAAGGGAGAGGGAGGGAGATAAAGGGAACTTTTAAAAATCAAGCAAGGTTGCTTGCATAACTGTGACCCCATCACCATGAAGATTGGAGACAGGGGAATCTCTAAGGCTTGCTGGCCTAGCTCCTAGTTGAGAAATTCCACCTCAAGGAATGAGGCAGACTTAATAGAGAAAGGTTGGCATTGTCCTCTGCCCTCCAAGTGTGCACAGCACACAAGTACACATACATATATACACATAAGTTCACACATATATACATATGAACGATGGTAAAATATTATATAGAAAGAAAAATGTATAGTAATTATAGCAGAAAGGCTAGATACCAGAATCTTGAGTTGATAGTTAAAATGCTAGCATTTCAAACAATTGTATTTTCTTTATGTTTTTCTAAATTTTAAAAATATTTCTGCATCATGTATCATTCAGTGGGAATAAAATGTGTTGAATGTTAGTGAGGGATGTTGTTGTTGTTGGTTTTGTGCATCTTCACTGTGCGTACAGGGGCAGAGTGCCTCAAACACAGAGAGCAAAGGTGATCCGATGGCTAACAATGAGCTTTTTAAAGAATTATTTATTTATTTTATGTATATGAGTATATTGTTGCGTCTTCAGACACACCAGAAGAGGGCATCGGATCCCATTACAGATGATTATGAGCACCATATGGTCACTGGGAATTAAACTCAGGAACTTTGAAAGAGCAGCCAGTGCTCTTAACCACTGAGCCATCTCTCCAGCCCAACAATGAGCTTTAGAATATGCCCAGAAAATGTTCTCATTTGCTTGGCTGTTAGTTCCCACTGCACCTAACTATTTCCTATGTGAATCTGAAGGTTGTTGCCCCTTTCTCTCCAAATCCTCCTCGTTGAGCCTCCTTACCCCTTAAACTTCCCAGGAATTTGACTCCTTTTATAAATGAACGTCAGACCTCCATTCCTACTTGTGACTCTCATAAATAGTGTACTAATTCATAAGCAATTTTATTTGTAAAAGATGTAGTTTAATATGTATAGTTTTGTATTTGGATACAGAAATGGGAAGATGGGTGGCTCATCAGTTCACATGCTTGCCACACAAACAAGAGAACCCGAATTTGGATCCCCAGAGCCCATGCAATGGGAAAGTGGGTGTGGGGACCCAGCTGTAAGTCCAGCTTCAGAGGGCAGAGGTAAAGGATCCCTGGGAAAATCTTGCAATCCTAGCCATAATATCAAGCTCTGGATTTGACTGAGAGACCCTGCCTCAACAAGACTAAAGTAGATGATCAATCAAGAAGGATTCTCAAGATGAATCTCCAGCCTACCCCGCCAACACACATGCAAACTCGCGCCGCGCACTCGCGCGCACACACACACACACACACACACACACACACAACACCATATATACATGAAAAGAAAACTATTAAAAATTTCCACATGTAAAACTACTGAGTGCTTCAAAATATCAATGTCCCCTTTCATTTCTAACTGTTGTTTTTTGTCTTGGGTAGACTGCCTTGTGATTTAATGCAAGTAGAGCTTCCCTGTGTTCTTGAGTTCTGAACCACTTGAAAATCAAAGCAAGGCTCTCTCAAAAGCTGGTGGGCCATGCCAGGAAGCCATGAGAAAGGACATTGGAGGAGGTAAATAGATACCTGCTTGAGGCTAAAGTTATGGCAAGAAAAATCAGAGCTGGCTGAAAAACTTAGTGGGGACGGTGTTGTGTAACTAAGCCCAGAATGCCTTCCTTAGTTACAGCAAATGGAAGAGCTGGTTGGAGGAGGAAACGTCATTTGCATGGCATGGTACAGGGTTCACAACACCTCCGCATATGATATGCTAGGACAAATAGCATTTGTGCAGGCAAATATTATTATAATCTCCACTTCATTAACACAGGAGCTTGTCTCACAGAAGCTGCTTTACAATAAGCTGGGATCATGGCTAGAACTCAGATGACCTCCCTCTATGTTAGTACTCCTTCGTGTGCTGGGAAGGAAAGAGAAACAAAGGCTCTGGGTTGCAAGAATTGGCCCTGAAAGTTTGCTTGCAACCTCTCAGAGCTACATTGCCTAAAGAATGCAATTATAAATAACCTTGGACAGAGATAACCACTCCTTGTTCCTCTAATTATGGATACACAGAAGCATCCATACCTCTTTGGCTTTGGAGTTGGATAAGCCATTTGGGTATATAAATATAAACAAAGTCTTTCTGACAAGTGCAGTTATAAAACCATGAATATTAATGTCACACTTTGTTATCCAAATCCCACGTTTGAATCCTCAGATAAGTTCAGGACAGGATTGCTAGGTTTGGGATCAGAGCCAAGTTGGAGTCCAACAGCTCAGGGCGTAAGTGGTTTTCTCAAATGGTATGTTGGATCAAAATCTCCCAAGGCACATCCATGAAGGGAGAGGAAGTACAAGGAGACTTCCAGAGTGATACTAAATTTCATTCTGAAGAGTGTGTTTTTACAAAAAAGAGAGAGAAAAGTGAAGATGAATACTAGGCCTGCCACAATATAGGGGTACAATCATTCGATCACACCGGAAAACGTGCAGACAGTTCAATGTAACAGAATCAGGCACCTGTGGGCACAAGACATCAAGGTTTGATAATGCAAGTGTATTAGATAGACTCACTCACTGATACCAGAAACCAGGTTCTGCAAAACTAGCTTAGCAAAAAATGGACTAATTACCAGCCTTAAGCTTGATGGGAGGGCTGGGGTGGGTAGTGTTTGTCTGAAGAAGATCCCAGGCTCAGCGTCCAACCCCTCCCCCTGATCTTAATATTTCTGTGGGTTTCTCATGGCCATGGGGCTGCATCCATGCATAAAACTCCAAGTATGCCTACATATGTCTGTAGCCCCAATATAGTGCAGCAAAGACAGGCAGATCCTCAGAGCTCAGTGAGGACTAACCAAAAGAGCAAGCTTCCTGTTCAACAAGAGATCCTGTCTCAAGGAAGTAGGAGGAAGAGTAGTAAAGAAAGTCACTAAACATCTGTTCTAGTCCTACATGTGTGCATTCACCATACACATACACAGAGCACACACACGCACATACATGCTTGCACATACACATATGTATGCACCATACACACAGAGAGAGCACACACCCATATACACACATATGTACATACACACAGGCACATACATACATGCACATAAATATGCAAGCATCATATGCACACAGGGAGCACACACCCATATACACACATATGTACACACACACATGTATGCACATACACACATACATGCCCCACACATATATGCACAAATAAAATTAAATAGTGTCAATGGATTAATCTCTTGAGTTGATAGTAATTCAAAAAGAATAAATGATGCCTTATAAATCAGAAATATAGAATTAATATATATCTTAAAACAAAAATATTAAATTAAGAATCATAAAATGTTAAATAATAAATTAAAAGTGCTATCTTTATTTCAACAATTAATCTGGGTGAGATTTTTTTAGTGTGACAATAAGGAGAATGCATAGTACCAATATTAGAAAGGAAAGGAGCACAGATACTAATGAGTCTTATTTTAATTTAAAAAAAATGCAACACCAAATAAGTACCACATAAATTAAAAATATGTTAGACATTGTCCAATTTCTAGAATGCATAAAATTTGCAGAGAAATGGATAAATGGAACAGACTATCAACCTGTGAAGAAATCAAAAACAGAACTAAGAAAGTGACCAGCACAAATGGATTGAAAACAGACCATCCTACAAATGAACCTCAGTGGCTCTCAAAAACCAGAGAATTTCCAGGCTATTTAAACTGGTCTGGAGGCAAAATCCAGCATTGTGAGGCTGACATAGTGTTAACAGGAAGGTGTAGCCAAGATAAATCAAAGATGAGCCTCAGACCATGAACATATATGCATACATATGTATTTAAGTACTCAATATATCTAATTTGGTGACTTATTAAAGAAAATTCATCATATAAAATCAATTCAAATTGCCCCAAATGTAGGCAGTTCTCTTTCTCTTCCTTCTTTCCTTCTTTCCTTCTTTCTTCCTTCCTTCCTTCCTTCCTTCCTTCTTTCCTTTCTTTCTTTCTCTTCCTTCCTTCCTTTCTTCTTTCTTTCTTCTTTCTCTCTCTCTCTCTCTCTTTCTTTTCTCTCTTTCTTATTCTTTTCTAATAAGTATGGATGCCTTGCCTGCATATCCATCTGTGTAGCATGTGAGTGCGTGGGGCCCTTAGAGGCTAGTTGCTGTGATAAACACCAGGAGGAAAAGCAATCGGGAAGAAAAGGATTTATTTTAGCTTACACCTGAGATGTGTTCTTTAGGTGAACACTGGCACAGAGGTCAAAGGTCAAACCCAGGTACTGTGTGAAAACTCAGTCTGGAGCTGGCATAGTGCACTTATCTATAATCCCAGCAGTCCTGCAATCGAGGCAGGAGGATCATGTATTGGGGACAGACTGGGCTGCATAATGAGCTCCAGACCTGCCTGGTGAATATACCAAGATCCTGCCTCAAAGCCTTACCTCACTGTGGTACACTCTAGAATGAATCTTTTCAACTAAGTCAGTGGTGATAACGGAAGCTCTCCTAAGCCATTTATCGTTCAAACTGGAGGATGAGAAAATGGGAACCTGCAATTAGCTCACGTTTTTCTACTGTCAGAAGGTGCGTGTAAACTCTATCCTCTTCGTTTCAACAAGAAGTAAAAGACGTCCTGGGAAGGGCTCTGTCCAGCTTTCTCTGCTTTGAAAGACTGACCCTCAGGCTGCGCTTCCCATTACTTCCACTAGGAGGAGCTCAGCGGAGGTAACAGCAGCGTTAGCTCCCAACGCTGCTCCCCTCAGACCCCAGGGAGGTTAAGCACACAGGCAGAGTCCTTCCCCAGCAGTTCTGTGTCCTTACACTTTCACCTTGACCTTAGCTCTAAATGATGAGGTACAAGGACTACTACTGTGTGAAAAGATAATGGAAAATCCCAATAAATTCAACCCATAGGGAAAGGGTAAGGCATAAAACAGAGTAAAGAAGGATAAGACCTTTGATTACAGCACTCCTAGGCACAGTTACCCCAACAAAGACTTTTTACAAAGACATCTGGGTCTTTTGGGACTAGTACCGAACCCTAACATACTAGCCCTTCATTTGTAGTTTGCTTGTTAAAAGGTACCTATTTAGTTAGCTACTGGTCAGTGCCCTGTAAACAGGAAAACTCTAAACAGCAGTGGAGAACACAGCAGAGCAAAGGCCCTAGGCAGTCACGGTTCTTTTATTCTCCCCAGGGGAATTAAACACTGCCTGGCAGTCCCTGTTTCTGTCACATTCCTTGGACTGTAGCTGATTGCTCTCCTGGACCTGTGTGTGCTTCAATGTACCCAACTCCGGAAAAGAATGCAAAACATATTAACTAATTTAAAAAACTCAAAGGAAATCTAAACTAATTTGCTAAAGACTTAATGGCCTCAGTGTCTAAAGCAGAACGCTGCAGGTAGTCGAAGCCCCATTGGTGGGGTAGTTTGCTTTCTAAAGTTCCAAGGCTTTAAGTTTCTGCTTGTTTTTCTGGGGTGCCATCATCTTAACCACGGTGCACACTTGAAAGCTTTTCCATCTACTTGAATTTCCGACTCTCCTGTCTCCAACACCCAAGCGCAGGCTCATATGGAGATGAGGTATTTGGTTGTCACATCCCCTTAACCTTCTTCAGTCCATAACAGTTCCTGAGCCTTTCAAATGAGCGTGACACTTTAAAAGAATGTAACAATTTTGAAAAGCCTTGATTGATTGATTGTTTTGTACAATGGTCTCCCAACTTTTGTTTGCCCTACTTTCTCGTGATGAGAATCAGGCTACAATTGCTGGACAAGGACCTTGCTGCGTTCTGTCATGATGCTGATGTCCTGTTGCTGTTGAGTTTTACTTCTACTTAATTGGACTCCTGCAAAAATTGTAACTATGCAAATGCCTTAGCTTTTGGTTCCATTGAGCAGTACTGGTTGATACCACATACAGGCAAAATAATCCCAATTGACTTTGAAGAGCATGCTCCTAACAAAATAAGTGAGTTGAATTATTTTTCCTAGATGCTGGATGGATTCCACCTTTAACTAACAGCAGCAGGTATTTGCAAAGACTCACTCCCTGCCACTCTAAACCCTTTGCATGCAGAGGACCCCTAAGCCTCCACAGAACCTAATGAGATAGACGCCCCTATTATACCTGGAAAGTGTGCTGTTAAGAGGTTAAAATTGTACAAGGTCCCCACTCAACTTATAAGACAAGACCCGAATGAAACAAGGAGAAAATTCTAAATCCTGGACTTAAATGTTAAAGTTTCCATCAACTCAAAATCAACAGCTCCTACCGTAGTGGCACTGCATGCTGATGATTAAAGTCCTCTCACCCCACCTGAAGGACACGGTGTAGTTAATCACACTGCTGCTTGTCAGTATGCTTCCCTGTACTGTGCTAAACGGGAAACGCCCATTGTCTGATCCTCACAGCAGTTCTGTCTGCAGAGAGGAAAACTGAGGCTCAGAAAATAACAAGGAGCAAAGGCTTGAGTTCAAGAAAGCCTGCCCACACTCATTCCGTTATACAGGCCTCTTGAAAAATATCAGGGCCTGAGAAATGGCATGTTCTTAACCACAGTTCATTCAACTGAGTTTTGCCCTAATTATGTAAAACAAGAAGTTTTGCTGTAGTCATGAATGTGATCTTTTAAAATATTATTTTTATCTTATGTGTTATGAATGTTTTTTATCTTATGTGTATTGCCTACTTGAATGATTTGCACCATGTGTGCAGTACCCACAGAGGCCAGAAGGGGGTCCTCTGGAGCTGGGCTGTGAGCCACAATGTGGGTGCTAGGAACGGAACCCAGGCCTTCTGCCAGAGCAGCAAGTGCTCTTAATGGTCAAGCTGTCTCTCCATCCCCATCTTATTTCACCTAGGTTTCCCAATAAAATACAACTAGTGCGAAAATATCAAACCGGATTCCTCTCGCACACTGTTTCTTGGCTACTGAGTCTGAGCAATGGTGCTTTATTGTTGGCTAATTCTTTTTTAAAATGGTGTTTAAATGAGGGGACCTTGTTTGTCAGCATCGTTTCAACCCACTATTTTAATGAAAATTGATATTAACAACCCTGGTATGACCTTTTTAGGTAGCAAAAGTAAAAACATAGTATTACTTTAACAAATGTTTAAGTCGCTGATTTAGGAGCCCTGTTCATTCCTACAGGGTAACTCTGAGTTTTCAGGATGTCTGATGGAGAAGAGGGGTATCTGCCTATTTGTAGTTAGTGTGACTAATTCTTTTTACAAGCATCCATAGTATAGAAGGTGATATCAAAATGGAATACCTGTGGAAGAATACAGGATTGTGGGAATGATTAGCTCACACATGGGCACTGGCGTGGGTTCTTAAATCTTGATGGGCTGTTGTGATTCTCATGCTCCAAAGAGACTGGAGTGTGGAAGTCTTGACTGAGTTCACCAGGCGTGTGCTACAGGGCCCTGCCTGGGGTGGGGGAGTTCTCACTCAGTCTGAAGTTCTGCAGGGGCGCAGAGCTCTTGGGTTGGGGATCCAAGGGGTGGCCAGAGGTGGCCAGATGAGAGGCCATGGAAGGACCAAGACTGAGGGCATGAGGGTGCGGGACCAGCCGGCCCACAGCCAAAAGAACCTAGGGGGAAGAGAAAAAAGAGGCCCTGGCTGCGCCCCACAGGAGAGACTCGGTTACTGTACTCGGTTAGCAGACTTGGCGGCCTGGCTAGCTTGCTTGAAGATGCGGGTCCCCATGGCTGGAAACCAGAGAGGTCCTCCAGGTGGGAAGTTAAAGGCCTTCTCATAGCGGGCCCCAAAAACACAAGAAAGTCCATGGTTCCAAAAGGGTTTATTTTCATGGCGGATGGTAGATGGATCTGGATTCACCCCCCGTGAAACTCAGAACAGACCTGAGTTAAATAGGGAGGGAGAAGGGGGAAGGGTCTGGGGAAGAATGCTTAATTGGCTCTGCCCTCGGGCCTTCAGGTATCTCATTAGTATGTAAATCTGTCTAGGGCTTGAGGCCTGTAGTCATACCCTCTACCTGTGCTCTTTGGGAGGGGCTGCATTGCCTACATGACAGAACAGTGCAAGTTAATGGAGATGTAGACCGAATGTTAGGAACCTGGATTCTAGGAGCATGGGGAAATGTATTCCGTCCCTTGCAGGGTCTCTGGCCATTTCCAAGCCAATGCTCTTCCAAAAATGAAGACCCCTTCATGGTCCTACACAGGATCACTTTGCGTTCGTCAATAAGTTAATCAATTGCATGACAGAATCTTCTGTAATAAAAGTATATAACTGGACTCCACTTCCTAGGGTTGTATAACCTAAATGGAAACACAGAAGTGTAGCTCAACTGGAACATTCTAATGATTTCTACACTCAAAAATACAGAAAAATATGTGCCTATTTGTTCAACTGGGTTGCTTTAAAAAGTAGACATGCTTAAAAATTTGAAATTAGGTCTGTGCAACAAAACATACTTGTTTAAAGTTATCTTATTATGTATTTAAAAGAAAAAAACATATTTTCTACAGGTTTCCTGCTATGAAATTTCAATTCCTTCTCATCTCTGAGCCTTTGTTAGTAACAAATATGACCACAGGGGGGCACTGATGAATCATTCTTATGGTCCTCAAATCCACAGCTGTACAAATGCTTGTGCTCCCTTCCTGGGGGAGAGATGAAGTGACTCCTCAGGCATCTGTGCAATGCATGTGAAGTGCAGTAAGGAATGGATTTGTTTAATTAGTCACAGCCCCCAGAAGCAAGCACAGTGAGTTCCTGTATTCTCATCGGAAGCCAGGCCTCCATTAGAAGACAGACAGATTGTCTGGTGAAAGAAGCTACACCTTAGCTATTTTCTTAAAATTTCTATGTCAGCCTTGAAGGAGCCAACAACCTGCAAAGCTGCATGTTTTTTCTCTCTTTGCTCCGGGAGGAAGTGCAGGAGTGTCCACTCAGAGACTTGAGGAGGAAGCTGAGATATCTTTGGAGGATTGCAAAATCCTGGGGAGGATAAGGAAGCTGGCTAAGAGTGATAACATGGTCTCCTCCCATCCTGTTCCCATGTCCTCTGACTGCTAACATGCTGTGCAGGCACTCTGTCGGATCTGCGACAGACCAGTGACGTGGCGAGCAGGAGTTTCTTGTATCTTTAAATAAAATATGTCCTGCACACACAGGGAAGAAACAGAACAAGATATCAGTGGAGGAGATTAAAACATGACCCCAGCTCCCTCTAGGCTCTGCCATGACCAGATTCAGGGATCAGACAACTAAGATGTTGGCATGCCCACTTACTGCAGATTTGGGTTCTGAGAGTTCATTGGCAGGACCAGGTTTGGAATTGAGAGAGATTCGAAGGGAAGTTAAGAGTCCTGGAACAGTCAATAAAGCATGAGTGTCCTGCAGGCTGATCTACAATACCGGATGATAGAAGCAGCCTCCCTACACTAACCACTTCCTAACCACCATCTCCACTCTCCTGTCACCATGGAATGCTTTAAAGTGAGTATTTTACCATTCCCCAGACAGAGAATGGACTCTATAGCTGTGATGGTTTATATATGCTTGGCCCAGGAAGTGGCACAATTTGAAGGTGTTGCCTTGTTGGAGTAGGTGTGTCACTCAGAGTGTGGGCTTTAAGACCCTAGTCCTAGCTGCCTGGAAGCTAGTCTTCTGCTAGCAAACTTCAGATGAAGATGTAGAACTCTCAGCTCCACCTGCACCGTGCCTGTCTGGATGCTGCCATGTTCTTGCCTTGATGATAATGGACTGAACCTCTGAACCTGTAAGCCAGTCCCAATTAAATGTTGTCCTTATAAGCGTTGCCTTGGTCATGGTGTCTGTTCACAGCAGTAAAACCCTAACTTGTCTTATAGCCAAGCACAGTGATGCATGCATGTAATTCCAGCATTTATGAGGCAGAGGCAGGGAGATCAGGATTTCCAGATCAGCCTGGGCTACATAAGACCCTATTTTTAAAAAAAATCAAATTTTAAACGAATGCTTAAAATAGTGTTACCATCCAGAAAATGACAGGGCAAGCCAGTGAACGTCAAAGCCTTTGCCCTTCACTCTGCTCTTGCTCCTACAGAGCATCTTCAGTTGGTCAGGTATCACACCCATAATTTTATTTGTACCACAGTGGGTGTCTTACCACATACTGTTACTATTCCCATTTTGAAGCTGCAGTAACTGAAGCACAGGTAAATAAACTCTTCCAAGGTAACACAGTCAGAAGTCAATGTGGTCAGATTGCCAACCAGAGCTCCGTCTGTGGCTTCCTACAGCCCCTCAGTGGATGCCCAGACTTCAGTTGGACCAGAGGCTGTAACTGCCAAAAAAGAAAGAAAGAGTTTGCTTTCCCTGCAGTGGTTGAAGAATCAGGTAACTCTTGATTAGGACCTATTGTTTGCTGGGTTCATTGTTTTAGAAATTTACACATGTGATATCAATTTGTTCTCACAACTGTCCCAGGAGAAATGCTTGACTTTATGATTAGGTGGGGAACTTGTGCCAGGAAGATTACGTCATCTGCCCAAAGACACACAATTAATAAACGTCAGAGCCGGGACTAAAAGGTAACATCTGTTTAACATGGGGGGTTTCTATGAAATGCTTCTGGATGAGAAGGTAAATGTACAAATGTACATAAGATCTACCTATGTAAATAATGACATTCCTATGAAGGAAGATAAAGAAGAGATCTGGGTGCTGTGTGGCGCACAATCCCCCAGAACGTGGAATACAAAGAAGAGAGTAGCCTCAGCTACATAGCTTTTTTGAGATTACCTCCATGAGAGATTAATAATAATAATACAATTAAAATAAATAAGGAGTATTAAAAAGATGCAAAACTACACGTGTTAATTATTTTATTATAAAGAAAAATAGGAGTGAGATGTAGCTCTTTATCAAGTGTTTGCCCAGCACTCAGGCCACCTGCTTAGTTCTCTCCCACCACATAAATCAGTAGTGATACATGTCTGCAATCCCAGCACATGGAAGCAGAAGTTCAAGGTCTCCTAAGCTACATAGCAAATTCAAAGCTAGCTTGGAATGCATGAGACCCTGCCTTAAGGAGGGGAGGACAGATGGCACGAAGTAAAGAGCACTGACTGATCTTCCAGATGGCCAAGATTTAATTCCCAGCACCCACATGGCAACTAGCAACTGCTTTTAACTCCAACTCCAGAAGTTCTGATGCACCATTCTGGCCTCCATGGGTATTGCATCCACTTGGTGCACAGACATGCATGCAAAACATCTATTCACAAAAAATATTAATTTGTTTTAAAGAGCATTTGTTGCTCTTGAAGAGGATCTAGATTGCACTCCTAGTACCTACATAATGGCATACAGTATCCATAACTCCAGTTCCAGAGAGTCTGGAGCTCTCTTCTGGCTTCCACAGACACCAGGCATGTGTGCAGTGAATCTCAGTACATGCATTCAAAACACCCATACACATTAAAGAAAGAAAAATCTCTAAAGAAAAAAGAGAAAGAAAGAAGAAACAAATTAACCTGATTTTGCCCTCACACAGCATAAGACTAAGTCTAGTATATTAGTCAGGGCTCATTAAAAAAATATAACCAATAGGAAAAGTGGATATATGGCTAGATTTGGTAGATAGATAGATAGATAGATAGATAGATAGATAGATAGATAGATAATAGAAAACAGATGATTGATAGATAGATAGAAATAGATAGAAGATAGATGATAAGTAGATGATAGAAGAAAGATATAGATTGATAGAAAGATGAAAGAAGATGAATAAATGATAGATAAGATAGATAGATATAGATAGATAGAAATAGATAGATAGATAGATAGATACTTATTATAAGGGCTTGGCTTGTGCAAACAATGGAAGCTGCAAAGGGCCACAGTGTGACATCTGCATACACAGAGGATGATGAAAGCTGATGGCTCCAACACAAAGCCAAGGCTTGAGAACCACTAAATCAACAAATGACGTAAGTCCCTATCCAAGTCCAAAGTCCAACAGCCAAGAACATACAGGTGTCTGAGGGCAGGAGAAACCCCCCTTCCTGCACGTTTAGTTGATGTTCTACTGGTCCTCCAAAAGACTAGATGATGCTTGCCATAGGAGGAGGCAGATCTTTACTCTTCACACCCATCAGAACATTACTTGCCCCTGGAAACACCTCACAGACATCCCCTGAAACAGTTTACCAGCTCTCTGGGTAAATAGCTCACTCATACTGACAATAACTTTTTGACTGTCATTCCCTCTTGTTTAAAATCCTTGCCAGTACTAGGTGTTGAGAGTAATTTGTATTTTTAACATTCCAATAGGTGCTACACAGGCTGGTCATCCATTTTCAGGGCAGTTCCTCAACGGCATGATACTGAGCAGCTTCCCAGATGTCCTGTCACCTGTGTTTCTCCTTTAGTGAAATATCAGCTCAGGGGTTTTACCAAACTTTTATTTGGGTTGTATATTTTCTCATTGTTGAATTTTGAGAGTAGCTGTTGCTATACTTTGGGTAACAGCCCTTGATCAGGTGCCTTTTCTGCATATAACTCAGTGGCTTGTCTCCTTACTCTCCTTCTGGGATCTCTAGCACCACATTTTTTTTTTCATCAAATCCAGACTCTCATTTGCTCTCAGACCTTTGCTGTTGTACTGGAAAGCCATCCCCACAATCAAAGCCGGCTCAGTTTTTCTGGTACGTGACCTTTGCCTGGCTTTATAGCTGTGTGTCTTCCATATCTCTTCTGCTTTGTTCACCTATTTGTCTGTTATTTTGCCGAAGCATGCTGTCTTGGCTACTGTAAGGGTACAGTAAATATGTCTGAAGGACAGGAGCTATCAGTCTTCCAACTTTGCGTTTTGAAATGCTGGGTTGGTCGTCTGGGATTGTATTTATGCCTAATAAGCTTTAAAATTGCTTCCCTTGGGTTCCTGCTCAGAACTTTCTGCTCAGAAGTGCCTTCTCTGTCCGTGCCTGTCTGTATCTGTCTGTATCTGTCTGTATCTGTCCATGCCGTCTGTATCTGCCTTCCAAGTTTGATGCTGTGGCATAGCCTATTATCTCACGTCTCTGGTGAATCTAAAAAGACTTATTTAAATTTTTGTACACTGTGATAAGAATCGAGTGACAGCTTTTAAGCTTTTAAAATACTGCTCCCCAAAACAGAATTTTATTTCTATATGTTTTAAAGAAAAAATAATTATTAAACTAAATGAGGAAGTAATGGGTAACATTTCAGTTAAAGAAACAAAGAAAATTGTTTATTTTTTATTGGATATTTTATTCATTTACATTTCAGATGCCATCCCATTTCCCATTTTCCCTCCCTAGAAACCCCTATACCCATCCCCCCTCCTCATTTCTGCTTTTATACCATTTTAATTACATCCAAGTATTAAGGTCAGTTCTAGGTTGAGGAACTAGCAATACAATAGATGCAAATAGTCAAGGAACAAGCAAGACAATAAAACAAATAGTCAAACAAGAAGCAAGGTAATAAACAAAATTCCATGAACACTCCCAGATCACTGTTTCTAAGGGCTTATCAGGATGACCAAAATATCTGAGCCTACTCCCTGTCCTAGCCCAAAGTCATTTTCATATCTGAAGCTACTTTTTGTTCTAGCCTAAAATTTAGATTCCTGCCTGAAATTACTTCTTTGTTCTAACCTAATGTCAGATTCTGCCTGAAGCCCATTTCCTTTTCCTTGGCCCATGTCAGATTCTTGCCAAGCAGCCCCCAAAGCTCTCTGCCTCTCCCTCTTTTTCTACTCAGCTATAAAAAACAATGAATTCATGAAATTCTTAGGCAAATGGATGGAACTAGAAAATATCCTGAGATAACCCAATCACAAAAGAACACACATGGTATGCACTCACTGATAATTGGATATTAGCCCAAAAGCTCACAATACCCAAGATACAACTCACAGACCACATGAAGTCCATGGAGAAGAAAGATCAAAGTGTGGGCGCTTCGATCCTTCTTAGAAGGAGTAACAAAATACTCACAGGAGCAAATATGGAGACAAAGTGTGGGACAGAGACTGGAGGAGTGGGGGGCTGTCCGGAGACTGCTTCACCTGACATATACAGAGGCAGATGCTAGCAACTAACCATTGAACTGATCACGGATCTCCATTGGAGGAGTTAGAGAGAAGACTGAAGGAGTTGAAGGGGTTTGTGGCCCCATGGGGAGAGCAACAATACCAACCAACCAGAGCCCCCAGGGCCTAAACAGCTAGCCTAGGAACACACAGGGAGGGACCCATGGCTCTATCTGTATATGCAGTGGAGAATGGCCTTGTTGGGCATAGGTGGAAGAGGAGGTCCTTGATCCTGTGAAGTCTGGATGCCCCAGTGAGGGCGGGGAGGTGGGAGTGGGTGGATGGGAGGGGGAACACCCTCTTAGAAATAGGAGGAGGGAGAATGGGATAAGGGGTTTCTGGGGGGATGGGAAAGGGGATAACATCTGAAATGTAGATAAATAAAGTACCCAATAATAAAAAAAACAAACAAACAAACAAAATAATGAAACAAAACAATTTAAAAACGGAAAGAGCTGTATTGGTGAGGGCTAACAGCAGGGGGCGCTAGCCTCTAGGATACAGTAGGAATTGATGCTGGTGATGGCTGTGTGAAAGCAGACCACTTCTGTGCAAACATATGTAAACAAAATGGGATCTAAAAATGACTCTGTAGCTCACCAACATGCCAGTGTTGAGGGGAACGGAATTCTGTGTACTCATATGCATAGACACACTTGCACGTGTCTATTTAAAACGCAAATAATGGCAAGCACTAAAAGCAAAGATTGAAACAAATAGAATTTTTTAAAAACTCAATTTCTACAAGAAAGAGGGGACTGGGTAGATGACTCAGTGATTAAGAGCATGCACTGCTCTTCCAAAGAACCTCAATTTGGTTCTTTGCACCTACCCCTACAGGCAGCTGTGAGCTACCTGTAACTATATCCCAGGAAGTCTGGGTTTCTTATGGTCTCTGCACGCATATGGTCTGCAAACAAAGATGCATACACATGGAAAAACACACTTTTTAAAGGAAGAGGAAAAAAACATGTTTCCCACAAAAAATAAAATCACACTGGCAAGATATGCCTTCAAAATCCCAGAGGCAAGTTATTTTCGTTTATGCGCATTTAAGTAAAGTAACAAAGAGTTTCAGCATGGCAAGGAACCAAATTTTCACCATCAACATATTTTTTCTTAATAATTTACTAGGGACAATAAAGGCAAATCTCAAATGTCCTCAAGAGTTAAATGAAAGTCAAAGGCCAGGCTCTGAGAGAGGAGCCAGGATCTGAAACTGAGGAAGTTAGATCCCAGGGGAGACAGAGAGCATTACATTCCATCTCCAGCCCCACCACCCATGAGAATAGCTCCCGTTTGGTGCACTTCTTACTGGTGGAGGTTGTGAAACATTTCCTGTGAAGAAAATTCTAAAATTTTCATCATTTAGGAACTTTAGAACAATGGTTCTCAACCTACAACCCTCATGTTGTGGTGACCCCCAACCATAAAATTATTTCATTCCTACTTCATAATTTTGTTACTGTGATGAATTGTAATGTAAATATCTATGTTCTCTGATGATATTAGGCAACCCCCGTGAAGAACCCCTGGTCTAGACAATCCTTTTTAAAGCCCTCCACACTCCAGCGGTCTGTGGGTGAATTTAATCAAGCGACAGTATTGGATGACATCCACAAGGCAGATGCTCTGTGAAAGCAAATCACAATTTCCTTCATCAGAACCAAGAAGACTTCCCAGAGACTGGCTGTGATTCTTGCCACTCTACTTAAATAGTAGAGTTGAATAGTCAATATTCAACTATTCAGTGGACAAATCCTGAGGAAGGCAGTCCAGTAGAAAGAACAACAGGCAGGAGCCAGGTGAACTTTAGCTAAGAGAGAAATCATGATTCTCTCTCCCCCCCTTCTCCCCCTCCCTCTCCCACACTCCGTGTGTGTGTGTGTGTTGTGTGTGTGTGTGTGTGTGTTGTGTATGTGTGTGTGGTGTGTGTGTGTGTGTCCTCTCCCTCTCTCTAAA
Organism: Mastomys natalensis; assembly: GCA_021653895.1. Lineage (NCBI taxonomy): Eukaryota > Metazoa > Chordata > Mammalia > Rodentia > Muridae > Mastomys > Mastomys natalensis. The sequence goes on from JAJTUV010000057.1 coordinate 4,546,869, forward strand.
ACCCAGCAGAACAGAATGCTATTTTGGGCAGCAGAATCCCTGCTGAGGTTCTGATGTGAGAACACACCAGTCCAGCTCTCCGGAGCCCTCGCTGGCCTTTCTGAAGCCTGTCCACCAGCTTTTTTTGTTGTGAACAAGATAGTGAAGATGCAAAAAGAGCTTTTCTATGGCTGTTGAGAGGTCAACCTCTTCGTTCATTTCTTCCTAACTTATTTCTTATCGAACCCAGCTTGATATATACAAAGCAGACCCCTAACCAAATGGATTAACCTTCATTGTTTAGCTTTTTACCTTACCAAGTGTAGACCATTAAAGAATCCAAATTTAAGACAAAAAGATCTAGTATTCATGCCCATGACAAATTATAGAAATTATATATACTAGTTCACTTACATTAAGTTTGAGGGTACTACGTCAGACTATGTGTCTGGTCATTTTCAACGTTTCTACAAGCAAATGAAATTCTGTCAAAGGAAATTGTTTCTCCTCCAGGACCTGTATTTAAAGGCCAGTAGACAACTCTATGGTGATATAAAAATAACCAGAAAAAAAAAAGAAGAAGAAAAAGAAAGAAAGAAAGAAAGAAAGAAAGAAAGAAAGAAAGAAAGAAAGAAAGAAATTGCCAAGAGAAAATGGTTTCAGAATGGACACCAGCTCTGTGTCACAGGCAAATGTTCCCTCATATGGCCCCAACAAGACATTTGCCCTTTGACCAAAAACTAGAAACTGCTTTTTTACCATTTTTTGAATTGAATCAACTGGTCAATGATATAAAATATAAAGTACATTTTATATACATATATATTCATAATGAATCCATTATTATGTATAATTAATGTATGTTAAAGAAACAACCAGTGTAATAGACTAGATTTGTAAAACAGGGCATTTTAAGGGTAGTAAATTACATTGATTAGAAAATTCCTAGCATGTATTAAGTGTGCATATTAATGGGCTTCTCTATGACATTTTCATATATACAAATAATATATTTTTATCATATTTACTCCGTGTTATCCTCGTGGGCCTCCAGCCATTCCCCGATCGGTCTCTTTCCTCTTCTCAACTTTTTATGTCTTTTTTTTAAAGTGTAAATCAGTGAGTTTATTTAGGGCTCCTTACAGAGCTTCAGCGAGGAACAGTTGTAAGAACATGGCTGCACACCACATTAAGAAAATGCCTCTTCTACCCCCAGGAATCATTAACTACCAGGAAATCCTCAGAGAGGGCAGGACCTCCTGAGCCCCTCCCCCCTCCACAGTGGAACGTTGAGGGGCCCTGTCTTGTGCTGGTATTGTGTTGATAATGAGACGTTCTGCAAGTTCCAGTGCAGCAGCTGACAAGCCCGGGAGTCCGCATGCGACAACACTGCCTCTTTCTCAGGCTCCGACATTCTTTCTGCCTTTCCCAGGATGTTCCTTGAGCCTTGGAGGTTGTGATATAGATGTTCCATTTAGGAATGGGTGCTCAACAGTCATTTACTCTCATTTCTCAGCTAGTTATGCATCTCTGCAGAAACCACCGCCAACTGCAAAGAGAAGCATCTCGGACCAAAGCTGAAAGCAATGCTAATAGGTGTAAACAAGCCTATGTAGGACATAATTGAACAGGTACACCATGCTCATTCAGAAAAAGAGCAGCAGCAGCTTCTCTCCACTGGGCCTGGGGCCTCACTGGCAAAGGGCTTTTGATCCAAGTTGATAGGATCAGCCATGAAGTTTTCCTGCAGAGCAGGTCTCAAATCCAAACAGATGTCATTGGTTACTCCTATAACAGTTATGTTCCTATTGCAGGATCCATGAACGGCTGGTAAGCCTGCTGATGGTCAGTTCTCCCAGCAACCTGAACAACATGGTTCAGCACCATGAAAGCTGGACACCAGGAGGACACTTCCAGCTTAGTTCCAGCTTATTAAGGTGAATGGCCCCAGATACTTTGTAGACTCCTTCATCTTTTTCTGTTTGCAACCCCTGAGAAAATTTTATGCAACTATGAGTATATAAGTAAATAAAACAGGTTTCCAAGCCAAACTTTTACTAATAAATCATAAAGATTCTTATTTTAAGACAGTTCTTTGATATTCATATAATTTTATCATTTATTATTAAAGATGAAAGAAAAGTTGTGTTAGGAATGTGATGGGTTTTGCATGCTTAATTTTACACAAAGAATTAAATCTCAGGCTAAGTAGTTGATATTGCAGAATATAAACTTTCAGATTTTATTTATTAAAACCCTCAGCCATGGGTTTGTGAACAGGTTTACAGCACCAGGCATGGAGATCCCCTGTGTAGAGCAGGCCTCAAATCACAGAAAGTGATTTGTTACCCCATAGAAGTCATCCCACTAGTCATCTCTAGGAACGTCTTCCTGGCAGGCTGATACTGTAGATAGCAGCGTTGACCGTTGCATAAGAGTGTCCACGACTTTCTCATCCAGCTGCCTGCATAGCCCCTTCTGATCTAGCAGGAAGGAAGCATCCAGCTCAGTCCAGATTTATTTCTCTGTATCTTGCAACCAAAATCTGTGGTACTTCAGTAATAGGGTCTTAGCATTTAGTTCTGATGGGCAACCAAGAGGAATATGGAGCAGTCCCTCTGTCTGGGGTCCCCTGAACAAGCATCTCATAAGGAGGAAACCTATACCTAGCACTGCGATTTTTTTTTTTTATTTGAGTAACCCATGGCTTCTATAAACAATATTATCCAACCACGCAGGATATCTCCCTTCAAAATCTTTTTTTTTTAATGTATTTTAAGTAACTTACAAAATAATAAATTTATGTGTGGATTTTTCAAAACACACCTCTTTATTTTGGTTAACCCTCTCCTGTCCACCACCCCATCTCCCCATCTCCCACCCCTGCCCCTACTTAAACCTTTATATCACGTGTCTTCCCATGCTACTTTTATAGCATCTCTACTCTTGCCAGTGTCTTAAGACATTCCCCTAAGGGCCTCCTCTAGCTTCCTTGCCTCTACTGATATTCCAAGTTAAACATATGAATGTAAATTTTTGAAGCTAGAATCTAGGTTACCACTAGGTGTAACATTTTCCAATTCTAGCCATTTACCTGCAAATTTCAAAACCCCATTGTGCGTATGTACCACATTTTTTTTATCTGTTCATCAATACACGGCATTCATCTAGGCTCATTCATTTCCTAGCTATGGTGAATAGAGAAGAAATGAACATGGATGAAGAGGTATCTCTGAAGGGGAATATAGACTTCCTTTGCCCGGACTAGTGATAGTTGGGTCATATCACAGTTCTGCTGCAGTTCTGAGAGGCCTCCACACTGATTTCCAGAGTGCCTGCACGGGTTCACACTCTCACCAACAGTGAATAAAGCAAGGGACTTCTTTCCCCACATTCTCTCCAGCATTTGCTGTCATCTGATTTCTTGAGGATATTCATTCTGACATGGGCAAGCTGGAATCTCAAAGTAGTTTTAATTTGCATTTTCCTTAGGGATAACTTTGTAAAAGGTTAATTAGCCATGTATATATCTTCTCTTGAGAACTCTGTTCAGATCTACAGCCCTTTTATTGCTGGGCCGTTTGTTTTCTTGATGCTTTGCTCAGAGAGTTTGGAAGCATTTCTTTCCTTCCCCATGTTGTAAAGTAATTAAAGAAGCTGCTAGCTAGCTAGCTAGCTAGCTGAGCAGTGTGGCACACTCCTGTAATCCTAGCAGTCAGGAGGCAGAGGCAGGTGAATCTCTGAGTTCAAGGCCACCTGGTCTACAGAGTGAGCTCCAGGACAGTGTTAGCTTCGGTTTCTTGGAGGCCTGATAGAAAAGAACTCAGTCGTAAATCTCCATCTGGATCCACCAGGACTTTTGTTCACTGACAGACTTTTCATTATAACTTCAATCTTATTTCTTGTTATAAGTCTATTTAAATTGTTTATCTCATCTTGGTTTACTTTAGGTAGATCACATACAACAAAAAAGTTTATCCATTTCTTTTAATACAAGTTTTTAAGGTTTATCCTTAGAGTTTTCTAAATTTTATTGGTAATAAAAATTACTATAATGTCTATTTTTTTATCTCAAGTATTATTAATTAGGGTCTTCTCTCTGTTTCTTTTGGTTAAGTTGGATTATCTTTCCTACTTTATTTTTTTAAGAATAAATCATTTGTTTCATTGATTTTTTATTGTCTTTTTTCCCATTTCTTTTTCTTTTTCTTTTTTTTTTTTTTTTTTTTTTTTTTTTTGGTTTTTCGAGACAGGCTTTCTCTGTGTAGCCCGGGCTGTCCTGGAACTCACTCTGTAGACCAGGTTGGCCTCGAACTCAGAAATCGGCTCTGCCCAAGTGGGATTAAAGGCGTGCGCCACCTTTTTCCCATTTCTATTTCACTGATTTTTGCCCTGATATTAAGAATCCCTTTCCACAGAGGTGTCTGTTCTGATGATTTTCCAATGCCTTAAGGTGTATCCATCACCCTAAGTGTCTGACACCATGCTATGGTAACTGTCCTCACCTGTTCACCTCACAGAAAATAGCCAGCCTGCCTTGATGTGAAATTCCTAATAAGAAAACACCTGAAGTTTAATAATAAAACTCCATAGTTATATTTTCTGCTTAAGTTTAATTATGTTCAAGGTAACTATAAAGAAATACTTTTTTTCTCCATAGTCATAGTTCAGTTACTTTCAAAGGATCCTGGTGGCAGACATTGATAACTGTCACTACAGCATCTATTCTTTTGGTTCCCTTTTAGAAAAATAAATAGCTAGACACTGAACTATGCAACCGCAAACTACATTTCTTAGTCACCTTTACAGATAGGTAAGGCTATAAGATTAGATTCTGGCAACAAGAAGGAAGAGAGGAGGGACGGGACAAGAATGTGCAGCTTACTATTCACACCCTTTAAAAGATAAGGCTACAGTGTAACAGAAGTCAGAGGCCTCCAGTGACTCACTGCAGTGAACATTTACAAGTGAAGCAGGTGGGAAAAGGGGGTGTACTGTGTGTGAGACCTGGACACTACAGCTTCCACAATAAGATGTTTTTGTTGTTATTGTTTATTTTATTTTTGTTTTCTTTTAGAGGGAGAGGTTGCAAGGGAGGAGAGGGATGTCAGTGGACTGGGATTGGTGTGTATGATGTGAATTCAGAAAAAAAAAAGTCAATAAAAAGTTTTTTTAAAAAGGTAAGTCTAGACACTAGCCTTCTCTCTCTCTGTTCCTGCTTGTCCCTGTGAAAAGCACAGTGGAAGCCAAAGCCTCCATCTTAGACCACAAGATGGAAGCCAAGAGCTGAGCAAGACAAAGCAAGAAAGAACTCAGGGCCTGGAATCCACATCCCCTCTGAGTGGTTTCATTTGAATAATTAATCAGAAATAAGTTTTCTTCCTATTGGCCTGTTGATATTTTGCCTTTGTCACAGCATAAAATTTGTAACTTGCTAACACAATTTTCCTCTAAAATCTTAGGTTAAGGAAGGGATACTTGGAGACACTGTCAAAGATTATCTTTTTCTGTAATAAACTGTAACTTCCTATTTAGACATAACTTTCAGTATTACAAAATATGTGAAGAAGACTTAAACCAAAGCAACATTGTCAGGCAGTATGCTATTGAGAACACTGCTTAAGTGAGACTTTATTTTCCTAGTTAAGTCTCTTCTCACGCTTCCTTGAACACAATTTAGATGAATCCCTTCTCAGTCCTTCCATCAAAATTACTTTTTTCAGAATCAACAATGACTTCCCTTAAGGAAGTCCAGAGGCTGGAACCCTCCATTCCGTCTGGTGTACTTGTATGTTTTCTTTTCTTTGAAGGTCTTCGCTTGTTTGCAGAGCCCCTCTCTCTCCTGCATTTGCCCCACCCTTGCCGGCTCCTCTTGCAGTTTGTACATCATCTCCCTTGCCAAATGGAGCTCCCCACAGATCTCAGACATCTCTTCTAATTTTATATCCCTAGCTCTCTTCACCAGCCTCATAGCTTTTCCTTGTCACACGGACAATGAAATTCCAAAATTTTATTTCCAGCCAGCTAGAAGTGAACCCTTTGAGGGTGGATCATTAGCCGCTTTTTCTTGAGGCATTTCAGCTTGAAAACAGTTTGGTACATACTGGCTGCAGCAAATACGCTACCTACTGGATGAATGCATACACAACTAACGCCGCTTTGCTTAACTTATCCTTTGAAAGTGTCTAATATTTACTTCTAGCTTGGAAGTCCAATGAGAGGACGAGGAAAAGTATATCCTCACTTAGCGGTGAGGCAGATATGGGGGAAATTTCAGCTCTGAATCTTGAGGACAGAGCCAACCTGGTTCACTGTTCTGCAGCAAAGGGGTTTTGGGGGCTGAGGGGTGGCATTGTCCTGACTTGGCTTTGAGAATTTATAGCTCTGCAAAATATGAAATGATATGCCAAGTCAATAACAGGCTTTATTTTGTAAAACTGGATGTTTCTTGTATTCAACTCTTCTTGCTTGTGAATTCTAGCCCCTAACACAAACCCTTTCAGACTCATAAACAATGCTGAAAGACCAGCACAGTCAAAGATGGTTGGAGCTTGCCTTGCTTGGTGTCCTTAGCTGTCCACTGCACTCACTGGCTGCTCAGGCACTCTCAAAGGAGAACGCATGTTAAATTGGAAGTATTGTCAATTAAAGGCAGCCTCAGACCTTATGGAAGCTGTATTTAGCCCAAACTGAGCATAGCACTGAGGTTCTCCCCCTGCAAGCCATCCTGAGAGCACAATCAGTTTAATCTTTTGGATGTCAATGCTCGATAGGATGGATGTCTCCGTCTTTTTACATGTCACTGTATTTGTGTGTGTCTTTGTCTATGCTGACAGTGTGTGCCTGTTCTGAAAATGCTCTATTTAGATTCCAAGGTGAAAAGAGGCCTGGCCATAATTGGAATTTTGTTGCAGATATAAAATGAATATCCAAAGAATAAACTCCCCCCAGAACTAGGTTTTAATTGTGTTAAAGATTTTTTTGACTAATCCCTCTTTGTGCTTGCCTGTGTCTATTAGTAAACAAGAAGACCCATTTTTCAGCGTACTTTTATAAATAAGATTAAATGACTCATGCACGAAATAGACTCATGGCTTGGGATGGTTTCCCAAGCTTTGTCTAGCAACCAAGACAACTGGAGTTCTTGTCATACACTCTCTGAAGAGGCAGGGACTATTACTGATTAGATGAGGGAGATTATCTGAGGCCCTCAGGAATAAACATTTGCCTCCCACTCACCTAGACACTGGGACACCTGCCTAAGATATGAGCCAACACAGGAAGACAACAAAGAGATGGTTCGTGAGAAACAAAGTCAGAAGCTTAACAACCTGCCAGCAATTACATACATGCATAAACACATGTACATGCACACACATGTATACACACAGTTTTGGACACACACGCAAATATATTTTTAGTTGAGGTCTCATTTTATTGTCCAGGCTGCCTTTAATCCCCTGGACTCAAGCAATCCTGCTGCCTCAGCTATTCAAATAGCTGGGATATAGGTACACACATGATATCCAGATAACTTTTATTATCAAGTAGAGTGGAATTAGGCTGACAAGTCTCCAAATCTCCAGTCAGCAAACTGGAGCCCTTCAAGTCCTGCTGCTCAAAGCATTGTAATTGATCCAGAAAGTGAAGAATCCACGCATGAGAAGAGGAAAGGACAAAATTTGTCATTAGATGATGATGTTACCTCAGGTCTCCAGAGACCCTGTCCTCCCCTTTTCCACTTCACTCCGCCCCCTGAGATTTCATTTATAAAAATGACTTGTGGCTTGGCCTAATGACACATGCCTGTAATTCACACTCAGGAGGTTGAAACAGGATCAGGAGTTCAAGGTCAGTCTGAGCTATACAGACCATTTCACACATACACACACATACATACAACACACACACACACACACACATACACACACATACAAACCACACACACATACACACACATATACACACACATACACACACACATACACACACATGCAGGCATGCACAAAAAGTAAATCGATGAGTGTTAACTATTTGAGTTTTTATAAAACAATAGGGTTCAAAGTTGCAGATGTATAAGGTTAAAAATTATAAAGTAGAATAATCTCATGTACAATGGGAGTCTAATGTACAGTATGAGAACTTCAGCTATAATATATTGGAGACTAGTTATTTTCAAATAGAGTTTGGGAGTGTGTGCATGTGTGGGTAGTACATATGCATGTTTACATGTATGTGGACACAAACATGTATGGATGTGCATGCATGGGTGTATGCTTGTGGAGGTAGCCAAGGTCAATGCAGGAGTCTTTTTTGATCATTCTTCATCTTATATATTGAAGCACGGTCACTTACTAAACTTGGGGCTTGCCATTTCAGATAGTCTGAGTAGACAGCTTGCTCCAGAGAACCCCTGCATCTGCTTCCCTTATGCTGAAATTAAAGGCAAGCTGCCACCCACTTGGCTTTTGCAAAAGTTCTGGGGATCTTAATGCTGGTGGTCCTCAGTCTTGCGTGGACTTAAGTAACTGAGCCATCTCTCTAACCTAAAAGAGCCCAGCATGTTAGAGGTCTCCAGAAACGCAGCAGAGATAAAGAAATGGGGCATCTGAAGAGAGAGAAATGGCTCATCCAACTACAGAGGCTGGCAAAGTCTAAAGGTCTGCTGACAGCCGAAGGAGCACCAAGGGAGTCACTGTATAGCTCTAGTTTAGATTGAGATTAGTTTAGCCTGAGATTGAGGAAATAAATGGCGTCATTATCAAGCATCTGGGCATCGTGTAGACCAGTGAGCAGATAAAATTAACCACCATGGTCTTTCATCAATAGACTTCTGGATCTAAGCCAGCAAAAGGCAGAGTCACACACCGCACACAATGCATGTAGCCTTGACAACTGCTCTGGTCCAGGCTCTGGGAGATGAGGGTAGAGCAGGAGAAGGACAGGCTTCCTTGTTGAACCTGCTCTTTGAGCTGAGGAAGAAGGCAGATACTTGAGAGCCATCGATGGTAGCTTCCTTTACCGTGAAACTCAAACCATAGATCTTGACATTTACAAATGAAATAGAGAAAAGTTAAAAGGTAACACACAGGCTCAGAGACTTTCTGCAAAGGGAGAGAGGCTCGTGAGAATGGCGCTACAGCTCTGTGGTTTTTCTAGAAAGCAGGGGCCATGGGGTTTGGCAATAATGAGCTACTTCCATTCCCCTGAGTCTTAACATTCACAAATGCAGAAGATCGAGAGGAGAAAAAGGCCACAATAGAAACAAAGTAGGGGAAGAGATTCTATAACCAACTGGAATTTTACAAACCACAGAATTCTCTGCTGGCAGTCTTAAAGAGCCCCACAATGAAGATTAAACCTATGGTCTGGACTCATTGGCACTGACATCAAATACCCCATAAATGCTCAAAAATGAAAATAACAGGAAGGAAAAAAACGAAAAATCTCTATAGAAGTTCCAAGTAGGGTAAAAAGATCACCAAAAGAAATTTTGAAGCTAAGTCAGCACTTTGTAATGGGAAGTGAAAGAGAGATTAGGAACTGAATATTTCAAAAAATCAAGAGAAGCTGCATAAGAAAGAAGTTACCATTTGTGGATCTGAGTACAATTTTCCCTAGGATTTGTTTAATGATCAACAAAGTCTGTATCTGCAGTCCATTGCCCAGGCTACACGTTTTCGGGCCATCATATGGACCACATAGCATAGGAAACCCAATCAGAGGCAAGAAGAAGACTCAGCTATTGCTTGAGTGTGAGCCTATAGCTCATGCCAGCACCGAGTTAGGGAGAACACCAGCGATACCACAAGAGCTGCACACCTGACCAGCAATATCCTGTTTTGAAAAAACTAAAGAGAAGTCAGTTAATTGACATCATTTGAAGATCAAATCTGGTTACTACCTTCTAGGCTGAAAATCTTTTTCTAATTAAGATCCTGGAAATGTTCCAAAGGGGATGTGTGCCCTCCCCAGCCCCATCCTACCTGAGAATACAGCTCTTTGCTTTGTACCACAACAGGGAGAGAATAACCAGTGTCCTATTCTCTGGTTTGTAGAAATGGTACCTTATTTCCTGACCACTTTTAGAACTATGGCAAGCGGTAGAGAAATTGGAAGCAAAAGAGTTGGAAGAGTGATAAAGCGAATGAACGATACCGAAGGAAAAAGGTCCTCTGCTTGCTTCTCTCTCATTTCCCTTTCCAAACACAAACTACAGAGAAGCTCAAACACAAGCTTTCTTTTCGCTCTCCTAATAAATGTGTTTATTATTCCTTCCACTGGAGGAAGTTTTGCAAACCCTGTTTGGTTTATCTTAACAGGTGGGAGGGATTCCCATTAGAAAAGACACATTGGAGAGCCCTAGTTAATAACTCCTGAGCAGGATAGCACAGGTCACATCTCTCTGAACAGGAGACATACAATACACTCTGTGCCTTAAGCCAACAACCAGTTCTGAAAAGAACAAGATGGGGTAACTAGTGTTTGTCAAGCAAAGCTAAGTGATGTCAAGGGATGGGGACCTCTGCCAACAGGATAAGCTGCTCTAGATGACAAAGGTCACCGGGGCATTTAAAGGGTTAAGTCAAGATGAGGGAAAAGAAAAGGAATGAGCTGAGACCCCATGTACGTGAGGCGAAATGGCCCTTCACACAGTTCGTGACTCTGGCACTCTGCGTCATGGGATCTAGTGTTTAATGAGCTAAGACCTCATGTATATGAGACAGAGATGGCCCTTACACAGTTGCTACTCCTTATCTCATGAATCATGCTATCAAGTGTTTTAATTTTATTATTGTTTTAAAATTATGTGTATGTGGTCTGTCTGTGTATGTGTAAGTGCAGATGCCATTGGAGGTCAGAAGAGGGTGTTAGACCCCTTGTAGCTGGAGTTATGGGTGATTGTAAGTCATCAGATCTGGGTTTCTGGGAACGAACCTGGGTCTTCTACAAGAATAGTACATACTCTCAACCACTAACCATTTCTCCAGCCCAGTGGAGCATTTTAGATAATATGTTACCTATATTAGTTATACTCTGGTGCCCCTTGTTACCAGACCATTCTCATCTTAAGAAATTCACTTCCTCTCCAAAGATGGAGACCTTTGACCACATTTCTCAGGGATGATATGACAGAAGGCAGTCGTATCCTCAGCTAAGTTGGGTGCCTTGCTCATGCCTATGACCCATCCACGTCCTTGATAACAAAGAACCTTAGGTTTACCTGATTCCAAAGAACACACCTGCCCATTCAGGTCGTCCCTGAAGGACGTCCCGAATTCCATCTTCAGCTCTATCATATTCAGTATCTGTGGGATTTTTTAAAGTTTCCCTCTCTTCCCAGTGTTTATACTTTGGATCCCCACATTCCTCTTCAGCTATCCCCTGTCTATAAAACTCAACAAGCTACGACAGTACTGTACCATGCCACTTTGACTCCAAAGCTTCTTCATGTTTTGAGTTCATAGTGCTATAAGATGAGATCACCGGCTTCTCTCAAGTTTGCCAAGTTCAAATTCCAAACGGAACAACTCTATGAGAAATTCTCAAAACATGGCAGAAGAAAGCAAATTTCTCATCCTGGTTTTATTTCAAAGACCACAGAGGCAAGGAACACTCCATGCACACACAACCTGCTCTTGTCTAGTGTTTTGCCCATGGTGCCCAACCATGGATGCACTTAGAGTACGGAAACCTCTTCTCAGGCAGTATGTAGGGTTCTGATGCAGTTGATCTGTTGTGTTGTCCTACGTTAATGAATAACTCACCTTAAAAATCACTGCTAGCTCCCTCCATAGTGCCTTCAAGAAAGGAATTTTACAATTAACATTCTATGCAGAACAAACCCGTGCATCTCTTGCTGGTCATATATCTCTTCACGATTGTCTTAGAATGGCTCAGTGACTCATTTCACAAGTCAAAACAGCTCGATTCCATTTTAAGTAGATGTGAGTTAACTATAATTTTCATCACTCCATGTTTGGAAAGTGTGCTGCCTTCATAGATCATTTTCTGGTGCAACATCTCTTTCGACTCTCACTGAAATCCCAACCCAAAGTCAGATATTAGCCTTCTCATTTTAAAGACAAAGAAAGCAAGGCCTAAAGAGAAGGGACACAGACAGAAATGGAAGAGCCAGGTCTACCATTCCTATCTGAGTCTGATCTACTTGGCATTACCCAGTGCTAGGGCCCCAGCAAGTTCTCAAGCTCACTATGAGCTGCCATTATTTGCTTGCTGTCATGCTTTTCAGTGTGAAAATGCACTAGGTTTGGGCTAAGGTCCAATTCTGAATTTTCAGCCTGCTATTAGTGATAGCAATGCTTCTCTGGTCCATAACACTGGGAGTCAAGTCATAATAAACTCACAAAATACTTCTTTTCAAATTGTAGTGAAGAAAACAGTTACATTGAACTTCTGTTGTCTTCTAGACACTCCTGAGATAATACATATGTGTTCAAGCAAGCCGTCAGATCCTTGGCTGTTACCTTGGCTAAAATATGTGTTACTGTTTTGGCAAGCAGGCATAACTGTGCTTGTATCTGGAATCACCGACAGCTGGGGTTTCAGCAGCTGTAGTCCCCCTGCTCTTCCTCTCCCACTGTTTCTGGTTCCCTCACACTGGCATGGTTGGACTCATGGACCACTGGGACATCTGGCCCTGCAGCTGGCCTGAGCTTCTGAATCTGGGAACATAATGATGATTCATTTGATGTAATCTAAGTCCTTAGATGACATCTTCGGTTTGCAAAAACAGAGGAGAGTTATGTTAACAAGCTCGGTCTTTGAAGCCACTTTAGTATTACTGTGTTGACATTAATGAGAATGTGGGTTTTTTTTCAGTCTGTCCTTTAAAAAATAACAGAATTGTTAAATATGTCTATAGTATAGGAGGGCTCCGGAATGTATCCAAAACAGAGATAGCTTCGATTCTTACAGTGGACTACATGATTTGTCTAAAATTTTGAAAGAAAATAATTACTTCAGAGAGAGTTTTGCCTTTCCTTCTTCTTTACACACCAACACACACACACACACACCACACACACACACACACACGAGTTACACTTTATTTCAAGTCTTCCACAAGCCATTTGATCAGTTCCCCTGATTGCTGGGCAGTTCCACCCTAACCAATCATTTCTAAGTGCTAACTGCCAGAATGCTACCTAATTTTGAACCTGTAGCTCTGTCCAGACCCAAAAGGGATCTTCTCAATTCCATAGGAGCTGGGCTGTCCTTTTTGGCTAACCCTCTTTACTCCCACCCTTGCTGGCTGGCATTTGATGAGCATACATATTTGCATCCATGTGGGTTCAGGGGCTGATATTTTGATAATCATTTAGCTTTATCTTCCTACCATTCTCCCTTTCCATTTCTCTCCACCACTTCCCGGTGGTCTCACACTTCCTGCCCTTCCATGCCTCAGAAAAAGAAAAAGTCAGAGAAGGATAGAACTACCCCATTAGTCTTTTTACCTTGTGTCTACCAAAGCCCTCAAGATTAGGGAAGCCCTTTGAAGGGCCTGAAATGAGAGAGACTTCCTCTACCTTTAAACAGCTTCCTGGGGGTCAGGAATAAAGAGAAATCTGTCAAGGAACAGAGAGGACCTATGCTTCAGTCCCTAGCAACACTGCCTAGAAGGCCTGCAGGACCTCAGAGAAGAATGGGAGCCGGGAAATAAGAGCAAAGACACTTTTCCCCAAGTCCCCCTACCCCGAGTCAAGTATGGTGGCAGAGGATAAGAGTCACCATCTTTGAAGGACAAAAAAGACAGAAACATGCAAGTGGACAGGTGTGGGAAGACTTGACAGCCCCTGACCCCAGTGTCTGAATATTGCACAAGACCCAGAAGAATGACACAATCCTGGAGACCTGGGGAAACCCCGAAAGGACTAAGATTAAGGTTTCTTTCCACTAGCCCAGCAGAATAAAGCTTACAGTCAGAAATTCAAATCAGAAGTTGGTTACTAAAATGAAGACTATTGCTAAATATATAATCTGTCTCAGAACTAGACCTACTCTGTAGTATTGGCATCATATATATAGTAACTAACAAAACCATGTGCAAAATATTGCTAGGATTTGAAGCATCGAGGGAACATGTCCATCAGGTATTAGAACTCATGTCAAAATAAGCTCCAGCATCACAACATTGTCCTTTGTGGCTGACTGAGCAATTCCACCTGGAATCTGCTTCACAGCGTGTGACAACCCCATCCCGGTGAATCATTCACTAAGTAGTATTCTGTGCAAGCTACATGTCACTGGAGAACCTGAAACAATGTGTCACACTCAGCAGCCTCTTTCAATAATGTTGGTCGGCTGGCCAAATGGTTAGCATACTTACTGAAACACAGGGCTAGTTTGAATTCAGAAAGACAGAAAACTATTAGAATCAGTAGAGTGTGAACTGACAGTGGACCAGGTCTTTTAATTATATGACAAAGATCAAGCTTTAAGGAATTTAATTCTTTGACCAGAAAACTAACCCTGAAAGGCAGAAGGCTGCTGTGTGTGCTTTCACAATCTTGTGAAAGCGTTAACAGTTTGGAAGCACGGGACCGCTGTGAAATCTGAGACGCTGTGTTTCAAAGGGAGACATCAGCCCTGGGCAGCTGTGCCACAACTATGCGTGCTCGAGTGTTAGCCAATTGGAAACATACTTTCAGCAGCGCTGGGCCCTCATGATTTTTCCCATTGCACTTCATGTTGCTAAAAATATTCTTCAACCTCTCCCTGCTGATAATTTGGAAGAGGCGGTATTATAGTGAGAAACAGCTAAATATGAACCACCTCCTGATGGTTGCTTGGGATGAATACAGAGAATGCACTCCACCTGCTCAGAGCAAGGTCTCTGCCCCTCCCCACCCCCCCCTCAGCTAGACCATGCTTCAAACAATGGCATCCACGGCTCAGCTGACTAGAAAACTACATGATTCCACATTCCCGATCACTGGCAGTCACTGCTTTAAAATTGTAACTCACCACCCACCTACAAATCTATGCAGTTTGGAATTTGGGATGTAAAGCAAGAATATAGGAAAGGTATATGATTTCATAGGCAGAGTTGTGATGCTGGAGTTTGTATCTGAATATCAGAACTGATGCCTGATGGGACAGCTTCCTTGCTGTTTCAAATCCTAGCTGCGTTTGATTTTGTTGGTGACACAACAGTAATTGTTAAACTGTTGTTAAAAGCAAAGAATAAACAATGAAAGCACAAATTCCTCTTTTTAAAATACCTACTCATAGACAAATGCAAAGGACTTGGGTGACTCTAACTGACCAACAAGAAACTATTGTCTCTGCTTTTCAAAGGAAGCAATGAGAAAAAGAAAATCTATGGACCCAAGGTTTTCTAAGTGAGAAGCATATTGATACATCACAGGGCATGGATGATACCTGGGGACACTGTTCCACAGGCTTAGTTAGCTCATTTAGAGTTAAGATAGCTGAAGTGCTCCTAGTCCTCTGCACATCCACAGAATAACAGAGGCCTTTGCTGTCAGTGGAATACCTGACCCTATTTTTCAACCCTGACCACAAAGAAGAAAACCTTTTCACACCTTTGTCTTGCCCAACCTGCTTACCCCAACACCTCCAGAATTACCTGCAGTGTGAAGCCATCCCTCTCCTCTTCTTAGGTAAGTTGACAGTGGATAAATTTTCCACACTGCGCCTCAAGTCTCTTACCTTACAAGTGAATGCTTTAAGAGTTCTGCCTCACAATGGCCTTATGACAATGAAATAGTTCAACTTTAAATCTTTAAATAGTTTTGCTACATATTGAACATTAAATGCTTGTAATTATTGTCTCAACATTTCTGAAGACTCTGGAGGTTTACCTATTTTTATTTCTTAAAATTAAAATATGGTTACATCATTTCTCCCCCTCCTTTTCCTCACTCTAACTCCTCTCCTACCCCTCCCCACTTACTCATTTTCAAATCCAGGACCTCTTTTTCTTTAATTGGTGTGTGTAAGTGCATGTGTGTGCACTCATGTGTATGTGTATGTACAAATATATAAATACAACCTGTTAAGAACACTTAGTGCTACTTGTATGTATATACTGCCATTGATGACCACTTGGTTTTAGATAACCAGTTAGGAGGTCATCTCTATGGAAAGGGGTCTCTCAACATTCCCTTGTTCTCTGTAATTTTTTTGTCTAGGGGTAGGAAATTAGATTTTTCCCTTCCACATTAGCATGTCTATTGTTGTTGGACTTGTTCAGGTTTTATTTAGGCAGCCATATTATGGGGTAGCATGGGTAAAGCCTGCCTAACATTTCTCAGAGATAAGATGTCAGAGCAGATTTCCTGACTCTCTAGCTTTTACAATCATTCTGCCTCCCTCCCCACCACCACCACCACCGCTTAATGGTCTCTGAGCCTCCAGTGTCAGAGTTGTGCTATAGATTGGGGATGGACACCCCACAACCAGTTCTTCTCTGTATTTTGGTTAGCTGTGGTTTTCTGCCTATTACAAAGACAAGCTTCTTGGATAAGAAGTGAAAGCTGCAGTTATCTATGGAATACAAGAATAAGCATTTAGAATGTGGTTTAAATGTATGCTGAATTAGTAAAGTGGCAATATAAACTTCTCTAAGATCCATGATCTCACTAGCCCTCAAAAATGGGGTAGATTTCCAATACCAGGAATAAGTCCATTCCTGTTAAATGGGCCTTATGTTCAATTAGACAGCTGTTGGTTACCATTGAGTTATGAATGCCAAGGTATCCTACCCATAGAGATGCCTTGTCATGCTGATTGTTGTTATGGATCATAGACATCACAGCTGTGTATGACCATTGACTACTTACCTTTCGTGGAAACTTGCATAGTACCTCACAGTACTTTGAACACTAGTCCTCAGGGAAAAGGTTTTCAAATCAGATCCAAAGACTTTCTGAAAGTAAATTGTGTATGCATCCATAGCAACTTCCTGAAGGTTTCACACACACACACACACACACACACACACACATATATTATATATGTGTATATATATATATATATATATATATATGTATATACAGTTTGAACCTACATAATGAATGGCATTTGGCAAATGGTTTCCCCAAAAATGTGTGTATGATAATTAACATGTGTAATTAACGATGTCTTTTTGAGCAGATACATCATGATCATTCTAGAATCATGAGTTAATTACACATGTTAATTATCATGATTGTTCTGGAATTATAAATTATTTGCACAGTCTTTGTCCATCCTCTTCCTGGCGTGGTCATGATTCTGCCACCATTTCATCTGAAGTCCTTTGGAGAGGACAGCCTTTATGAGTTACCCACCTCCCCTCACTTATAGTTTCTTTATAAACAAAACAAAAAACAAAAAACTAGAAACGTAAAGCATCATAATTAAATATAAGCTTAACACTATGAACCAAGAAGCTAGCTCTCTGATCTCATTCTGAAGAAGTCCTTTCTACCAGCCTACCAGCAGCATGAGAAAATGCTGAGTGCAATGGGACGAGATTTCCTGGAGCTTTTCAATATTGATATGCTACCAAAACTGATGGCTGGTTTCCTACCAGAAGCTGTCCCACAGGGTCTCAGCACATGGTTGAATCAACAGAATTAACCACATACCTTTCTTCTTCTGTTTCTCTGTTCTCCAAGACTAGTATTTGAAGTCAGAAAGACTGCAAGATTTACAATAGCTGTAGCTTTCTACAGCAAAAAGGCTATCTGTACACATAAAAGTGGTTATTAATATTAGCAAAATGTTTATATAATAGGGGAAGATATTTCAGCTTCTACCTGACTGAAGAATCAAGCTTCTTCCTATTCAAAAATGGCTGTCAAAGTGTTGAGTGGGGCTCATGGAAGTTCCAAATAGGTGCTTCCCACAGATTCCCAAAGATCATTCATTGCTGGGGAATGGTTGATAGTATATTTTTAATATAGTCTGTATCTCATTTTATATTATGATTCTGGAGTCATAGCAATTTACCTTGAGCTTGGCTTGGTATACATACATAGTCCCATGGACTGTAATTGCAATGGAATTGACCTTGTAAATGTTTACTTAACTGATTTCTTCTTGAGAATTCTTTGAGTCTCTGAAGAGTCTCTGAGACCTTGGGCAACAAAGAGGTGAGCTTCTGGAGGCAAGTACACAATTTGATGCAACATCACTTGTAGCCAGTGTTGGTTCAAACTTTAGGAGTCAACACAGAAGTTTCTGTGCTGGGAGAACCTGGAATGTTATATAACAGGGTTGTTACTTCAAGGAAAGGAATATAAAACCTATTTTCCATCCAGAAGTCTGGAGTGGATGTACATTCTAGCCTTTTGACCTTTCTGTGTGGTCAAAAACTTTCCTGCACCCGACCCTCCTCCAGACCTTTCTCACAAACTTATTTTTGTCAGTCAATCTTTAAGACCTATTTTTATGGAAGGTGTCGTATGTACTTTGTGAGGAGTTTCAATGTAGTCACATCTTATCTGTATTTAGCTTGCTTTGTTCCTCAAGGAGATTTAGGTATGCTTTGTTGTACATGAAAGATTGAGTTAATTATCACAAAAAATAGTTTTCATTGAACTGTGAGGTTTAAACATGCCTAAATAAACAACTCAGAGTCAGACCCCGAAGTTTGAACCAACACTGGCTACTCAGTCAAATTGCACCAAACTGCCTTGGTGCCCGCTCCCAGGCTCCTCTCTCTCTGCTGCCTGTAAAGTTTGCAAAGACATTCCACACACACCATTTCTCACTAACGGAGTCTCAGTTCTTCTCCTCCTCCTTATGAGATTCCATGTCTTGTTTCTTCTCCATCCTCTCAAGTTCCAAACCTCTCATTAGGCTATGTAGACAAATGACAAGATTCTGTGCAAGAATATTTATGCAACATGTTCTTGTTAAGCATGATGGAAGACTTTCTGCAACAGTGCTGTGCCAGACAATATGAGGCTAGCACAGAGATATAACGTGCATAATTGACCTTGTACATTCTGCCTCTCTAATGAAAACATTCTAAAAAACATGGTTAGTAAATCCCAGATGAAGAAAGATCGTAGAAATAAGTAGATATGACTAAATTCCCATTTACTCAACCATAGCCCAGAAAAACAGCATTAAGAGTCTTTGGTAATAAGTAGATGTTTAATAAGAAAATCATCAACTCATATGGTGGAGCTGTCAAACACACAGATATGCACAATTGAATACACGGCATTTCTCTTTGTTTTCAGTCTGAAGTCCTTCTGCATATCTGTGATGAGTGAGACAAACTAAGGCCATGTGTCTTCATTATTCTAAGAACCTCTGCATCTTAATTCACTCAATGGCCAAGTGCCATTCTTCTGGCTCTGTGCACCTATTGTTTAAGTTGGCTGTATAGTAAGCAGCCTGAATGGCTCCCTCTCAGCTAGACAACATGATTATTCATGCAACTACAGCCGTGTTCCAACGTTTGTTTTCGAGGTAGACATAATGTCTAGAAGGAAAGAAAACACCCATAATAAAGTATATTTTTCCTCATGCTTTTTGGCCTCTGCACAAATATTGAGCATACCATACTCCTCAGAAGACAGAGGACTTCAAGATGCCAGAGTGTTCTAACTCTATCCTCGTTGTTCAGTCCTTAATGGGATCCCAGAAGATGGCCAGTGCTAAAAGTGGCTAAAGTCCTCCCACTAAAGAAAATAAAGATTTGTTATTACAATTTTGTTATAAGGCCTTCTGATTTAAGTGTTATATGGACAGCCTAAGATTTTAATCTGCAATATAAAAAAATAACTGGAAAGAATATCCTGTGAAAATTTTTACCAAGGATGAAGACAGAGTTTTTGGATGACTTTATGATTCAATATCCAACATGCAGAGCATAAATGGCTACTCGGGGTAAAAGGATTTCAGCTAAGTTTTTTCTTGTCCATTCAAACTCTCTTGTTGAATGATCTCATACTGAGAGTAGTTTTTTTTTTTTTTAAACAAAAATTATGCTGACCAAATTTGCTGAGGAAATAGCATGAAGCAAATCTGAGCAATGCATGAAGCCATGTGTCACACACTGGGATTCAACAGGTGAAAGAGAAAGACAGCTCCTGAGAAATGGTTGGTCATGGGGTGCAGCTCCCCTGACAGCCCTTGCCAGTGAAACCCTCTTATTTTGCTGAGAAGATCCATTTGCTGAGCTTTCACAGATGCAGAAATATGGACTCAGCAGTTTGCAAAGCCAATAGGTGGTTTCAGTCATGTCACTTACAAGAAGAGTTTGATCACCGAGTCAGAAATGAATTGTGTTCCTTTCCTCTCTCAATTAGCAAACCTCACACAGGCCTATCTGACTGTCCCAAATGTGTGGTCTCTAGTCTTTTTGTTGTGGGTCTTATACAGTCACTTGTTTCCAGAGAGCAAATATCTGAGGTTTGGGGGTAACAAGGAGAAAAGAAAGAGCATCTATAAAATCAAATGACTTGCCTTTTATTTAACTGTAAAGATTAATTTTCTAGCAAGAAGGAACTTTGAATACAGCCTGTTTGATATGAGACTCTTAGTTCAAAACTTGGAAACAATAATTATATTAATATTTGTGTTCCTCACGAACTATATCACAGAGATAGTACCATAACAAAATGAAGCTGGAAACAGGTTGAGCAAGTAAAAATATTACGTAAGTCAAATGGTCAACTGTAACTGTTTACTAAGTTAATTACCATCTTCAGGCCTTGACTTTCTCATCAATAAGTCATGTCAATCTAGCTTTATACACGTCTCTGGGTGTTTTGATATTTAAATGAATTTGACCATTGAATTTCAGCTATGTTTATGAAAATACTTGGAAAGTACAAATGTGTCCCTCAAATTAAAGGTAGTAAAAAAGTTCTACCCCAAAGATGTCAAGTGGCTTGTACAAAGTGCAGCTAGCTAATGATGGAGCTGGGACTCAGACTCTGGATTCCAGAACTCCCTGTTGCCTGTCTAATTTCTCCTGTGAATCAACTCTGACCCCAAAATAGACATCTTAGAATGTATGCTCAGCTCCAGAAATAAGCTTAGCACCAGGCCTTATCACCTAGTAGTGACTGAAAGCAGCTTAACATCAAAGTGTAAAACACATTCAAATGGTCATCTAATCCAAACAGCTGAAGAGTCTGCTCTGAACTCAACTTTGGGAAACTTGTAAGTAGAGACAGCCATAGCTTGTCCTATGGAATGACCATTCTTTCTCCCCAAACTGTTGACCAAATAAACATGTTAAATGTAGATTGCAGATCAGGCCTCTGATGTAAATGTATATTATTGTCCTCCCTCCAAGGCTGCTTCTTTTGCTTATCTAAATCCATTCAATGCTGCTTATCATAAATCTATTCAATGCTGATCTCGGCCCCGTTTCATATTCAGCCAGGTGGGTTTTTTTTCCTAGAGAAGTTCACTGTAAACCTACTCTGTGCTGCTAGTCACTCTGTCACTTGCATGCTATCTGTGTGTGGAAAACTAATGAGTATGCCAATGGAGACTCCCAGCTGGCCGAAGTGAGGATAGCAAATGACTGCGGCATACTCTGCTCCAGATAGGACATCTAGACCACCACTCTAAAGCCTCAAGGAACATCCTGAAGAAAAAGGGTGGAGCCCAGGGTTGGGAAGGTGTGCAATGAGATGGTGTTTTCTAGACATGACAGCTAATAGATTTGTCACACCGCAGTTGTGGTTCCCGCACAAGATGTACCTCTCCATTTTGTCACTCACAGGGCAGGAGACAGGAACTTCATGAGACCTACGGAGGCGACTATGGGCCATTAATGGGTACTAAGAGGTATCATTTATTTAATGGAATAGCCACTGATAAGTTGCCCATGTTACCATAAATAATCCATAACTCATGTTCATGCAAGCAATCAAACTTAAACACTATGAGTTATAAAGGAGGAGGAGGAGCACGAGGAGGAAGAAGAAGACAACACAGTAGGAGGAAGTTTATTAAAAAGACAGGTTCCCAAAGACCATACATAGGCTAGGCCTAGCCCCTCCCCCTGCACTTATGTAGCAGATATGAAGCTTGGTCTTCATGTGGGTCTCCCAACAACTGGAGCGAGGACTATCCCTAAAGCTGTTACCTGTCTGTGGAATACATTCTCTGAAGTGGGCTGCCTTGTCTGATCTCAGCAGGAGATGATGTGCCCAGCCCTGCAGAGACTTGATGCTAATGCACCATGGTGGGGTGATACCCAGGGAGGCTCCATCCTCTCAGAAGAGATGGCAAGGAAAGAATGGGGGAAGGAACTATTTGAGGGAGACAAGGAGGGGGACAGTCATGGGGATGTAAATGAGTAAAGAGAAAGAAAGAAAGAAAGAAAGAAAGAAAGAAAGAAAGAAAGAAAGAAAGAAAGAAAGAAGAGAGAAGAAAGAAAGAAAGAGAGGGAGGGAGAAAAAGAGGGTTTTATCAGGAGAAAGAGGTTGACAGGATAGAGTGTTAAAATTACCTAGATTGATATATTAATACATGAAATTATTAAAGAAAATATTAAAATACAAAAGAACATATTGAAAAGAAAATATTCCAGTAATACCAATTATAAACTCATTAACAACATATAAATTACTGACTATTATAATTTGTGTCTAGGATTGCATGCATGACTGACAAAAGTGTGCTTTGTTCCAAAGTCTTACGTGCTGGAGTTTGGGTCCTCAGTCCAACAGTATTGGAAGGTGATGAATGGAAGCTTTAAGAAGACAGGGAGTTGGTCCCTGGAGGCATCACTCTCCAGAAGGAATCAACGTCACCTTTCAGGACCAGTTTGTTACCACAAAGGCAAACTGACACCATGCCAGGTATTTGGTTTCTTTCATAATGAAGGCTTCAGCACACTCTCTTTCCATAAAATGACATCTATATAACACAACTTTATAACACAGTACTGTAATAAAACAGCATGAGGCCCTTCCCATGGCTGCCTGAGCTTGAACATTCTAGACTCCAGCACCGTGACTGAGTAAATCACTTACTAGAACTGAAACATTCAACAGAGTTATTTCCAAGACATGAGGACCTAGGATCTCCTGTCATATTCAAGATGACTGCTCCTTAATTCCACCTTCAGTCGCCGCCACAGGAAGAGGAGGGGAAGCTGTATTGAGCTCAACAATTATCACCTAGAATCTCTGTGATTTGTTTTCCTTCCCAAAGCACATTTCTCTTCACTTGTTTTTAATAGAAATGTGTTGTGTTTATAACTGAAACCCCCTGTGGCTTAACAAGGTCTCTCCAAATGCTAATAATAGCCAACTAACAGGGTACCTGAGAGACACTGGAGTCTGACCAATCCTTAAAGAGACATAAATAGACATGTCCAGATAAGTGATCATCACCAAGTGGAATTTACCTCTGGTGACGCACCCAAAGAAACTTAAATAAAAGAACTTCTAAGAAAGGAAAACAGTGGATTCTGAGACCCTAGGTGACTAACAATAGCAGGAATTCCTTACTTTTATTGCTGCTGGAGGAGGAAGAAATGCCAGATCCAAATGACAACAAAAAAAGAAAAATCAGCTAGACCAGATCCACAGTCAAGGAAAGGACACGGGTGCTGCTGCAGATGCTGAGTCAAAGCAGGCACAGATGGAGGAAGAACCCCATCACTCTATCTTCTCACTCTTCTGTCTCCTGCCAGGCCTTTTCAGGATCAGTTGACAGAGGACAGGCAGCTGATTCTGTCTGTTTATATCACTTTTCCAGGCAATGAATGGAACCTGGGAAGATTAGAGAAACAAAGGAAGAATAGTGATAAGATAAAGGCAACTCAATTGCCCTTTAACTGCCACGGGCCTTGCTTGCCTAACAACTGTCTACTGAAAGGAATGGTGGAGGTTAAAGGAAGGAGGCAAGCAGAAGAATAGAACTGTCTCAGCCTGATACCACACCCATGCACTATGAGAGGGTCATGAAAAAATAAAGTGTACTATAGCATTTAACTTATTATATGGTTCAGTGATTAACCCATGTCCATACTCATTCTAAGCTCTGTATGGAGCCTAACATTTAATATGCAGGCCCATTTTAGATAGAAGGAAACTGAGGCAAAGAATACTGTCAAGTCAATCCCCCACTAGCTACAGAGATCAAGCTCTAGCTAAACTCCCCATGGCCTCTACAGAGTGGAAGGAGCCAGTTATAGGTGATAAGTGTTTCATTCTCACAGTTAAAGTTGTAGGCATGCTTATGACATAATGAATTACGTCATTATAAGACAAGCCACCGTATCCAAGGGTGGGGAGTTCACTTTGGGCTGGAGCAACAAGGCAGGAAACCTGAATGGCTACTAATGGTACCTAATCCAGGAATGGTTCAGCCTCCTGCAAGAGAAAAACCTAGCTCCCTAGCCTTCCTAACAAGAGTAACTGGCTCCCTTCACAATTCCCTACAGAGCTCCCCAGATATAATCCCAGGTACTTCACCCAACTGGATATCAGAGAATGGTTCTCTGCTTATTTTCTAGAACGATGGAAAAATCAGTGACCAGTAATTCTCAAGGAACAAAGCACAAACTTGTAAATCCATGACCAGGAAACATCCAAATGATAGAATATTCACGTGCAAAGCTAACTTTATCCATTATAGCTTTATGTATTTTATATTCACTCTTGAATATAATTTAGAATTAATCTAGATCAATCATATAAATGTGCAGCATTTAATAACAGGACTAAAAAATTTCTTTTCACTCTAAGTCCAAGACAAGTAATATATGACATATTATATATCATATATATTATCTAAAACAAACTAGAAAATGCATCTGGTTTTATGGTTTACAGTTAGGTTTCTTTTTTTTTTTTTTCTTCAAATAGAAAAAAATAGCTTTGATCTAATTTAATATCAAAATTTTCCACAAGTAAAATCTATATGGACTAGTAAATAAAGAGTTTGCTACATATTTTCCAATTCTGACTTAAAATTCTGTTACTACCACATATGTTTTTATTAAAACTTTCCAATGACTATTTTATTTTCCAAAGAGCATGATTATAAAATAGTTCTCTCAGTTTCACTGGGCAAAACAGACATCTGATTTAAAACAGTTTGCAAGCTGGCAGCCAAGTTAGACAGAAATAGTTCAATAGCTACTAGAATAAAAATAATAGTGTTGGGACAGTTGTCAAACTTCGGATTGATCAAGACTAGCTTGAGCTGAGTGTATATAAAGTTCTTCAGATGATGTAAATTTCTGAGGTTGCAGCAAGGACCCTGTGATTCCAGAACATCCAGGAGAGCCTTGCTGCGTCTGCCTGTGTTCGGTGTTTATTAAGCAGCCTTGGTCTCCTCTTGCCTAAGCTTATGTCAGTGTGCTGCAGGATGCACTACCAAGTACAGCATTTAAGAAAAAGACCCCAAACTGACTTGAATACAAACCTACATCTGAAATGTTGGGCAAATTGTTTGGCAAAAAATAGAAATACTTTCTTACTGTCTTATAGGCTTGTGTAGACATAAATGAAGACTTTCTTGTTGCCCACAGTGAGGTTAATCTAGAGATAAGACAAGACTGTACAAAGACCAA
This sequence comes from Mastomys natalensis, assembly GCA_021653895.1. Lineage (NCBI taxonomy): Eukaryota > Metazoa > Chordata > Mammalia > Rodentia > Muridae > Mastomys > Mastomys natalensis. The sequence continues at coordinate 4,572,385 of JAJTUV010000057.1, forward strand.
AAAGTGCTGATTGCAGTGGAGTAGCCAAGGGATAAAATTCAGTAGGATTAACAAAGGGAGGGAGCCTTTTGCCTGGGGCAGACCCTTAGCTGGTCTGCTCCTGTGGAAACACCGGATCCTGAGACATCCTAGAGGGACCCACTGCACCCAGAGCAGAGGGTAAGACACCTTTCCCACTACCCCACACCCCAGAGTTACAACCGGGAGCCAGGTGGGGCTTAAGGAACTAGCAGGCACCCAAAACCCACCCCTCCGGAATACCACCTTCCTTCCACCTGGATCCTGGTTCTTTTGCCTGGGGCAGACCCTTAGCTGGTCTGCTCCTGTGGAAACACCGGATCCTCAGACATCCTAGAGGGACCTACTGCAACCAGAGCAGAGGGACCCTGATCCTTCTGCCTGGGGCAGACCCTTAGCTGGTCTGCTCCTGTGGAAACACCTGATCCTCAGACAACCTAGAGGACCTACTGCATCCAGAGCAGAGGACATTTAGCTGGTCTGCGCCTGTGGAAACATCTGATCCTGAGACATCCTAGAAGACCTACTGCATCCAGAGCAGAGGGAGCTTAGGATCACAGGAACACAGAGACTTCTGGAATCCAAGGAGATCTGACACAAGCAAGATAACTGGAAAGACAGACTCCAGTCAGACACAGTGAGCACATGTAACACTAGAGTCAACCAGATGGCGAAAGGCAAGCGCAAGAACACAAGCAACAGAAACCAAAGTTACCTGACATCATCAGAACCCAGTTCTCCCACCATAACAAGCCCTGGTGCCCCATCACACAGGAAAAACAGGACTCAGAATTAAAATCATTTCTCATGATGATGATAGAGGATTTTAAGAAGGACATAAGTAACTCCCTTAAAGAAATACAGGAGAACACAAGTAAACAGGTAGAAGCCCTTAAAGAGGAAACACAAAAATCCTTTAAAGAATTGAAAGAGAACACAGGTAAACAGGTGAAAGCCTTTAAAGAGGAAATACAAAAATCCTTTAAAGAATTGCAAGAAAACACAACCAAACAGATGAAGGAATTGAACAAAACCGTCCAGGATCTAAAAATGGAAATAGAAACAATAAAGAAATCTCAAAGGGAGACTTCTCTGAAGATAGAAAACATAGGAAAGAGATCAGGAGTCATAGACGCAAGCATCACCAACAGAATACAAGAGACAGAAGAGAGAATCTCATGAGCAGAAGATACCATGGAAAACATTGACACAACAGTCAAAGAAAATGCAAAATGCAAAAAACTCCTAACCCAGAACATCCAGGAAATCCAAGACGAAATGAGAAGACCAAACCTAAGGATAATAGGTATAGATGAGAGTGAAGATTCCCAATCTAAAGGGCCAGTAAATATCTTCAACAAAATTATAGAGAATAATTTCCCCAACCTAAAGAACGAGATACCCATAAACATACAAGAAGCCTACAGAACACCAAACAGACTAGACCAGAAAAGAAATACCTCCTGTCACATAATAATCAAAACACCAAATGCACAAAACAAAGAAAAAATACTAAAAGCAGTAAGGGAAAAAGGTCAAGTAACATATAAAGGCAGACCTATAAGAATTACACCAGACTTTTCACCAGAGACTATAAAAGCCATAAGATCCTGGTCTGATATCATACAGACCCTAAGGGAATACAAATGCCAGCCTAGACTGCTATACTCAGCAAAACTCTCAATCACTATAGATGGAGAAACCAAGATATTCCATGACAAAACCAAATTTGCACAATATCTTCCCACAAACCCAGCACTTCAAAGGATAATTGATGGAAAATGCCAACACAAGGAAGGAAACTGGAACCTAGACAAAGCATGGGAGTAATCTTCCAACAACCCCAAAGAAAGATAACTACACAAACATAATTCCACCTCTAATAACAAAAATAATAGGAAACAACAATCATTTTTCCTTAATATCCCTCAACATCAATGGACTCAATAAAAAGACATAGACATCAGACTGGATACAAAACAGGACCCAGAATTTTGCTGCATACAAGAAAACGCACCTTGACAAAGACCAACATTACCTCAGAGTAAAAGCTGGAAAACATTTTCAAAGCAAATGGACCAAGAAACAAGCTGAGAGCCATTCTAAATAAATAAATAAAATAGACTTCAACCAAAGTAATCAAAAAAAAAAATAAGGAAGACACTTCATACTCATCAAGAAAACAATCTACCAAGAAGAACTCTCAATTCTGAACATCAAATGTCCAAATGCAAGGCACCCACATACATAAAAGAAACTTTACTAAAGCCAAAGCGGACATTTGACACCTTACACAATAATAGTGGGGGATTTTAAACAACCCAACTCTTCCAAATGGAACAGATCATGAAAATGAAATTAAAACAAAGACACATTGAATTAACAGAAGCCATGAAACCAAATGGATTTAACAGATACTTATAGAACATTTCATCCTAAAGGCAAAAGAATATACCTTCTTCTCAGCACCTCATGGTATCCTGTCTCAAAAAATAGACCATATAATTGGCACAAAACAGTCCAAACCCGATACGAAAAGATGAATAATCTCCCTGCATCCTATCAGTCACACAGACTAAGGCTAGTCTTATAAATGACAGAACAAGGGAAAACCCATATCCATGTGGAAACTGAACAATGCTCTACTCAATGATGACTTTGTCAAGAAGAAATAAAGAAAGAAATTAAAGATTCCTAAATTTAATGAAAATGAGAACTATCATACAGAAAACTTGGGGGCATCCATGAAAGCAGTGCTAGATGAATACTCATCAACTCTAAGTGCCTACAAAAAGAAATTGGAGAGAGCACACATTAACAACTTGACAGCACACCTGAAAGTCTAGAAAACAAAAGAAGCAAATACACCCAAGAGGAGTAGGCGTCAGGAAATAATCAAACTCAGGGCTGAAATCAACCGAGTAGAAACAGAAAGAACTATACAAATTATCAACAAAACCAGGAGTTGGTTCTTTGAGAAAATCAACAAGATAGATAAACCCTTAGCCAGATTAACCAGAGGGCACAGAGACAGTATCCAAATTAATAAAATCAGATCTGAAAAGGGAGACATAACAACAGAAACTGAGGAAATTCAAAAAATCATCAGATCCTACGACAAAGGCCTATACTCAACAAAACTGGAAAAAACTGGATGAAATGGACAATTTTCTAGATAGATACCAGGTACCAAAGTTAAATGAGTAGCAAATAAACCATCTAAACAGTCCCATAACCCCTAAAGAAATAGCAACAGTCATTAAAAGTCTCCCCACCAAAAAAAGCCCAGGACCAGATGGTTTTAGTGCAGAATTCTATCAGACCTTCATGGAAGACCTAATACCAATTCTCTTAAAACTATTCTACAAAATAGAAACAGAAGGAACACTACCCAATTCATTTTATGAAGCTACAATCACACTCTACCTAAACGTCACAAAGACCCAACAAAGAAAGAGAACTTCAGACCAATCTCTCTTATGAATATTGATGCAAAAATACTCAATAAAATTCTAGCAAACCGAATCCAAGAACACATCAAAACATCATCCATCATGATCAAGTAGGCTTTATCCCAGGAAGGCAGGGATGGTTCAATATTCGGAAATCCATCAATGTAATCCACTATATAAACAAACTCAAAAGAAAAAAAAACCACATGATCATCTCACTAGATGCTGAGAAAGCATTTGACAAAATTCAACATCCCTTCATGCTGAGAAAACATTTGACAAAATTCAACATCCCTTCATGGTAAAAGTCTTGGAAAGATCAGGAATTCAAGCCCATACCTAAACATAGTAAAAGCAATATACAGCAAACCAGTAGCCAACATCAAACTAAATGGAGAGAAACTTGAAGCATTCCCACTAAGATCAGGGACTAGACAAGGCTGCCCACTCTCTCCCTACCTATTCAATATAGTACTGGAAGTCCTAGCCAGAGCAATTAGACAACAAAAAGAAGTCAAAGGAATACAAATAGGAAAGGAAGAAGTCAAAATATCACTATTTGCAGATGATATGATAGTATACTTAAGTGACCCAAAAACTCCACCAGAGAACTCCTAAACCTGATAAACAACTTCAGCAAGGTGGCAGGTTATAAAATCAACTCGAACAAATCAGTAGCCTTCCTCTACATGAAAGATAAACAGGCTGAAAAAGAAATTAAGGAAATGACACCCTTCACAATAGTCACAAATATATAAAATACCTCGGGTGAATCTAACCAAGCAAGTGAAAGATCTGTATGACAAGAACTTCAAGTCTCTGAAGAAAGAAATTGAAGAAGATCTCAGGAAATGGAAAGATCTCCCATGCTCATGGATCGGCAGGATTAATATAGTAAAAATGGCCATCTTGCCAAAAGCAATCTACAGATTCAATGCAATCCCCATTAAAATACCAACTCAATTCTTTAAATTACTAGAAAGAGAAATTCTCAAATTTATTTGGAACAACAAAAAAACCCAGGATAGTGAAAACCATTCTCAACAATAAAAGAACTTCTGGAGGAATCGCCATCCCTGACCTCAAGCTGTACTACAGAGCAATAGTGATAAAAACGGCCTGGTATTGGTACAGAGACAGGCAGGAAGATCAGTGGAATAGAGTTGAAGACCCAGAAATGAACCCACACAACCATATATGGTCATTTAATCTTTGACAAAGGAGCTAAAACCATCCAGTGGAACAAGGACAGCATTTTCAACAAATGGTGCTGGTTCAACTGGAGAACCAGCATGCGGAAAAATGCAAATAGATCCATTCTTATCTCCTTGTACAAAGCTCAAGTCCAAGTGGATAAAGGACCTTCACATAAAACCAGACACACTGAAACTAATCGAAGAGAAGGTGGGGAAGACCCTCGAATACCTAGGCACAGGGGAAAAGTTCCTGAACAGAACACCAATGGCCTATGCTCTAAGATCAAGAATTGACAAATGGGACTTCATAAAATTGCAAAGTTTCTGCAAGGCAAAGGACACTGTCAATAGGACAAAACGGCAACCAACAGATTGGAAAAGATCTTTACCAATCCCATATCCAATAGAGGACTAATATCAATATATACAAAGAACTCAAGAAATTAGACTCTAGACAACCAAATAACCCTATTAAAAAATGGGGTATGGAGCTAAACAAAGAATTCTCAACTGAGGAAATGTGAATGGCTGAGAAGCACCTAAAGAAATGTTCAGCATCCTTTATCATCAGGGAAATGCAAATCAAAACAACCCTGAGATTCCACCTCACACCAGTCAGAATGGCTAAAATCAAAAACTCAGGTGATAGCAGATGCTGGCAAGGATGATGGAGAAAGAGGAACACTCCTCCATTGTTGGTGGGATTGCAAGATGGTGCAACCACTCATGGAAAACAGTCTGGCGGTTCCTCAGAAAATTGGACATATCACTACCTGAGGACCCAGCTATACCACTCCTGGGTATATACCCAGAAGATGTCTAACACATAACAAGGACATATGCTCCACTATGTCCATAGCAGCTTTATTTATAATACCAGAAACTGGAAAGAACCCAGATGCCCTTCAACAGAGGAATGGATACAAAAAATGTGGTACATTTATACAATGGAATATTACTCAGCTATTAAAAACAATGAATTGATAAATTCATATGTAAATGGGTGGAACTAGAAAATATCATCCTGAGTGAAGTAACCAATCACAAAAAGAACATACATGGTATTCACTCACTGATTATTGGATTTTAGCCCAGAAGCTTGAAATACCAAAGATTCAACTCACAGACCATATAAAGCTTCATGAAGAATGACGACCAAGTAGGGGGGACTTCAGTCTTCTTAGAAGGAGTAACAAAATACTCAAGGGAGCAAATATGGAGACACAGTGCAGGACAGAAACTGAAGGAGGGGCTGTCTACAGACCATTCCACCTGGATATCCATCCCATGTGCAGTTACCAAAGGTAGACGTTGATGTGGATGTCAGGATGTACAAGCTGACAGGAGCCTGATATAGCTGTGTCCCTAGAAGTCTGCAAGAGTCTGACATACTCAGAGGCAGATGCTCACAGCTAACCATCAAACTGATCATGGGGTTCCAAATGGAGAAGATAGATTGAAGGCTGAAGGAGTTGAGAGGATTCGTGACATCATGAGGAAAGCAACAATACCCAACCAACCAGAGCCCCCAGGGTCTAAACCACCAGCCTGGAGCGCTTAGGGAGGGACCCATGGCTCCAGCTATATATGCAAGGGAGCTATATATAAGCGGGAGAAGAGATCCTTGGTCCCATGAAGCTGGCGTGTGATGGGGGGGAATATTCGAGGGTGGGGAGGTGAGATACGGGGGAGGGTGGGTGGGGGTACACCAACATGGAGGCAGGAGGAGGGGGAAAGGGATAGTGAGTTCCTGGGAGGAGGGGGGAAATGGGGTAAAGGAGAGAACATCTGAAATGTAAATAAAATTTCCAATAAAAAAAAATAAAGTTTTATTTGCATAATGAAGAAAAATAAAAAACAAAGGCGAGGGACAGGCATTTGGGCTGGGTCTGTAAGGACATGGGATATAAAGGTGACATTGCCGTCTTGAGTGCCAACAGTGACTGCTACTCACAGTTCCCCATAGATGTGTACTGAGACCTTTGGGGGTGTGGCTAAGATCAGTGGTCCAGGAATTCATTGCAGACCCAGTTGACAGGCAAGAACTCTCCTACTATACTCCCAGGAGGCTATAGTACTCCTGGTTTATGGATCTCAGCTCAGATCCTGCTCGGAATCTCTAAGGGTTGTCAGAGATCTAAAGTAAACTGGCTGGCCCACTAGGAGGTCAACAGCTATCTGAGTTGGGGTATTTTCCACCAATCCTTTCCTGCTATGACATCTACCCGCTAAGTTTAACCCATAGTGAAAGACACAGAACTGAATGGAAGCTAAAACCATCACAAAATTCAGATGCAGTCTGCATGAGTGCTGTGTTTTCTTAAGAAAGAAAAAAATTTCAACCAGATCTACCTCCACATCACTCTCTCTGACTCACCCCTGCTTCCTTCTCTTATCCATCAGTTAAGAGGATCCAGAAGCCCACCTGGGTTAGATTATCATCTCATTGTTGGGAAATACGCTACAGAATTCCTCAACCATTGACTAAATGGCCTCTACTTCCTCATATTCGAGTTGAGTCCTAATATGAGAAGCTCTTCTCTTCATCCACCATTGCAAGGAGAAAGCTTGGTGCTGAGGCTGAGGACTGCAACCAGACACCCATCTTTGAATGGCGTCACCTCCCATTTTCCTCTTCTCCAATTACAGCCAGTCTGGAGATAGTTTTACCAAAAGCACCTGCAGAAAGCTTTTTAAGCATTTGTTCGCCCCAATAACAGTTTGCAATGCCCTTAGCACATGCTCAACTTCTCTAATCAGTCCACATTTCCTTTCCACACTCTCTTTCTTGTTTGTAAGGACCACCAGAACTCAGAAATTATCATTTGAAAAAAAAAAGACACTGCCTTGGAGTTGAACTCCAGCACTCCCATAGGCACTGACGGTCTGCCTGGCCGTCAGCAAAAACTAAAACCTATCTCAACTTGTTTCTTCATCTGAAAAAAAAGGTGGTGGCAGATGTCATCTGTGGGATGTTGTGGGAATTAGTTGCGGTAGTGGGTGACTCTACACAGCATGTGCAGCTTCCGTCACCTCTGTGGTGGTTAACATTGATTATCTAATTGGCAGGCTCTAGAATCTTCTAGAAAACAGACCTATGCCTGTCTGGGGGGTGAGTTTCTATATTAGGTTAACTGAAATGGGCATATTCACCTGAACTGTGGGAATGGTGTGGGGCCACAGATCTAACAAAAAGGATCTCTCTCCCACTACTCCCCTCTCCCCCTCCCCCTCCCTCTCCCCCTCCCCCTCCCCCTCCCCCTCTCCCTCTCCCAATGTGACCAGTTGTTTCATGTTCTTAGGAGGAATGGCTCAGCCACCTCTGCATAAATGCCAGGGCTGGAGCTGCAAAGGCATCTCCTGCAGGAGGACCGAACTGAGGACTGCCTGAGAGACAAAGGATTGCTAACGCAGACAATGCCAGCCAATCGGGAACTGATGTTTAGAAGAGATGCTTTCTTGGGACCAATGGGATGCGGGTGGAAGGTATTAAAGCAGCGGTCAGCTGAGCTTGCTCTTCATTCCCTGCCACCTCACCTCCAACAGGAAGTGCAGGAAGGGCAGGGCATCGAGTAGTCCAGGGCACAGGCAGCAATGTTCCTGCTGCCATGGCTTCTCCATAGTGATGGACTGTACCCTCGAACCATGAGACAAGAGAAGCTTTTCCTCACTCCAGTCTTTGTGTCAGGTGCTTGGTTTCAGCAGAGAGAGAAATGTGGTACCTTCTCCATTTGTGAATAAGGAGCTCCTGAACCAGACTGAGCACAAAAGCAGTCCTCAACTCAAACGGAATATGTGGAAATGCTACTCTTAATTCGTTACACTTATTTCTTTGAAATAAAAATCAGTGCGAGCCTGCCAGTCTGTGCATGTATGCATGCGTGCGTGCGGGTGTGTCTGTGTGTGTCTGTGTGTGGGGGACAGAAGATGACTGGTGGGAATTCATTGTCTCCTCCTGAATTGTAGATCACAGGGATTGAGCTCAGGTCCTCAGATTTGGCAGCAAACGCCTTTATTTGGTGAGCCATCTTACAGGCTCACAAAATTCCAGGAGCAAAAGATGTTTCCAGGACAGAAACACTATATTTCAGTTGCCAGGCTACCACAAAGAAGGAAAGCCAAGAAGCCAAGTTCATTGTTGACACATTGAGAAGAAAAAAAAAAAAAAGCTAATGGTGGGATGAATGTAGTATGGATTCAAACAGTTTCAAGGTGAACCAAGAGACAGGGAAAGTCCTTCAGAAAGGGGCTGTGCATGAGTAGCCAATTGTGAGGCTCTCTACACACATTTCATACAGTGCTTCCCAGGGTCTCCTCCTTTTATTCAAATGCATAATTTCACTCTGTGTGAATCACGTTTTTTGAAACACTGTTGGTTGCTAAGATAACTTGATTGTGTGTATAAGTCATGACTTCCAGCACAACGTACAGGCTCTCTCAGGCTTTGCTGACAGGGTGCCCTGCATTGGTATTTTCATATTTTCCCAGAAGCATTCTGTAAAGTTGCTAATGTTGGGCTAGTCTCTGTTGCTAGCATCAGGGAAGGCTAAGGAGGAGGTGGAAAAGATGGAAAACAACTCAGTATTGGTGAAGACCAACCTCTCGTTTATCAGATGTTTCTACCTAGCACTTGGGATGCAGATTTCTGAGAGCAGCCTGTATGTCAGCACTGACACTAGAAGGAGCTGAAAAGGGCAAGCCTTGGGCAGAATGGCTCAGAGAAGTACTTGGTGCACAGCCTTGATGTGAAAACCAGAGATCTGACTTCCTAGACTGGTTCAAACTGCCACACTGTGACTGTGGATAAGGTTCCTGGTGCCTCTGCTTCTTATTTTCCTCTACAGTGTGAGGGCAATTTACACCCCCCTTCTAGTTCTAGCCATCTATGATCGGAGGATGCCAAGTGGGACAGTTTCAGGTCTGACTCAGAGGCCTGGGAGAGCACTTGAATGCCCTGGGCCTGTTCTCTGGGAATGGAAAATTCAGGGTCTGAAGCACACCATCTGTGCTTCCAAGTGCCCCAGATGACAACTGTGTACAGTTAACACAAGAGCATCTGTGACAGCATGAACTCCCAGAGATCACAGATTTCCAAGAAGGGGCTGCAGCCAGAAGTCGTGCAGGGTACACCAGAATGAGTTGACGTCTAAGAAAATGCTTGAAAACCAACTGTTGCCTCTGCTTCAGAACTGGTTGCCCACCAGAGAAAGTATCCACGTGTGCCTGGAGTGGGAATGGGAATCAGGCTCGAATCGTGACGTGATCATAGATTCTGCTTGTACTTGACCAAAACCTCCAAATGAGGGGACTCTGGCATCCCTTTCATTCTCACTGCCATTGAAAGTATAAACTGTCCTTGTGACAGAGTCCTCAGAATGAAATAGAGCGAGCGTACTGGGGTGGTTTGTCCACTGTAGGGCCAGTTCACATTTGTTTGTTTGTTTGTTTGTGGAGTTTCAAGGCAGACTGTGGCAAACCTACCTATTAATGTATATCTTAGTCTATAACCAAGTAAGCATAAAAGAAAAGGGAAACTTTCTTCTCTTTCATCAGTACACTGGCACATCTCCAGATAGGATAGAGGAAGTTGATCTGAACTGTAAAGGAAAAAAGTCTATAGGCAATAAAGCACGGGTTCTAGGGAGCCATGACCCCCACTAGGTACAAAGAGAAGCGTGTCCATGGCAACTACTGTCCAAGAGTCATTGCCTCCTTTATTTGTGACCTCCCAACATGATTCCTTGTAAGTTAACAGAATAACGACATCAATATTTTGCAAATGCAATCCCAGTTAAGCTTAAACTAGGTCTGTGCCTAATAGGGATATGGAAGAAGTCTCTGCTTGAGTACAAAGAATTTAATCAGCTTTAGCAATAGCCCACAGTTGGAGAAGGAAATAGGAAAATAATTTTCCCATAAAATGATTGAGAGCATGACACCAACATAGATATGGGCAAGGAACTCATACTCCAGAATCTTAAAGGTTTAAGACAAGATGAATTAACCTACACAGAGATTTTCTTATCAGAAGAATGGAGATTAGACTGAACTACTTAATAAAACACAGACAGCTTTTTAATAGAGGAGTGCTGTCCCTCCTATAGTCCCAGAGACCCTAGCTCCCCAGCCCTTTAGGCCTCTTGCTGGAGATCTCCGGTATGCCTAAAGCTGTGAGGAACCCTAGAGGCTTCCAACTCAAGCTAGGCATAAAATTCAGCACACTTGAAAACTATTAGAGGTGAAACCAAAGATTGCTGTGAAACAGAAAGGGGGGAATTAGTGTGGCCTTAAAGTGTCAGCAATCTGATGATGGAGGTTGTTCTCAACAGGCATGAGAATGGGGATTGAGATATTTGAAGAGGACTAGGAAAATAACTCAAAGAATAGAGCCTTGCTGTGCAAGTACAAGGAGTTTGGATCACTGGAAGCCATGTGAGGCTAAATGTGGTAACCATCCTGGATTCCCAGTGTTGCTGTGAGATGGGAGTCTCATGGGCTAGTGAGACTTGCTACACAGTGTCACACAACAAAGACCTTGTCTCAAACAAGGGAAAAGACAAGAACAATACCTGAAGTTGTTGTGTGACCTCCATAGACATTGTGGTACACACTACACACACACACATTGGACTTATGCACTATGTGTACATGTGACTACAAACAAATATACACACACAGGAGTTTTAAATATATATTTGGAGATGAAATTAGGAAAATAGAAATAGCAGAAATGAGGTTATCATAACTGGAAAAAATGAGCAGAGGCATGTGCTTAGGTGGGAAGGAGATGAAGCCAATTCTGCAGCCCTGGGAGTTCTGTCCCACTCTCCCATCTACATCTGTGTCTGAAAGTCAGGGCTTCCTGTGTTCAATAGACTAGGTCTCATTTAGACATATGGAATATTTAGGCTTTCTCAAGACCTGTCTCCAGAGCTATGTGGGTTGGAATGCCCTTGATAAGGCCAGTCCTCTCATTTGAGGACAATATCCCTCTCTGATTGCTACAGGTAAATGAAATAAATAGGTGTTAGAAAAAGCTTTCATTTGTCCATGGTTCTTTGGTCATTGAGACATAGTATTAACTGTTGAAATTTGTCTAGAAATATTTGGAGCAGAAAGACATTTGCATATTTCATCAAGGATGCCAACCAAAGACCAAGAGAGCAGGAAGCAGAGCCTCCCGTGTTATAGTAGTGTGTTCTAGGTAATAACCACAACCCTTTATTGAAATACCTGTTTGATTTTACTTAGCAAGCCTTTCTGTAATGCTTACAGTGGTGCCATCTCATTTGTTCGGACTTTTGTGTGTGTGTGCAAGAGTGAGCAAATGGGAAAGAGAGATACAGACAGACAGAGACACAGGAAAAGAGAGACAGAGAGACAAGACACACAGAGAGACATAGGGAGAGACAGGAGAGACAGACAGAGACACAGAGAGAGAGACAGACAGAGGTACAGAGAGAGACATGGGGGAGACAGACAGACAGACAGACAGAGACAAGGAGGAAACAGACAGACAGACAGAGATACAACAAGAGAGACAAAAGGGGTAGGTAAAGAAAGCCACCTAAGTGACCATGAGAAAGGAAGCACTAGGAGCTTCTGGGAAATTTCCAGCCTCGCCATCCAAAGACCCTGAGTCAGAGCATAGTCAAGGCCCCAAGCCAGTGTTGTTGCAAGCAATCCAGTGTGTTCAGTTACAGGTGGTCTCCGACCACGCAAAGAATGCTATACATGACAATAACAGGATGTGGAGGTCAAGAATAAGAAACTTTAAATGAAACTAACCAGGTTAGTGTTACACCTTGGTGAACCAAGAATCAGAAAGACTTGAGTGGGCCCAAATCGTGTGTGTTGTTAATAACACAGAACAGTAGGTATGTTTCCTTTACGTCTGCAAAATAATCCATATGTAAGACACAGGAGACATTAACAATGAAGACTAATCAAAAATAGCCACAGGAGGAACCTCTAACAGCACTGGGAGCTGTTATGGCAACAGTAATCAGTTAGTGAAGCTGCAAACTGTGGGTTAGAAAGAGGAAGTGAGGAATCTGGATAAAGAGAACTGCATGTAAAGTTTAAAGGATGGTTGTGCCTATATTTTACCCGAATAGGAGAAAGATTCTTTCCAGGACTGGGCTTCAGATAACGGGCTGGTACTAGCTAACTCATAAGACATCCTTTTCCTCTTTTCACTTATCCAGTTTGTTTCCAGGATTTTTAGCATAAAAGACTCTGCTAAGTGCTGGATAACTCCATCAAAGCCAAACTCAGGGGCTTGAGAGCTGGCCCAGCAGTTAGGAGACAAGCACACTGCCCTTGCCGACGACTCAAGTTGGATTCCCAGCACTGACATCAGACAGCAGACAACCACTTGAACTCCTGCTCTGGGGACATCCCACACCTCAGGGGCACCTGCACACATGTGTGCATATCCACGGACAGACACATGTAATTAAACCATTTTTCAAAACCAAACTCAAACGCAACTCTTAAATACAAAACTGATAAATTGGGCAGCTCCATAAAACAATCACAAGAAACTTTTATTTAATTAAAAATATTATACATGTTGTTGCATTTTCACGGAAAATATTGAGTTAAAAAACCACTAACAGTGTTAGTTTTCAGGAACTCGCATGCATCCCATCTGACCTTCTGCTGCTTTCTGTGGCATTAACTATGTGTTTGGGAGGAGCCATGGTTCTGTAGGGGGCTGTACTGGAACTTCCTAGAAGACCAGACCTACTGGTCTCAGGAGTGAGGCATTTCCTTGAGAACAGTGTTCTGTCAGGTTCATACAGACATCACCAGCTTTTGGTTTCCTTGCAAATCATTGAAGAAACAAAAAACAGAAACAAAAACAATAAAATGAGTGTAAAAACCCAGTTCTTACATCAACTTTGGTCAGTGCAACTGAGCACTGCATGAGAGCCTCATCCAGTTTCCAAGCCAGTTAATGCAGGACCTCAAGTCCGACTGATGGATTAGTGTCCCGAGCTCCCCAACAAAACTTCCCCAGAACCCACTGTGGGAATAAACTGATACATAGTGTTTATATTCAAACCACCAGCAAATACACAACAGCACATGAAACACCCATGTACAATATCACTTCAAACTACATCTTGGAGCAATACAACCCTTGGAACCACTGACTGTGTCATGTATCTGTGTGGATAAATTTTTAAACCTTCATGTAATTATATATTTGTTAAAGAAAATAACAGCATGAAAAATTTAAAAATTATTTAAGTCATAAACATTCACAGGTAATACAAGATGTGTACAATATAATCTCCTTCACCCCCTTCCTTTCTTTGGGCTGTGCCATTCCCTAACGTTCCCTTGACCCCACATCATAATGCTATATCCTTAGGCTGCTTCCAAATGATGCTTTTACTAAAATGGTTCTGACATAACAGAAATATCCCAGCTCTCTGTTCATAGTCTTTAGCTTTAAATTGTAGTATGCTTAATTCGAATTTTGCATCCAGCTTTATATTAAAGAGAGGCACACTCTCCTTAAAATACACAAACAGATAAAAATAGCTGGATAGCAAAAGAAAAGTTGAAATTGCCTCCGCTTTTAGAGACCGAAGTACACTCCTTCCTCTTCATAAATGGTCTTTCAGTTGATGGGAATAAAATAAGGCTGAAATTGCTTTTCACATTCTGGCTCTGTTGGGGGCATTTTCACATAGACCCCTGTAGTAAGGGGACTTCTTTTCTTTAGCTGCCAAAACATTAAACAAAAAATCAATTATTATCAAAGAATACAGAAGACAATTTTAACCATAATAGGAGTCAGTAAATATTGGGTCCCCCCCCCCCTCAGCAAAAATAAAACATCCACAATGACATACAGAATTATAAACTCTGGGAGACTTTCTTAATTGAGCTAGTCAAATTCACCTTAGGTAAATAATTCTTCATAAGGGAGGAAAGGGCTTTGAGACAACTTCACCAAGGACACCCAAAATACCCAAGATAATTGACTAGATCTTGTCTGTGCTAATCAAAGTACTGGAAACATTTGAAGATGACTTTGATACCCTGTTTTAAAGCTGTGTTCCTCATCTCCATTCCTCTTATGCTTTTTATTGCTTTTTCTTTGTCTGTATTAGTTCCCAGTTTCTATCACCCCAACAACTTCAACAATGAATGTCTAGTCAGTCAGCCTGGGTGGTAGCTTAAATGGCAGACAAAAAAAACGGAAAGCAGCAACAGAACAGAGATTCTGTGAAAGTGTGTGTTGTGGTGTGTGTGTTGTGTGTGTGTGTGTGTGTGTAAATATAGACGTAGAAAGAGATACAGAAAGTGAGTGACAAAGGTAGGGAGATAAGAAAAAATGGGGGAGTAAGAATAAGAGGAAGAGAGGGGATGGGGGCAAAAGACATTGTTTGTGATAAGGAAAGCCAGCCTTACACAGACATGACTGAGGACTGTTTGGAACACTGACTGGAGACTTGATTCCACACTTCTCCCTTTTCACTATCAATATACTAAATAAAAACAAGAACTTTCATTCACTGAGCTAGGGAGGAGGTCAAGGCAAGGCGCTTAAGTAAGTAGATAACGGGGATGAGTACTCTACAGGTAGCTACAGCTTGAACAAAGAAGGCACAAGAGGAACCAAGAGACGGTGTTTGGTGAAGGACAAAAAGCCATCCAGGTGGTTCTAACTAGCAAGGGTTGCCCAGCAGAATCCTGTGTTCCAGGGTCACTAGGACTAAGGCCATTGCCATGGTGGTGACAACCAAAACAACTGCTCCATGTTGTTCAAATAGTTACTCAAACTGAAACCCTGCTCAGAAGCACACAAACATTCACTGTCAAACATGCTTGCGTACAGTATTAGTCATCCCGAAACCTCTAAGGTAAGTGCATGGGGTTCTAGTGTGTTCTTTACCCTATCCTTCCTGCTCCTTGTTTATTGCTTCAACTCGACACCAATTGGTCAGTGAGGTACAACTAAAGGTGTCCCCATTAACTGTGGGGAAATGTCAACACCACACTCACCGTCTTGCTCAAAGAAACAGCAGTGACCAGGAAACTGTAAAAAAACAACCCGGAACTAACTGCAGCAAGGATCCAAAGGAGGAAGTCAGAATCTGGGCATGGTTCTGGATCTGCAACAGAAGACAAAGCACCAACCTCCTGAAACAGTTTCCAATTTTGGGTCCTTAGTTCCTCATGGGTGAAAAAAGGAAGTTAGAGATTCCAGGCTAGCTAGACAACCCTAACTTGTAGTGGTAACCCACAGGCAAGTCTGGCTGCTTATTTACTGTGTGACTTTCCCAGAGTGCCATCACAGGGACAAGGCTAAACTTCAAAAACAAGTGTTCTAGCCTATCAGCAGTATAAAACACGTCCCCAAATGCCATTTCATTGCAATCAGAGTGATGTTTATGTAACTGCTCAGCATAAGCAAGACTGCTATCTACTAGGGAATTCCTAGCTATGCATCACAGACATAACTATGAAGAACCTCAAACCAAGGAACAAAACTATATGGTGTAAAGGCAACAGTAATGCAATAGACTTGTTCTTAGTGGAATGGCTTTGCTCACCAATGACATAAATCTGGGTCCCGTTGCCCATGCCCACAAAGTATGGCGGTGGGTACATGAGTTCCACCTTGCAGAAGTACAGTCCGGTGTCAGCAGCTCTCAGTCCTTGGATGGTGAAGTTCACTCTGCTTTCATTAAAGGTACCACTGCAGAAGGGGTCATCTAGGAAGCCCACCGTATTCTTCGCTGTGAATGTCGTGGCACAGACTTCAGTCACTTGGTCATTTGTCTGCCGCAGCATAGTCACCCGGACCTCATCCGTGTTGTGTGAAGATGAATACTCACATGGAAAGCTGGCGACACCATGGCTGCTAGCTAACACCACTGAAGGTTGGTTCACCTGTATGGCTGGCATGGAAAAGTCCAAAGGGAACTCAGTGGACTCATGTTCATCTATGGTTAGGACGACTAAGCCACACTTGAGGACAGGGGAGGTTTATCTTGAATGAGTTTCTGCAAGTTCACCCCTCAACAAACTCATCACCTCCTTCACCCTTTGTCTCTCCATCCATCCTTCCAGGCACTCCACCTCCCATCTTTCAGCTGCTGTCAGTCACTCTCCAAGATCTCCTTATTGATAGTTTATTGAAGACAGTTGGCTCTCGCCAAAAGAATAATGGTGTAGTAAATAGTAAGACCTGATTCTCATAAAAGGTGTCATTTTGGCAAATAATTCTCCCTTTCATTTACTCTCTCCTGCAGTAAGAGAGAAGGGTAGCCTACAAGTCAGTGGGTACAGTCTTTTCTGATAATAGGACTATATCATGCAGGAAGCATAGTGGGTGGCAGTAGAGACATTTCTGGAGCTTGGGGTGCAGAACCTTGCCTCGTCTCTCAAAGGAAGCCTCAAATTTTCCTGCCTACTTATTTATAAGTGTACCTCTGTCAACCAGGATCAATTGAACCTCAGGTCAACGCACTGGTCACACTTTTCCTGGTATCACAGTGGTAGAGTGGTATATAAATCAGATGAGGAAGCCGCAGAGCTGAGGGCACCAGGGTCATTTCCTCTCTGGGTTGAGGCAACCCTGCTTTAACTTCTGTGGGCTTCCCCGGCTTTCCAGCCACCTCTTCTGCCTCCCATCTTTTCTTCACTTAACACTTTCCTCATCCTTTGGGAGTGGTGTTGTTGTTGTTTTCTCTTTTCTCTCTGTATACTACAAGAGAAAGGAGTCCAGTTCTCCATATAAACATGTTTTCATCATTAGAAATTAGCGGGTTTGCAGCCTGGTATCGGTGGTACAGATCTGCAATCCCAGCAGCCCGGAGATGAAGGCTACATATCAAGTTCAAGGCCAACATCAGCTAAACAACAAGATATTGCTTTAAAAAAACAAACAACAGGCAGAAGGGCTGGAGATGTAGCTCAGTGGTAGAGCGCTGGCCTAGAGTACACAAGGTCTTGGTTCTACCCTCAGCACACAAAATAAAAGTGGCTTTCTGCCATATTGCCTTTTCCTAACTAACCTGACTGCTTTCTGGTCAATATTGCAAATTACACCCAAAACTTAAACTGAACAATGTCACTGGCAGTTTACTAACATCAATTGCAAAAGCAAGACAATAATTAGTATTCAGTGTCCTCCATATTATAATCATGAATACTACCCCAGGCTTATTTTCTAAGACCACCTCTCCTACCCATAAACCAGTCTATATAGACACTCTAGTCTCTCCTAAAGCACCTGTACTGATTAACATCTGTCCTCAAAAAAAAGAGAACAATATGGCAGCAGTTGCCATGGTTATTCCATCAGCTTGGCGGATGAAACAGCAGGTGTTTGCCCAGCCTTCATCTCTTCTATCAGAGACACTTTGCAAGCAACCTTTGCTCACGGAAACCCCACTAGAGTGTTTAAAAAAGTTCTCCCCCACATTAAAGTTTTTGTGACCTATTCAGCCAAGAAACTGTACATGACTATTGCTTCTTTGGTAAAATTAAATCATCAAATATCATTTGTGCATCAGTTTCACATAAACTATGTGATTTTTTTATTTTAAAAGGTCAGAAGAGAGATGGTGAGGATCTAGTAGATATGTGCATTTCAAGGTACATCACAAGCCTGGTATTAGCCTTTCAAGAGCTTTTATTTTGTCTGAAAAATGGGGATTCATACTTAAAATCCACATATAGCTAATGAAACAGCTAAAGATTTTATGAAGAAAAAATAATAAAAAGACTATTAGGCCAAAAAACTGATATTTGTTTTCTTCTTTCCCCCTTCCTCCTTCCTTTGCTTCTTTTCTTCCTTCCCTCTTCCTTCTTTCCTCTCTTCTCTCTTCCTTCCTCTCCTCTTCTTCTTGCCTTTCTACCACCTTCTCTTTCTTTCTTCTTTCAATTTCAAACTATTTTATCTTTAAAATAATTAATTTTCCCTTCATTTATTTTATTACTTCGTCTATTCTTTAAGATTATAATATAAATACATTATTTCTCCTTTCTTCCCTCCAAACCCTCCCATATACCCCTCTCCTTGCTTTTCTTTCAAATTCATGGCCTCTTTTTTCATTATATGTTGTGATATCCACAGATATATAGGTATATTCATTCTTAATGCAATCTTCTCAGTCTATATGTTGTTTGCATTATGTTTTCAAGGCTGACCATTTGGTATTGGATAACCATCTGATGTGCTTTGCCGTGCGGAAGCTTCCTGCTCTCTATATTCCTTGGCTTCTTGTAGTTATTTCTATAGTGTTGAGGCCTCTTGGTCTTTTCCCATTCACTTAGGTATGTCTATTGTTATTCATGTCCTTATTCACCTCATGCTTCGGCAGTCATGTTAGTGAGACTTTATGAGCATACCATCTAACATTCCCAAGAGAAACAATCTCACAGTAAACTCTATGCACCTCTGGCTCTCACAGTCTTTCTGCCCCTCTTCTGCAATGCTCCCTGAGCCTTAGGTGTGGTAATTTAAAGAACTAAAAGTGTCTCAAAAACTTAAAGTGAATGAGGAAAGAATTCTTATTTATTTGAATTTAAGTAGGTTTTTTTGAGAGGGTTAGGAGAAAAATCTTAAGGTTACTGTTATATCAAGATCAAATGTACTCAGGATTTCAAATGCCTTTCCCCTCTTAAATCTCTTAATTTTACATTATTTTCTAACAGTGATAAAGAATAACCTGAACTTGTTCTCCCCCAAATCAGTTCCCATGGTTCCTTAAGCCCCAGCTGGGATCCCAACAAGCTTCTGTGGGCAATCTTAGCTCCTTAGCTACTGTTAGACCTCCTCCACTCTTCTTGGAACTTGTCTTTAAGAAGCTGTTAAACCAAAAGGTAGAGGGTTTGCCTTTCACTTCTGGCATTTCTATAAATCACTGTCCTTAGCTTCTGAAAGAAATGAAACCCATGTAGGAAAAACATCTCCTCCACCTCCATGTTCCAAAAGTCTCCACTCACCTTCAGAGAAGATTGGGATGAAGAGAAGAGCAAGCAGGGCTACAAAAGGCCAAATCCTAGAAGACAGCTGCAGGAGAGCTTTGTACTTCTGAACTCCAAGACAAGCCATGACTTTATGGGAAACGTGCTCAGGTCCTCAGGAAGCAGAGTAAAACCGTACAGGATCCTGAAGCTTTGAAATGCGTTTGAACCCACACAGACTCAAGGACTTTATATAGACAGCTTTGATCCAAAGTACGTGCTACATATGTGTAGCACACACACGACACCTGAACAGAGAGCCTTTTTGTTTTGGTTTTACGAGAAAGGAAGCCGTGGGTTTAGCTGTTACGTCGTAAAGACAACCTCAAATATTCAAAGTAAAACTGAACAAAACAAGCAAATCCATGGATGGAAAATGTACTCAACTTGAAACTGAAGCTTCATGTCACCTCTGAGGACCTGGATAAGTGGAGTCTTGGAGAGTATAATTTCCTGTAGCGCAAGGTATCCCTAAATCCTAATCCCAACTTTATCCAGTCATCTGGTCATCTTTAACCACCCAGTTCTCTTTCTTGGCATCCCCATAAAAATTGTGTTCTAGATATGATGCTCTGTCCTTCTATGAGACCCTCAGTATGCAAAAGAGTTTATTTTGCCTAACTCCACTTAGTGTTTTATTGAGAGAAAAATGCCAAAATCACAAGAAATAAAAGATGCACACAGATACATGTTGTGTGCGCGCGCGACACACACACACACACACACACACAACAGAGAAAAGGGGCCTCTGGTTTTGTCAATTGGGAAAGAAATCAGATGTTCTTAAAGCCATAACAATGGCAAAATAAAGTTGTAGATGGCCCAGGAAAAGTCAACCCAAATGAAAAGACATTTAAAACCTCCACAGGAGGATGGAATTTTTTTTTTTAATAGTAAGACTTTTAAAGCGTAGAAACTCAAAACTAGGAGACACAGGTTAGTGATAGGATCACAGCTCATACACCTCAACAATGGAGACACAGTTCAGTGATGGAGACACAGCTCAGAGATGGAGATTCAGCTCAGTGGTAGAATACTTGCCTAGTATGCAGTAGTCCTTAGGTTCAATTCCCAAAACCACCAAAACAGAAATTCAAAACTAAGGATAAATATTACCAGAATTCTTAAACTAAACTGTAGAAAGAGCAAATGTTCAGTATTTAGAATATCTAAGTATTCTCTATATTAATGCATATTAAATAGTTAAAATAATTAATACACATACATTTGTAACACATTTTTAGAATACTAAACATTGAAGACTTCCCTTAAATCTGGGGAGCTCTCATATATTTCAAGGATAAAACAGATGTTCATTGAGAACCTATAACATGCTATGAGTTCTGGGCACCTAGGATGGGATGATGGCAAGATAAAAAATATAGTTGATTGCCTGGCATGGCAGAGCATGCCTTTAATCAGAGCTCTTGGAAGGCAGCGGCAGGTAGGTGTTCCCGTGTTTCTGTGGTTTCCTGCCATCTCTGTACCCATCAAAAGAGGCTCTGTAGAGTCGGGACTGTATGCTTCCTTTACAACCTGACTGCTAGTGTGTTCTCACTCATGCCTTTTATTCTGCATACCATTTCCCAACATGCTTCCTTCAGGTCTTATGATAATGACACAAGCTTCCTATGCTGTATTTGCTCCTGTTATTTCGTTATTTCCTCTCCACATGCCCTAGCATTTAGCTGAGATGTCAATACCCTAAGAAGCCGCTTGTGATGTGTCTCTTTTCTATATCCCTCTAGCACTTTAGAGAAGCCTCCAACCCTCAATTCATATGGCAAGAAGCAATATCAACCTAATGGCACTAATAAGGGGCCAGGACCCAGACTGGGCACTAAAGACTTTAAAAGTGAATGAGTATATGTGTGTGTGTGTGTGTGTGTGTGTGTGTGTGTGTTGTGTTCCTGTCATGTTGGTAAGCCATGGCAGCGACAATGGCAAACAGCTATACTTAAATCATAATCATGGCAGAGTGGGAATGAGATAGACGATAGAGTTGAAGTATTACACAAGCTATAGAGGAGCAGGAACCACTGGTTCAGGTATAGATGTCAGGAAAGTCTTCCTGGAGGAGGGAAACCTTGACTCATTATTGAGGACAGAGGCAAAGGGCAAGTATTCAGACAAAAAGAGCACTGTTTGCTAGAGACCTTTGTGGAGCTGATGCCTCTGCAAGAGCCAGTAAAACACAAAAAGCCATCAGCACAACCAAGCTCAAACTTCATAGACCTGTCTTCCTGTCCAGAAAGAAAGGGAGGATGGGTTCAAGAATGTATGATATATAATCAGGAAGAGGTCTACTGCAAAACCCCAAGCAACAAGAATTCACAACATTTTCACGTAAAGAACATGTAGCAAATGTATTCTGATTGCAGACCATGCAATCACTACTTGGTTCTTCAAGTTTAAGGTGGAAGCGTCCATAGACCACACTTAAACAAAGTATGTTGCTTATTTCTTTTTTTCTTTTTTTTTTTTTTTTTTTTTTTTGGTTTTTCGAGACAAGGTTTCTCTGTATAGCCCTGGCTATCCTGGAACTCACTCTGTAAACCAGGCTGGCCTCAAACTCAGAAATCTGCCTGCCTCTGCCTCCCAAGTGCTGAGATTAAAGGCGTGCGCCACCACCGCCCGGCTATGTTGCTTGTTTCTAATAAGGCTTTATTCATAAAAGTAAGTGGAAACTGGACTTGGTGTGTGGACTTTTTAACCACTCTTCTAACAAAGGAAATGACAGCTTTGGTGACAAGGTTCATAGAGGGCTAATCTATAATCATTGAATAAGGGGAAAAGTTTTTTTGGGGGGCACAATATTTATGGCTTGGGAGAAATGATGGTTTTTAGTTTCTTTTCCAGTGGCTGTAATAAAATACTCTGACAAAAGTAACTTATAGTAAGAGGTGTTTATTTGGGCTCACAGTTGAAGGCTCATAGTCTATTATACAGTATGGTAGTCAAGGCAGCTTGAAGTAGCAGCTGTTCACAACTATTAACCCAGTCAACATAATTCCTCATAGGACTTCCCTGAGACTAACTAATCTCTCACAGGTGTGCTGGATGTTTGCTTTCTAGGTGGTTCTAGGTCCTAGAGAGTGAAAGATTAACAGTAGATGTCTCAAGGGCAATGATCAGAAATTGTCTAAATATTTGCCATTTTATCTCACTCAAGTCTCATAATAACCATACAAAATAAGGATTGTTACTTTTCCCACTTAATAAAGGGATAAAGCAAGGTCTTGAGAGTTCGATGACTTATCCTATCTTCCAGAAAAAAAGACAAAGAATTCAAAGACAGCTAGATTTGCCATGAATCCTGCCATGAAGATTTGCCAGTCGTTGCCTTGAGAGCCTACTATTGCCCAGGCAATGGCTTCAACTCAAAACCTTTTCAAGGGTAACGCTGTCACATGGAGAAGAGGGTTCTGATGATGGCTGGCAACTCAGTAAGCACGGATATTTTCTTACTCAAGGACAGAGGTGCAATTATTGCAATAAAGAAGATGGGAAGAGCAATCATGGCTTCCGTTTGAGAGTATTCAACCTATAGCACCTCTGGAAAGATCCAAACATAGTTTCCAACAGGAATCCTGAGGGATGGGGTATAATCCAAAGCCATTAGTTTAGGAAACTTTGAAGACACTAGTGAATATTCCATAGATCAAGGCTTGAAATGAACACTCTGGAAATATGTGATGAATGAGTACAAACAGTTCAGCACTAGAAGAGAGTGAAGGTTATAATTGGAACTTTCAAAGAAGTCTTACTGGATTTTCTAAGTTTGCTTTTATAGAAACTATTTCTGTCACCATAAGAAAACTCAATAGCCGTAAAAGAACATATGTGAAAGAGTGTTGATGAGAAGATCTTCACGTGTATCACTCACTAGATGACTGGACTGGTAAGCTGGCAAACGGTAACTGAGTTCCACAGATAGTGCAGTCCACACAAGATGGAACATTCTGAAATTACAGTGAATTAAGAAGAGCGCAATATCTCCATGGCAAGATTACCCACAAACCTGTTTCACAAAACTGCTGGCCTGGAATTATACTTCCTTTTAGAAATTGGTATCTTAGATGATGATAAAAAGAAACCCTGGAAAAATAATTCTAGACTAAAGAGGAAGATGAATAGATGCGGGGGAATTGGATCCTTGATCATGGACACACTGAGAGACATGGGGAAACATAAGGAGCTATACAGTGCAGTAACAATATCCTATTGTTAAGTCTTAGGATGTCAGCAAGTAGCCTGTGGTTGGCCAAGCACAAATTTTGTGGTGTGTGTGTGTGTGTGTGTGTGTGTGTGTGTAAATTAGCTCATGTGTGTTGGAATCAAAGAGAAAAAAATACAGCAATAATGACACTGTTAACAAATTATGAATGTGGCTAAAGAATAAGTGTGTGTTCATGTTTATTCTTTGTTAAGTTCAAACACATAAAGTGTTGGAAGTAGGAAAGAGGTCAGCTATCAATGTGGAAGCCATATACCACCTTGGAAATAATAGAATCGTAGAGAACTTGTCATCTGCTCAGGATCACTCCCATTCTATTTCCTCAGACCCCTCAGACACAAGCAGGACCCTGTGTCTAGTATGCACATGCCCTGTTACATTGACTTCTAGAGGGTTTAGACCAGAATAAAATTGGGGGATTTCCTCTCTACTGTCCCCTAGATTCAGACTCTGGTACAGACTCCCCATAAGTACTTGTCAAGTGAATTCCATTCTATGATGTCATTTCTCCCTGAAACTTAGTAGCACTCACCCCACCAAATGAGTCCCTTAAGTCTTAAGGCTAGTATCTCCTTTCACTGTGGCTAGTGTCAGGGTACATTGCCACCTTAGTATCTACCAAAGAAGTCTTTGACTGACTCTCTTGTTTGAACCACATGCTTCTTGTTAAAACCCCAATCAATCCAGCCTACCAAATATAACTTGGTAGACATAGTACTCTTATCATATATATATACAATAACAAATTACATCATATGGCTTGTATTTAGCTAATTACTCCTGTAGATTTCTATCTCTCTTCTATCAAATTCTCTTTCCAGGATGCTTGCAAACACACCTCACAGATAGTAGCCCACCAAGTGACATCTTCGTACATAGATGATGGAGGTCTTCTGTATTTCAGCTTAGCCCTCCAGCCTCGTTCTCTCTTACCCTCATTCAGCACTCAGAAAATACTAACTAAAGGGACCACTGGAGGACTGACTGATGAGCACTAAAGAGCCTACCAGGGTAGTTAATAGTATTGTTGGAGTTCCACAGACAGAAATTCAAATCCTGATTGTTCTGTTTCCTAAATGTACTAGTGGAGATCAAAGGACAGGTCGAGGGAGTCAGTTCTCTCCTTCCACCTCAGGTTGTCAGGCTTGGTGGCAAACACCTTTACTTGCTGAACCTGTCCCCATAGAAGACATTTAGCTTCTCTGCTCTTCATCTTCTCTGTCCCTAAAGTATGCCTCATTCTAAGGATCTTATTGTTGCTGTAATGATTCAATGAGACTATGCCAACACATCAATCAACTATGTCCAAAATAATGAAAAGACTAGCTTGAGAGACACTATGGGGGTGGGGGGAGATGCGGGGAGGGGAAGGGGGTAAATGCACTCTGACCCTAGCTATAGTACATGGGGGTTTTAACTCTCCGAATAAAGTTTAAGATTAGCTTATCTATTAAACACAAAATTACCAATTTCCAACTTCAGTTTTTACATACACACACACCCCTTTTCTTTGGTTCCTTTAGTCAATGGGTAGCATCTTAGAATAAACTAGGGCTCTGTGCTAATGCTCATGTTTGCTGGATTTCTGTCTCTGTCACGTCTTCCTCAGTATCTAGAAGCAAATAGTTGTTTCTTTCTGTCTTACTGAAATAAAAGCCTTCTTACAGCTTTACTGAGAATCTAAGAATTATGTACTGCAGCTCTCTCAATGTTGTTCGATGGCTGGATAGTCAAGTGTCTGGGGGATCGCTCCCTTGGCTGTTGTCATTTCAGGGTTGGAAAGGGAAAGTCAGTTTTATGTTTACTTACCACTCTGATTCTTTTTAAAGGCTGGTAGTGAAGGATATGAAAATCACTGGCTAAAATTAGGACCTGGGGATTCACTATGACTTCGTCTCGTCACTGTCTTCCTATATCCACGTTGCCTGAGTAAACCCCAGATCGGTTTTATAGTACTCTTGGTGGTTACTTGATTTGAAAGCTCTCAAGATTTGCATAATTCACAGTGGTGCCCACAGAGAAACATTAGAATTCCAAAGGAGGCATAGACTCAGGTGGGGTAACTGAACCACTTAACTTGACCGTAAAATCCTGAGTTTTATTCGACTTTTTTTAATCTTTGAATTTTTTTTCCTTCCTTTTTTCTTTCCCCAGTGAGTACATCCAAACTACGAGCCTTTTGTTGAAAGATTTGCACCTGGCACTCAGTGTGCTACATACTGCAAAACATCCTTTGCTTGATGGTTTCAGGGGTAATGGGAAGAATGAAGAGGCTAATATTTGCATAGTGTGCAGTTTCAAGACATCCCATTACGTTGAGCCCATGATCTTGCCTAATTAAGGTTATATACTCTATTTTCATGTTAATTAGTTCATCACACTAAAGCTCCTTTCAAAATTGACTTCAAAGGAAAAAGGTAATCATCTACCAAAGTAAGAGATTGCTGAAGAAGAATTTATCAATCTCACTTCGAAAGAGACAAAGAAAAAGGAAACGCTATGCAAAGTGACTGGAAAGAAAAGTTAGCTTCACTACAACGAAATGGTGGAAATATGGGCCGAGCCAGACCTATTTAAATAAATGTAACTGATTAATTTCAGTCCCTAGGCAACCAGAATCCACACCATAAATTAAGTTAAAATGGATGTTTCTGAGTTGTGGAGTTTCTGTGTGTTCTTGCATAGGAATATGCAGATGGTTCCTTCTGGCTTTTTGGCTTATATTATTTCCTAGTCTGTCAGGGAAGAAGAGTTTTGCTGTTCTAGATGAATACGTGAGACACAGAGGTCTTCAGTTGAAAGCTAACCTCTGCCTGTCAGAGCTTCGTGTACATGGAGATGAAAATAAGATTTTTTTTTTTTTTTATGAATATCCAGAAGTCAACCTTTAGACACAACAGAAGTATCTGTGTTTGGATTTCTCAAGCTCTTTGCATCATATGATTAATTCTTTAAAGAATATCTTATCTCTAGTTAAATGTAATGGTCTTGTTTAACCATTACTATCTCTGATTATCTATGAGTCTGCCTAGCTTCTTACACTTAGAAATGAAATTAAAGTTATATGATTTTTACCCCCTTAATCCTACACTCTTTTAACACAAACAGCTATAAAGAAATTCTGGTAAGAGGCTTTATCAAAGATAAGTATTCTCATTACTTTTCCTGTTGCCATGGTTTAAATATTTTTATTAAAAATACCCTGGTGAAAGTAACCCAAGTGAGAAGGGGTTTCTTCTGGCTCATAGGTCAAGGGCACATTCTGTCAAAATGGCAGTAGCTTGAAGTAGCTGGTCATACTGCATCTCCAGTCAGGAAGCAGTGAGCAATAAAAGTGTATGCTCAGCTAGCTTTCTACTTTCTTAAAGTCTAGGACACATACTCAGGGAATAGTATTTCCTACTTTTAGTGTGTATCTTCCAGTCTTCCTACCTCAATTCACGTAAACAAAATAATTCCTTACAATTTGATGTAATCTAAATGATCCCTCACTGTGGTGGTTTGAACATGCTTGACCCAGGGAGTGGCACGATAAGGAGGTGTGGCCTTGTTGGAGTAGGTGTGACCTTCTTGGAGAAAATGCATCACTGTGGGGGTGGGCAATGAAACCCTTTTCCTAACCACATGGGAGCCAGGCTTCTCCTCTTTGCCTTCAGAACAAGATGTAGAAAGAACTCTTAGCTCTTTCTCTAGCACCATGTCTGCCTGGAAGCTGCCATGCTTCCTGCCTTGATGATAATAAACTAAACATCTGAACCTGTAAGCCAACGCTAATTAAATGTTTTCCTTTATAAGAGTTGACTTGGTCATGGTGTCTGTTCACAGCAGTAAAACCCTAAGATACTCACAGTTGTGCTTGAGGCCCTCCTCCTATGTGATTCTAGACCCTATCCAGTTGACAACAATAGTCATCACAGAAACAGTAGATATTTTCAAAATAGGAACCCATGTTATTTTATTGAGATAGTAATTGACTTGTTCAGAACCACCCCTAGATCACGTGATTTTATTATCTAGGAGAAATGGGCAGAGAGGCTTAGTAAATAGTTTAATATTTGGCCCATGAAGTTTCCCAGGTCACTCCCTCCCACCTGTGTGGCACATTGAGTTTATGTGATCGCCTTTAAAATATGATGAGGTAACTCAGCAGGGTTTCCATTCCACAAAAGAGGAACCTTCCCAAGCCAGTCACAACATTTTCTTGCCTTGATTCAAGCGAGAACAAAACTTAGAATGGAATATGACTAAAGCTTTTAAAATATTTTTTCATTAATTTATTTATTTGCTGTGCATCCAAATCGAGCTTTTTTTTTTCTTTTTTTTTTTTTTACTGCTGAACAAGACTTTTACCCACACTGCCACCCCTCAAATGCTTAGCTGTCTATAAAGAATAGCATGGCAAGCAAGTGTGGCCTGTTTGAAAGATGCATCTCTTGCACGATCTAATCTCAGCCTTAAGCCCTTATTTCAGCCTCTTGGTTACACAATCACTGTTTCATACTTTCAGGTGTATCATTTCAGGTCCTGCTGTGACTGCAGCAATTGAATGATTTCAGGCTCTAAATCCCCTTCACACCTCAGATTTATCACAGACCATCACGATCACACCTTGATGAGAGAGGAGCACCCTCATGGCTTTGCAAGTGAGGAACGGTAGCTGTGACAGAGGGAAAGCTCTGCTGGGTGATGGTGACTTTGCACATCCCTTGTGCAGAAAGTGAATCCTTGAACCCAAACGAGTGCTAGCAAGCCCTGTGCTCTCCATTGACTGAAGATTCAAAGACTCAGAGCCAGGAGTAGTGGTACAAGCCCATAATCTAAGATTCACAAGAGGCTGGATGAAGAGGATCTCTTTTAAGGATAGCTTAGAAACTTTAGTGAGACTGTCTCAAAATAAA
Organism: Mastomys natalensis; assembly: GCA_021653895.1. Classification (NCBI taxonomy): domain Eukaryota; kingdom Metazoa; phylum Chordata; class Mammalia; order Rodentia; family Muridae; genus Mastomys; species Mastomys natalensis. The sequence goes on from JAJTUV010000057.1 coordinate 4,601,186, forward strand.
AAGTAAAATGAGGACTGGGCTATGGCTTGATGGTGGAGTATATGCCTAGCACAGACACACAATCACACACACAGAAACTTACAAGGGCACACACAGATACAGACAGACCACACACACACACACACACACACAGATAGACATTCAGTCTGGAGCAAGGGAAAGAGATTCTGGCTATTTGTCATCTTCCACAGTCCCAACCACACATCACAATGAACCATCTTCAGCCAGAGTCATGTTCTGACATGAGACTACTCAGCTCTGTCTTCCCAGGGCACAGTTTTCTAAAGGTTACTCAGTTGTGGAGTAGCTAAATGAGATGGAGGGAGGCCATGCTGGTAGGAAACTTTAGCTCAATGAACTGTATTATTGAAGTGTGCTGTGAAGGGTTATTTAGAAGCAGCTGATCTCATTTAGCATCTTTCCTAAGCTGGATCACATTCAGAGGAAATGCTCTGGCTGGGTGCTTCATCCAAGAACAGGAAGCTGGGTTATCACATATCCACAGTCACAGCAAGGCCCACTGAAGATTTTAGCCACGAAGCATAACTAAAACCCAAGCTCTTCACGTTCTGCCTAACACATCCAAAGCCCAGTTTCTGCATTCTACAATTGGAATCAAACCACAGACACTAGCTCAGATCCACTGTTTATGTTATTCCTCCCCAAAATTACTTAAAGGCAGTCTGATCACTAATAAGTTCTTGCCACATGTAAACTTTGAACCCTGCAGTTCTGGCTATTTCTCTTCCATTGGTTATGAAATGCTGACAGGTAGAATATATCAGAAACACTTGTTTCTTATACTCTCAAAATATGAGCAGGTCAAAACCCTTGAGTCAGCCACACCCCTTGTGTGTCACCCTTTGTATTAGAAAGAAAAGTATGAACTTAGGACACACAAAAGTATTAGGAATTAACTCATGCTATTGAAAAAAGTCACAGGAAGTTGTATTTTAAAACTAAATGTTCTAGTAGAACTGATGATCTCAGTTTATTGAATACCTCTCTAGAAGCAAGTTTACAGCAATATTGTTGAGTACATGCACTTTTTTCCCCTTCTCATCTCTCGAAACCTATTTTCCCCTGAGTACATAAGCCACTTCCTCAGTTCTCTGACTCTCTGCAGACACCAAGGCTCTTAAGAGCCCTAGAATGTGAGTGAATGGCATTTATTTAGTCTGATTCTACCCCTCTCTTGAAGCAAAGACAAACTCAAAACATAGCCAAGCCCTCAAGATTTTTACTTTGAGTGAAGAGAAGTAAAAAGAAAACTGAGAAACAAATAGAGCCAGGGAAGAAAGCCAAAATCAGAAACCTTAAATGAAGGATAATTTACATATAGAAGTATCAATATGTCAATTCTCAAGCATCAATTTGGACCCGTCTGACACAGTTCTTCAACAGTGTGAGAGCACTGGCTCTGAGTGGGTGGAATTTTTATGAAATTCCAAAAGCCACCAGATAGCACAGCATGTCCAAAAATATGCTCTGTGAGATTTTTTTTTTTTTTGCACAAAGAACATACAGATAATGTCATTCTAGCACTAAATTTAGCAAATAAAATTGATTGTGATTGATAAGACCCAGAACCTTGTTTTAGACTCTTTAAGTCAAATTACTGCAATGTAAATGGTTTTTCTAAAAGTCATAAACCCAAAAGTCAGGAAATTCTTACTTTAGTTCTAACCATATTTCTGCTGATACTGGGTAATGATAGACTTACAGAGATTTACAGCTCTATAGCAGGGCTGAGATGTAACTGAGATACCTCAGCATCCCTGCAGAGAACTCAACTGAAGTCTTGAAGTTTGGAAACTGACTCTTTCTCAATAGATTCTAACTTATTCTGTCTTCTCCAACATAGGCAACCAAGCTCAAAGAGGAGATTTTTCCAGCTCACAAATCCTAGTTGGACACGTAGGACTGAATAATAGGAAAAAACAGAGGGAGGATCCTTCAAGATGCAGTAAGTTGTTACCTGTGCTTAAGAGTCTTCTCTTTGACTTGCCTCTGATGCTGCCTAATTGTACATCATGTTAACTGCATGATGTCACCTGGACATAATAAGGAGGCTCAATTAGAAAGTGTCTCCAACTTTCAGTATAAATAAGTTTTAGTTGAAAGAGCACCTTTAATCTGGAACTCAGTAACAGTAGAAAAAATGTATTTCCCTTCATATTTGTATATGAAAAAAAAAAAGCCCCGTTAGAAAAAATTTATGGTATAATCCATTCTATAAAATTAAACTACAACACATGTAGAACTATACAGAGCTACATCTGATGATTATATAAATCTTTTATGTTCCAATTTTACCTATATGTATTTTCCATCTTTAGGACTATGTATGCATTATTTTGTAGTAACAAAAACAGAAAAATATATGACAAATAATAAAAATTGAGTTGTTTCAATGTTATGGAACACTTAATGTATTTTAGGTCATCAGAACTTGGAAAATCCTGATATGAAGATGAAAGTTAAAGGAAAATATGGATTTAGTTTCTTCTCTTTCATACAGAGATTTGACATCTAAATGAGTCCATGGGTGAGCCCCAACTTCTCAGGCACATCTTATACCGCACCCCCCCCCCACAGTTTCTCAGGTGCCATCAAATCTCTACCTTGGCCATCCTGCCAAAGAGCACAGTTTCCTGAAAGTACTTTGTGTGCTAATTTTCCAAGAATATTACAAAAGTGCTACACACATTAAGAAATATCGTTTCCAGAAGAGAAATAACATTATAAGTGTGGTTAATTTGATGTGCAAGCAAATGGGTTGTGCGACTGATAAAGAAATGACTCATTAATGGAGGTTTTAAAAGAGCTTTATTTAGAGGAAATTCATATACACAAGCTGCACACAGTTGGTGCACACAGGTTGGCAAGTTTAGACATATGCATGCTGAAAGTACAACCAAAATATATATATGGAAATTTCATTAGAAAAAGTAATCTGATCTATCAGGATCCTAAATTTGTTGGAACCAAACCTGACCTGAACATATCAGCTGCAGTCTTTGTATTTTCTGAGTGTATGTCCTTAGTTTCTAACTAAGAAATCAGACAGGATCTCCTAATCAGGCTAGGGAATCAGATCACCTTCGGTTTAAGGTAAACGTCATGTTCAGTCATGCAACGCTGAGCATGTTGCTGATAGAAAACTGAAGAACCAAATTTTAAACAATTTTAGAATAATTTTCTACCTAATCCTTCTCTATCAGGATAATGTTCTGAATTAAAGATACTTTTTTTTAAAGCTGGGCATATGAGTTCAAACCTATGATCCCAGAACTCTGGAGAATGAGGTAGGAGTCTCAAGTTTGAAGCCAGTCTGGGATACATACAGAGTTCCAAGTCAGTCTACAGAGCAGACTCTGTCTCAAAAGAAAAAGAAGAAGAAAGAGCAGTTCTCTCTCCCTCCCTCCCTTCCTCTTTTCCTCTTCCCTCTGTCCCTGCCTCCCTCCTCCCTCTCTCTCTCTCTTCACCTTCCTCTCTGCTACAGGAATCTAAGCCTGTGTAGTTAAAATTCTGCCCTGCCAGCTCCTTCTCTGGAAGGAGACAAGAGAAGAAAAGATTTATCTGTCATAAGCATACAGAGCTTTGTGTATCACTGCACTGTTCAAAAGACATCCTCAGTATGTAACAAGGACACTTCCAGAAATGTCCATGAGCTTCCAAAGCTCATGATAGCTCAAACAGACTTTCTATAATGAAAAGTTCAGTTGCCTCATTGTTGGGGGAACATGAGCACAGAGCTGAAAATCAGAATGACTACATCCTTTGAAATACATTTTGAAGGACTATATTTTCTAGTGACATTGTCACTGTTCAGACCACCTTAGGATATTTCTTTTGGAATGCATTGTTGCTTTTATAGACTAACAAAAAAAAATGTAATATTTTATCACCTCAAAATCCTGCTTTGGTTTTGGTACAAAATAGAAAATGACTGATTTAGTCACAAGTTAATAAGAAATTATAAGAGAATATGTCAAATTCATATTCAAATTACAAATAAACAATGCCTTTGAAGAGGATGGAAAGATTTCATTAACATACTATCAAGTATGTTTTCAGTGAAGGCAGCATCATTAGAACAGGAGTTGCCCTAATTACATCCTGGGAGTTGGTTCTGCTCCCTGACACATAAGACAGTGAAGGTGAAGAAAAAGGAGATCATCTCATACCTTACTGCTTCTGTGGGACCACAGCAGAGCATCAGGACCCAGGGAATTAGCTAAGGGGTTATATTAAACAAAGCACAAGCCATCCACATCACAGTCTGGAAACCTAAGACAAAGATACTACGTACAAACAAGTGGGTACAGCACAAATAGGAACCCAGGCAGGCAGTAACCAGATACTTCTTTGTTCAGAGGATCTGACCACAGAGTGATGAGAAACACTCCACGATAGAAAGCCATGGGGCTTGAGTCATTCAAAGGAAGACAATCAAAAAGGCCAAAGCAGACATTCAGTCCTCTGAGATAAAGGTGAAAGGGGTTTCAGAAAAGACAGGCCTTACCTGAGCCCAGAGAGACTCCAGTAACCATTGCCCTGGTATGTCAGCTCCACAGTCCAAAACTCCTTGGATTCAAGTCTTGAGTAGTTATCAATTCTAAGCCTTATCTACAGAAGAACTGAGACTTTAGACACAACCTGTAAGAGAGGATGGGAAAATAACGATGTCTGAGAACACATTAACATAAACAGATGAAAAAGACCAAGGAAGATGTAGATGAGATACCAAGAAGGTCTCCTTGAAGCCCAGAACCACTCTCTGGAGAGATTAACACTCACACAAAATCTGTTGCATCTGTTTACAGTGTCTGTCACTGTCTTCTGCTGGTGAGCCTCATGGGTAAAACACTACCCCTCCTTCCCCCACAGTTTGTTGTTCTTAGAAGGAAACAGCTCTATTCTATGGATGGATAGGACTTGTCTTTCTGTTGTTTTATTTCAACTATCCAAGATTGGTACAGCTGAAACCAGACCGTGGTTTTCAAAGAGCAGACAAGTTGAGATCAGACTGAATTCTAGACTCCCCATGTTCTGGTTTCATTATGCTCTTGAAACCCAAGTCAATTTTGTGAAGAAAAAAAAGTTCATAAAACTGGGCTTGGATCCTCACAAACTTGACCCAGTTATAATCTGCAGTTGGAGTATATTTTGTGTTAATTCAGGGTACACTGCCAACAGTAGAAGTGAAACTCAGTGTGTGCATGTGGGTTAAGAGGTGGAGGGAAACATTTTTGTTATGTGATGGACTTATTGACCCAGTAACAAAGTTATTATTAAATGACTAATGTATTAGCCCAAACCAATGAGCAAAGGGTAGACACAGCCAGCTGGAAAATATTTCCAGATCACGACCCCAGAAACTCCTCAAAGATCATAATTCTAAAATAACTTTTCTGATTAAGTTCAAACTTTCCAAGAACATTCACCCTTTATCCGAAACTAAACCATGAGAAATTTCGAACTAAAAGTCACTGTAAACCGTTTACATGAGACCTGTGTTTTCACACTGGAACTATAGAAGAAACTCTGTCAGTACAATCATGAATCAAAAAGCTGATCCCAACACACACACACACACACACCCCCCAAGAAAAAGAGTAACAGATAAGAATGAAGAGGGGGGAGAAGGGAGAAGAGAGTGAGGAGAGAAGAGGGATGGAGGAGGGAGGGAAGGATAGAGGGAGGAAAGAAGAAAGGAAAGAATTTATTAAATCCATACAGTCAAAAAGCTAGTGATGTCAAAGGAACAAGATAATGTTTTCTTATTCTAAGTGTTTCTGAGAAACATTTTTACAGATCTATTACCAACCATCTGGACCAATCTCAGAGAATTCTTTATTCCCAGGGAGTCCCTAAGTAACTGGGTCATTCTTGACACCCTTTTACCATTATTTTCTCTTCCAGCCAGAGTTCATCAGAAGCACAACCCCTGACATTCTGGGTCAAAAGTGAATTAAACATGGAAGAATTTTGATAAAGGAGATGTTTGGGAAAGAAGTGGAGAAGGGCAGGGAGAGTCACAGAGAAGAATATGAACCTCACCCCAAGTGAGCAGCAGAAGGAAAGGAGAGTGAATGGTAACACTTAGATTCATGGACAGTCTAACAGGTTTAGAAAGACTATTGGGGGATCTTTGAGCTAAAGAAGACCAACTACGTTTAATAGGCTTACTTTAGAATTCCTACCTTGATCACCAACCAGACTGGAGAAAACAAAACTTCAGGTGCCATGGATTGAATGCTTGTGCCTTCCCAAATCTTTCCCAAATTTCACTCTGAAAACTAATCCCTAATATGATAGTATTTGGAGGTTGATAACCTTTGGAAGGCCATCAGTTCACAGGGAGGAACTCTCAAATGAAACTGGTGCCTTCAATAAGGAGGCCCCAGAAAGCTTCCCTACACCTTCCACCATGGGAGAGCACAGTGGCCAATGCCTTGATCTTGAAATGATCAGCCTTAGAATTGCCAAAGCACTGTTTCTTATTGATGAGCCACCTCCCTGTACTATCCTCTTACAGCAACCCAAACAAACAGTGACAATAGATACTGCAGTATAGAAGCTTGGGCCCTTAGATAATTATACTCCTTACAGTAGAGGGTCAATAAGGCTCATTCTCATGAATGCCATAGTCTACCTTCTTACTTGATATGAGTACAATTCTCCACTTGGACTTGGGCAGCTACTCTCCCACAATTCCTATGGGCTTTTCTCTCTGAGGAGAAACTCTGAGCAAGTGGCATGTATAGCTCTTGTCACTATAATTGACCTCAAGACTACAATAGGCCTGGCTTAGAGTTGAGAGTACTGGCTGCTCTACCAGAGGACCCAGATTCAATTCCTAGCACCCGCATGGCACCTCACAACCATCTGTAACTCATTCTCAGAAGATCTGGTGCCCTCTTCTGGCCTCCACAGACACCAGGCATGCATGTGGTGCACAGATATGTACTCAGGCAAAGCACTCACCCACACAGTAAGTACATAAACAAAAAACAAATAAACAAATTTGAAAGACTGCAACTGTTCCTCTGCTCAACTTCTGGTAGCCATTCTGAATTCCCTGACCTCAACTTCAAGCATCACATTGGCAATCTTGATGGTATGAAGCACATTCTCATTCTTGAGAGGTGGGTCTGAGGCACCAGTAACCATACACTTCACAACTCTGGGATGTATATATGTTTGCTCATAGCAAAATGAGGCAAGAATACAAGACACACCCCTGTATACTATCCTCGCTACAGCTATTTCTCTCTGTCCTGGTTGTACAGAGCTTATCTCCTCCTCCTTGATCAAGACCAAGTATCTCCATTTATATCATGACTCTGCTTCCTGCTTGTTGTTCCTTGGACAAAGGACTTCAAAATATCCTAGTGGTAAATATAATGTGTATTTGGATGGGATCTTTGCCGTGTCTCCTAGCAATAATAGCAATAATTAATAAATGAGCTCTCCTTAGGAGTCTTTTAGGGAGGGTGAATGGGCTCACTCTGCTTCTACCCTTCATCATTACACTCATGTCTTCTTCCTGGTGAGGATATGGCATCACGTAGGTGTCCCTGTTCTGATAAATGCATTCTTTGTGCCAGCAGAACCTTCGCTGCATCTTCTGAAAGCCACTGTGATATTTTATGAGATTGGTGCCTCTCCTTTACATATCATAATAGAACATGTAGAGCCCATGGATATGAGCCCCTTTCAATGCCCCTTTGATATGAAGTGGATTTCTTCACTGTACCCTTTTCAGAATGCAATTCCGAGTCTGTTTATTTGACATCCTACGGTTTCTGGATAGTACTGTTGATGCAATGCCCTGACACCAGAAACAGTATGCTTAGATTAGGTATCTTTATCTGTGAAGATGAAAGACCCACTTACCCTTTTAGAATGGAAAGACCTCAGTGTAGCCAACTTGCCAGTTGGCCTCCTAGCATTGAACCATATGAACGATTCAGTATTCCTGACAGTCTGGCACTCATAATAGATCAATATTATCAATTAACAATATGAGAGTTAATGCTCCTAGAACCAACATGCCATCTCTCTAAATTTTTATTTTGTATGCCTCTCTCTCTTTCTCTCTGTGTGTCTGTGTATATGTGTATGTGTGTGTGTCCCTATATCCTGACTGCGCTGGATAGTTTTGGCTGGACATTCTACAAGGTTTACAGAATCTAGTTAAGAAGCAAAAAAACAGAAAGGTGAATTAAATGGACAGATAAAAGGAGTTGCTCCCTTGCCATCTTGTAGGTCTTTAATAATGGCATTATTATTAAATAGTACTAGAATGTAGCAAAGATTGCCATTGCATCTTCCCTTCTTTGATAGATTTTATTCCATAGACCAGAAACCTTTATAGTTGTCATTATAATTTCCATACATATATGTAATATATGCACACATATACATATATTGCAGTTGTGCATTGGGGACAGGGAAAATTGTCAGTTATCCAGGATCCCACTTACTTCTTAGATTTGTAGACTCTCTAACAGGAGGGCAGGAGGTATCTTTATAGCATTTAGGTCTCTAAGTATTTGTATCACTTAAGAATTTGTCCATTAATAGTACCAGATGTGATTAGTTATTTCCCTCTCCCACATCTAAGTGGGCATGAATCCCTTTGAGAAGAGCAAAAGATGGTACAGTACATTCTTCCCATAGCAGCATCAAATATCTCCTTCTAATTGGCCACCTGATCAACTTCAAGTCTGAAAATGACTCAAGTCCAAGAATTGAGCAAAGAATCACGCTCAGCCTCCTGCCCATCTGCTCCTGCCATTATTGTTTCTTATAATCCTCAAGCTTCCAAGAGTACCATCACCCTCATGAATGTAAACAAGCCCAGATCTGTGACCATCTCTTCTACCATAACCCCTAACTCGTTGAGATATTAGTGTTGTTCTTAAAAGTACATTCCTTATAACCATAGTGAGTGAATTGTCTCTCTGGTCTTGTCGTGAAGCATCATCTTCTGAGGAATCTTCTAGTCTTACACACTATACTAATCCAGCATGTCCACTTCTTCGGTCCCTTTATTTCTTCCTCTGCCATTTCCACTTTGGCGTGTTTGCCACTGTTTTACCCAACTTTCTAAGCACCACCCAGCAGTGAGTTTGCCTAGTCTGTGAACAAGTTTCCTAGGGTATCAAAATTTCACATCTTACAGAAGTGCCTTTATGTCAATGAATTCTTGTTATCCAACTCACAGTCCAGCCAGCCTCTTTGACCAAGCCCCTCAAAATCCAATCCCAGGAGTATTTGTTCAATTCCTTTCAACCTAATGATTGTGGTTTTTCACTGTACAACCTCCTTTTTAACTAACCAGGCCCAACATGACCTCAGTCGTGACACTGAGAGTTAATCCAAGCTATGGGCTTGGAAGGTGGGAGAGGAGGTAGGGAGAGCATCTTGAATGTGGCATCTCTTATTAGAATGATTTTTTTCTTTTTGAAACAAGGTCTCACTATGTAGGCCTGTCTGGCCTAGAACTCACTATGCAAATTAGGCTGGCCTAGAACTTCCTATCTTGATCTGTCTGCCTCTCAAGTGCTAATATTAAAGGTGTACACCACCACACCAATCAAGTATGAGATTTCTGTTCCATCTTCTAGCACCTTAGAATTGATAGTTCTTTCTTTGCCCAAGGAGCCACTTCTGTAAGCCCAGGACATTCAGAAAGGTGGAATAATCTGCCTCTTCGGTATTATCTAGATGAGTGCCATGCCAATCAAACAATCTCTGTAACTCTATGGTTCTGACCAGGTCTTTAATCTGCCCCTCAACTACATATATCCTATGACAGAAGACATCTACCTCTTGAGAATTACCATAGAAGTCCTCAAGCACTCACATAGGAATAAAGTGTCCATGCAGTCTGGTTTTGTTTTGTTTTTTGTTTTCTGTTTTGTTTTTGTTGTTGTTGGTTTTAGTTGAAATTTAATTTTATTTCTTTTTCTTTTTTTTGGATAGTCTACTTATTTACATTTCAGATGTTATCCCCTTTCCCCATTCCCCTTCCACCAGAAACTCCCTATCCCATCCCCCCTCCCGCTGCTTCTGTGAGGGTATGCCCCCACCCATCCACCCACTCCCCCCCCCTCCCCATCCTCGAATTCCCCTACACTGGGGCATCTAGCCTTCACGAGACCCACCAATGCCTGACAAGGCCATCCTCCACTGCATATACAGCTGGAGCCATGGGTCCCTCCATGCATGTTCCCAGGTGGCGGTTTGGTTTTTATCAACTTGACACAAGTTAGAGTTTGAGAGGAGGAAGCATCAATTGAGAAAAATGCCTCCATAAGATCCATCTGTAGGCAACTGTGGGACATTTTCTTGATTAGTGATTGATGGAAAGAACCCAGGCCATTGTGGGTGGTGCTACACTGGGCAGGTCCTGGATTCTACAAGAAAGCAGGTTGAGCAAGCAATGAGAGCAAGCCAGTAAGTAGGATCCCTCCAAGGCCTCTGCATCAGCTCCTGCCTCCAGGTTCCTAACCTGTTTGAATTCCTGTGCAGACTTCCTTCAGTGAGGAACAGTGACGTGAAAGCGTAAACCAAATGACCCCTTCCTCCCCAGTTTAAGATGGTCATGATGTTTTATCACAGTGATAGTAACCCTGACTATGACAGTGTGTCTTTCTATATTCAGTCTATTTTCAATACTCATCTTCAGGGCATTAATACAATTAAGGAGTGTTCAGGCAACTCCACTATCTGTGTGACAATCAATCAACCCACAGTTTTTAATAACTTGAGTAATCATACTCTGAACTCCTCTTAACCCTGATGCTTTCCTGGGGCCACAATTGTTAAGCAACTGAGCTTCTAATTGCCTTATACCAGAGGCAATTATATCCAACTAGGAACCAGGATTGTGTGTTTTCACATGCTGGTTGGTGGGAAAACTAATCCAAGATACTATACCTATATGTTCAAAGAAAAAAAAAAAAAGGCCTGTTCTTCTGAATAACAAATCCCAAAAAATGGGTCATAAGTACTTGCTGGGCCTCCATCTTTCAGAAGAAATCCTAAAGAGTTTCCCTGTGTCTACAGAAAGAGGCTTTGAATTGTTTCGGACTGAGAAGGGGATTAAACAACAGTAGAGTGGGATTCTTAGGATTTATACATCAACCCCATTTACTAAGTGAGTACAATCCTGAATTGAACTTGTAACTCCCATTAACACTCATCCAACTCTGGTCACACACAGCAAGCACTCAACAACTGTTAGCTTCACAGAGTGTAGCATGTGTGGAAGAGGCTCCAGAGGGAAGCCTTCGATCCCTCTACTTGCAGAAGAAGCCGAGGGGCAACCATGCTCCTGAAGATGGGTCATTACTTTCTATTGAGAAATAGAAATGCATGCGAATTGATTCTGCTAGGGGGAAACCGGTCAGAGTATTTGTGAACTAAAAATATGTTGAAAACATGTTAAAGCATAATAAGCTGAAGTTTCTGTGGCTTTACAAAGCCAGAAAGAAGGAAGATGTGGTAAAGGAAAGAAAACATGTCTCTTACTTCTAGATTTGCAACATCTGGAGCAATTGTATGTTTGCCCAGTAGGCTTCCTCAGGCTCCGGGCTCCAAGAAAGTTGAATTTAAAAGTTGCACTTCCTCATTCTTCTTACAGTTTATAAAGTTATTTGGGTTTCTAGAGCTATGTCTATCTAACAGAAAGGAGCCAAGTGTAATTACGAGGGAAGAGGAAAAGACTGGCTAACAATACACCATACTCTCCTCTTACCCTACAGTGCCTCCTCCGCAAACACAGCTGAGTTCAACACAGGTTTCCATGAAATAGCCTTAATTCCTGTTGACCTTTGAAAGAATCACTAACTAGAATTTTACGTAAAACCACATGCAGGAATATTCACACAGTATAGGCCTGATGAGATACACTAAGAGGAATTCTGACTTCTGACTGACTCTTACTTTCTTTATCAGAAATTATTATTCATTTGTGTACTATGTAGTCTGAACTGGGGGTGGGGGAGGACCCTAATGGAACTCATTACCCATAATGCTTAGAAGAGGCAGAAGGAGAGAGATCTGTGAACAGTGTAAAAGCAGATACTTTTATGCCCATATATAGTGTAAAGATAATTAATTCAACGAACGTAATTTTCTTCATATAAAGATGTTGCCATGAGACTGATGACTTGCTGTAGATAAGAAACCAGGGTAAAGAAGATGAAGGCAGAGATACTGCATGTTAAACAGTTATATTCCTATAAGGAGCCTAATTCATAAAATCAAGGGTATATAAAAAGAGCATTTATGGTTATTTTTAGTATTTTATGGTAAAGTTTCTAAAATTAAGAGTAAAAAAATTTATTTAAGATAATCTGTATGAGAGAATTCCTATATTCATAAATAATATGCTAACATACTGATATATGATATACATATGTATATTAACCCTTAACAAAGGGTATTATCAGTGTCACTAACCACAAAGTCAATAAATAATCTTTGGAAGAATGAATTTAAGATATCTTTCTGTGCACATATATATATAAAATAGAATCATCTCATACAAACAACTTTTCATCTGCAGTTCTGTCACAGGCATATATGTATGTAGATATATATTATGTGTGTAGGATATATATGTATTATGTGTGTGTGTGTGTAGATATATTTTTCCTCTACAGCTCATGGTTGTTGTATATCTATGACATAGGTATATCATAATATATGTGACCAATTTTTTTGTGCCTAAGTTCATTGTTTGGAGTCCTTCCCTTCTTTTTTGTTATCTATCTGGATTATTATCTTTTTATTTGCCCTTCCTTTTCCTTGGATGGTAATATGGATATCTCAAATGTTCATGATATATATGTAATTATATAATTAATTATAAGCATAATTATAACTAAATTATAGGTTGCTAAAGAAATTGTTAAAAATTCAAATTGTGAATGCCCCATGCCCAGAAATCTGAATTTCTTTGGCAGAATTGGATCATGGGAAATTTTCTTACACTAGAATTCCCGTGAGATTTGTGTGCAGAGGACAGAGAGACTATCCTGAGAATCACTTGTCTTGTAAAACTGCAGTCTGCTATGGCAGCTTCTCTGGGCTTCAAACATGAACTGACGACCAGTGATGCTCTGGGCCTTCAGCACCAGATGGGGCTGCTGATGCATCCAGTCTTGTGGACTCAGCAAATGCCAGACTCTCAGCCTCTCCCAGTAGGAGAGAGCTATTGTTGGACTTCTCCAACCATATATCAGCCACTCTGATAGATCCTCTCAGTATATCTCAGTATAACACACCATAGATTCTGTTTCGCTAGAGAGCTCTGACTAAAGCATAAAGGGGTTCTAATATCAGTGAAGGAGTCTAAAGGTTCTTCATTCTGCATTGGAAGCATGGAGAAGCCTGGGCATTACTCCAGCTTTGCACCCTCTAGAAGCCTTGATCCTGTTTTGAGAATTTGAGGGAGAAATATATAAAAGTCTGCTTCCAGATTCTAGATACCTAAATAAAATGATGTTTTAAAATTATTAGCCATGAGATAGACTGGTATATATACTCAAACAGAAATGTATATACATAGACTAACTCAGTAGACAAAGCTTTTGCTTTGCAAGTACAAAGAACTGATTTTGATGCCCTGAACCCACATTCAAAAGAGATAGGTATAATAGCTAGCCCTTGTGATCTCAGTGCTCAGGGGCAGAGATGGAAGGGTTCCCTGGGCTGACTGGCCAGTGGCTTAGTCTACTTGGTGAGTTCCAGGCCAGTGAAAGACTCAGTCGCAAAAGGAGGAGCTGATTGATCAGCACTGGCAGAGTGACAGTCAAGGTTTTCCTTAGCCTATACACACACACACACACACACACACACACCATGTAGGTCTTACTCTTCTACTTCTGAAAATGCTAAACATACAGTGACAGGTCCTCTCAAGGTTCTGTTACAATTTTGTTTTTTACATTTTACACACACACACCTTGAACACAAGTATGTATGTATGATGTATGTATGTATGTATGTATGTATGTATGCCTATGGTGGTCACAGAACAACTTGTGGGAGTCAGTTTTCTCCTTCAACCATGTGAGGCCTGAAGTTCAACCTCCAGGCTTTCAGACTTGATAGCAAGCACCTTTACCCACTGAACCACCTCAATGGCCCCAGCTTAATACAATTTTAGTCTCTGATAAACTTAAACCTAACTCTGATTTCCAAGATGCCTGGATATATGCCTTACCTCTAACGAGCACAGAAGTCCACAAGGTGAAAGATCATGCGCGGAAGTCCCTCTGCTGTTTGTCTCAGTGTTTCTTCCTCCTTGCCTGCTGATCTCAGGCTGCCTTGTGCCCTATCGTCAGAGTTTTGCTGGGAAGAGACTGCCGCATCACTGACAGCCTTTGAGTGACCTCGTCTTCCCAGTCAGGCTTGGGGTCCTAAGGCTTATGAAAGTCCCATGTGACGGTTACTATTGGGTGTCAACATCATAGAATCTAGAGTCATATAACAAACCTATATGTTTGAGGATAGCAGACCACCACACACATACATGCCTCAATGTAAGTGTTGTGTGTGTGTATATATATATAAAATATAAACCTCTGAGCACATCTAGGAGAGATTGTATCTATTAAATTAACTCCTGAGCATAACTGGGAAGAACTCTTACACTGTGTGAAATGAGAAGGCCCACCTTGAGTGTGAGCAACACCCTCCTGAGGTAGCCCTGATTAAGGAGATCAGAGGGAGGTTTTGCTGCTAACTTGTTTGGTTTTGGTCTTCGAGTTCTTCTACCATGATAGCACCATCGTTCACTAACATCAGAACCCAGCTTCTTCAGCCTTCCAACATTGACTGAAGACTCCAAGTCTCCTCCATGCCATCATTCAGCACCAGGTTGGAACTGCTGAGTATCCAGGCACCTGGGGTGAGCAGCTCCCGGTTCCCCTTCCCAGTTTGGGGATAGCCATCATTGGACTATCTTAAAAATACTTGTTGTTACTGTTGTCCTGGTTTTCTAGAATTCACCTATGGACACCTAGTAATGAATAGATTATCTGTGAGGACCCAAAGGGTATAACACAACCCAAAGATAAATGTTATAGAGAAGAAAAGTTCAACTGAAGAAGCGTTCTTTGTGTTAATAGCCCGCACTACCCACCAAGGAAAACCATAAAGGAAACCATCAAGGAAACAAGTTGCCTCAAAAATCAGAGCAGTAGCAGCATCAGATGTATCAGAGTTGGAAGATCTTCAGAGCTCACAAAGCAAACAACTTGCCTGAGAGACAGATTGGTGTAGACTATTGCATGACCTCTGAATCTCTTTCTAATACAGATTCTAGTTTTAGGGGAAGCTGGGGATCATGAATGAACAGATTTATTCATTCAAGTTTAATATAGCTGGACTTTGAATCCCCAGTCTGATACAACCTCAATGCTCAGGGACGCTATGGGCTTCTCTTGATATTCTTTCTTCATCAAGCTCCTCAGCTGTCTTGGCATTATTATTTGACTCTTTCTAATATTTAAGCTGAAAAGATACCCTGTTTTGAATGACTTGCAGTGTAAAAAACACTACACAGTTGATGGCAGGCAGTTGAATCATCCAAGATTTTCTATTCTTTTAATTTATGCAAATCAGATTGCATTTCACTAATAGATTAGAATTTCTTGCTGATGGAGCAAGGATATTTGCTGAATCCTTGTTCAAGGTTTTAATCCGGAAAGATAAAAAGTTAGAACATGAAGAAATTATAGTACCAATATTTCAAGGGGAAGGATGAGTGAATAGATAGATGGATGGATGAGTAGGTGGATAGATGATAGATAGATGATAGATAGGTAGATAGATAGATAGATAGATAGATAGATAGATAGATAGATAGATATTAATTCTGGTTTTAAAATTGAGCCCCACAAAACAATTTTTCAGACATGCTGATCACTAGCATATTTCTTAGTTGTCATCATATCTTATTTTAATTTCTAAATGAATATTTTCAAAATCTACTTTTAAAATGAGTACAGAATTCTATAAATTTCACATATATACTATTCAAATTCATAGAACCCTCACTATGAGAATACCAAACAATTCCAATTATCACTCAGACTCCCTCTTGTTAGTCATGTTTGTTTGTTTATTTGTTTGAGACAATCTCATATATCCAAGACTGGCCTCAAACTCACTATTTATCCAAGGAGGACCTTAAACTTCTGATCCTCCTTCCTCAGCTTCCCAATATCTGGAATGTCAGGTATGAGCCACCATGGCCAGTTCATACATGCTGGGAATCAACTAACCACTTACCGTAAGCTAGACAAATTACTCTACCAACTGAGCTACATCCCCAACTCTCCTCTTGACACCCCCCTTTCAGTAACACCTACTCCCAACCCCTCCAGAGTCACCTATTTTCCTCAGCATCACAGCTTTAGGTATTGGAAAATTCAAAATAAATGGCATCACATGCCATACATATCTTTTTAAAAAATGCTTCTTTCACTTGGCTTAACATTTTTAAATCTACTCAAATTGTTATATATAATGATAGTACCTTTAATTTCAAAATAATATATCATTGGGTAGATGTAACACAATTTATCTAATCAGCCATTGAAGGATTTTGGATATTCCTGTCTCTGATGTTAATAAGTAAAACATTTAGATGCAAATGTTAGTGAATGTGTATATTTGTTTCTCTTGGATAAATATTCAGAAGTGACTCTGCTGGGTAACATGATAGTAACAATGTCTTAAGAAACTGTTAGCTGGCTGTGTCACTCGTTCCTTTACCTGAAATACATGGAGAGTATGGTTGTTTGGCATTTCTGCAGGCAGTCAGTATTGTCATCTATACAGTGGCATGCCATTTCTACTTGGGTTTTGATCACATTTGTAAGTGGCACCACTCAGACCTCGGGGATGAGGGGTGAGTATCCAGCAGAACAGATGGGCCCTCCGACACATTTTGTTTATCTGATTTCCCAGTGACCTACAACATAATGTAGCAATTGATCTATAAAATATCTAAGGTTAAGCTCAGAGCTACATTACTATATTTGAACGTTACCTGATGATTACAGGTAATAAAGCAACAGAACTGTCAACAAACTCTGAAGAAATCACTTATGAGTCTAATAGAAAATACAATTAAACCCAACATAGAAAAAGCCACAGGGTTCAGTCTGTAGGTGAGTCACCCTTTCAGGCCTGGCTCTTTTTCCCAGGTCCCTAAAATCCAGTCACACTGAACCAAATCCATCCTCATTGCATCATTTGAGCACATTTTACCCCTCTGTCTGAAATGCAGACTTTCTCCACATCATAATAAGCCCATCCCCACTGGATAAGCAGACTCCAGCTTCCACACCAACTTCTCTATTTTTCATTGCAGCATTTATCATGTTATCATTACCAGAAATTATCTTACTTATTTATGGCATATCTTTTACCTATTGCCTCAAGAGCTCCTTGTCAACAAAATGCTTCATCCATAGCAAATAAGTAACCGTGAGTTGAAGGGACAGATGGCTGGACAGATAAGCACATATGTAAGAAATGTTTTTCTTGCAGAAACTCCCGGTAGGCATGTGTTAGTCACACTTCATGACGTACAGGCCCTGGCTGTAATTTAGTCTTCATGTTTTTGAAGCACTGACGGGAAGGATAAAAACTGGAATCACTATTTCTATGTTCTAAGCATTTCTCTATCTTGTGAGGCACAGACACAAAGGAAACTGCTACAAACCCTTCTGGGAAAATAGCTGGAGTAGGTCCTTTCGTTCAGACCAAAGACCCTAATCATAAGCACAGATATCTGAGACTATGTCTCACCAGGAAAGCAAGCAAGAGTCTCTTCTGAGAATGTAAAAGGTTGCCTACAGGGTGGGCAGGCCATGCTTCCTTTGAAGAAATGTTTCTTTTCTGAGAATGAGCTTGGATGTGCTGTGCCTACACACCTGCTCTGTTCTCATGGAGCACTGTTTTGCTTGAAGAGAGGAATGCAGAAAATCCGTTACTGGGGCCCTGAAAACGCAAGACATACAAGTTTGATCTCACTTCAGCAAAAATAGATTGCCCTGGGTTTCACCATAATGGGTGTGTTCATGGTGTGATTAAAGCAAAAACAACCTAGATTTTGACAAAGGTTTGAATAAATGAGTGAAGCTGCCCTTGCTTTTGGGATTTGAAAAGAAATACAAGAACATGCACGCCATTTATTCACTTGTGTGCACCTCTGTATATGTATTGTCTATATCAACACTGGTCTGTTATTTTCTGTTGCAGACATCTCTAACTGGTCTATGGGTGGTATGAGCATTCCAAGAAGAAAGTCAGTCTAAGAAAGATAAAGAACACTGGGGGAACTAGACCTTAGAATAGGTTGCAAAGGCAATCTCTCGGTTTTGGGCTTCTGTCTAGAACCAAAACCATGAAAGCCTGACCCATATTTAGACTGTTTTGTGCTTTTCTGTCCAGTGAAATGATAGGACTTACAACAGCATCCTAGATTGTGGCATAAATCCCCTTTATCTTCATTAAAATAGTTTGGTTTAGCTATTCTAGCATGTGGTAAATATTTGTTGAGTACCTAACATATGCCATACACCTTATAAAAGGCAAGAAGTACCAGCAGTATTAAGGAAGTAAGCCAATGATGAGGTCACAGTCTCTAACTGCCACCTGTATACTATCTTTGACTTGCTGAGGGTGGAAGTCTTCAACTGCTTTTCAGTTTTTGACCACTGTATCTATGTTAGGCCCTATCAATAGAAGATGCTACAGGGTGGCTGTGAATCTGAAGCAAGAAAGGTTATAACATTTCCACCTGCCTTGTGTTTGAGTGGATGTTGCTCTAAGCTGGCTTCTCCACTCTGAGCATTGTCCTATCCACTGTCAGAAGCTTAGCATACTTTAGTCTTTTCTGAGATTTGGAGAAATAGCCTATTTCTGAGTTAGGGGTCTGGGTCCCAGTATGCAAGCCCTCTTCTGCACAATTGTATGTTTTATTAATTTCATCGTTTTCCTCTTGCCCCTCTAGCCCTGGGGATCATAACTGCCATTGTTCCCTCCATGATGTTGCCTCACAAACCCTAGTCAACCACATTATGCTCAGCTAATGAGTCCTTATGTTAAATTCTCTCAGTTCAAATCATAACTTTGATTTCTGACTCATGACTGGAGCCTGGACAAATACAGGTGCAGCAAATAGGGATGTCAAGAAACCTTGCATTTCTGTCTGAGGTTTACAGTCCAACTCAATCACTCCTTAAGTGATTTCTCCCTAAAATTATAACAAAAGGGACTAGTTTTGTGAATGGTTCCATAATGATTCCTAATAAACATTTATTAAGTAAATTAAAATCGGTTATAAATGTTTAAAGAGTCTCAAGACATCTTTACAATTTTAGCTCATTCTTCTATCTTGAAACACAATAGAGTTGCATATGTTTATAAATAAGGTATTACTATGCTAAAATAGCATAGGAGCATTATATAATATTTTAATATAGGATTTTGTGAAACCCCTGCAGATTGATGTAGGTAAAAATCATTTCATCAGCTTAATAACTGATTCTTAACAGACCATTTCCTTAGCAGAAATAAAGCACACTGCTATTGCAGTTTTAAGATATGACTCTTTAGGAAGGCCTAGATAAAATAAAGGCCCAAATTTTCATTTGCTCTGTTGTGAAAAGCAGACTTATAACCCAATGGTATTAATAAAATACTTAAACTGTCAATGAACCTATGAAAATACAAATTATTTTAAGGGCTATAATTTTCATTAAATTTTAATTAGATTTAATATAAAGTTGCAATAATGGCTCTTAGTGTTGATTTCACTGGTAATCATCAAGGCCATAAATTTAGGAAAAAAAAAAAAAAAAAGCTCATATGTCCATCTTATGGCCAGTTAGCTCCCCTCTCCTCCATTTGAAATACCAGAATGAGAAAGCTAGCATAAAGCTGGGCATGGTGACACACACCTAAATTCCTCTGAGTTTGAGGCCAACCAGGTCTGTATAGTGAGTTCCAGGATAGCCTAGGGCTATCCAGAGAAACACTGTCTTAAAGAAAGGGAAACAAAGAGAAAGAAAGAAAGAAAGAAGAGAAAGGAAGGAAGGAAGGAAGGAAGGAAGGAAGGAAGGAAGGAAGGAAGGAAGGAAGGAAGGAGAAGGAAGAAGACTTCTATCTATTACTATCAGGCACATCTTTTCTTTTATGGACTATATCTCTTGGTTCATTCACACCTACTCTCGTCTGTCAATTTCTCTTCAAAGACCTTAGTAAATAGAATCACTAAACTTAACACATACACACAAAAATAAAGGGTGCTTGAATAAGAATTTCAAATAAACAACTTCTAGCATAAGCATGCCCCACATGTTTCCCAGGCATCACATAGGCCATATTTACATGGAAAATGTGGACTTTGTACATCGAGGAAACAAATGTAATTTAAGTACAGCTTCCTGTACTTACTACTCCTATTCTTATCTCTATCCCTTCCTTTCTCCTACCCACCTTCAGATATTTATACACTCCCAGATATACTTAAAAGCTGGACCTTTCAACAGTCCAATACCATGTCCCTCTCCTTTTCTGATTTAAGTCTTTAGGAACAGGGACTTCTGTGTTGATTTTAACAGGACCATTTTACCCTAGTATTTAAGGTTATCACAGTGTCCTCTTAAGATGCAGTATTTGCCTTTTACCTAATTGTTCTCTCTCTGACCCACTACTCAGTCCATGATTCCTTCATTCTAAATCTTATCAGTACACATCAGCCTTCTAGAACATAAAATCATCCCTCAAGATCAACATAAGAAACAGTGATAATACTTAGCCACAGAGCTTAGCACATATTTGCTTATAATTATAATTTCATAATTTCCAGCATTGTCTTGAGATACCAAAGAAATAAATAGAAAGAAAGGAAGGAAGGAAGAAAGGAGGAAGGAGGGAGAAAAGAAAGAAAGAAAGAAAGAAAGAAAGAAAGAAAGAAAGAAAAAAGAAGCAATAAGAGAGAGAGAGAGAAAGATAGGGGGAGGTGGAGAAGAAGGAAGGAAGAGAAGGTGGAAGGAAGGAAGGAAGGAAGAAGAAAGTCAAGTAACAAATTGTTCTCCAATTCACAAAACTTGCTATCTTGAACCAAAAATTTTCACACTGGACCATCTTATGTTAGCTATAATAAATGTGAAGCTGTGTGGAACTAATAGCTGAGTCTTTGGCACATAGAAATCAGTTATAATTTCTAGAATGGAAAACTTTGGGAAACAAACCACAAGGAATTAGCACTACCAAATGAAGCACTCCCATCTAGACCCATCAGCTCCATAAATAAACTGCCGTTTTCTTATTACCCTGATCTTATTTGTTCTATTATATATGAGCCATTCTGAAATCCTAGGTTTTGCTTGTGCAAAGTTTGGAAGTAGTAGGAATCTATAAATACATGCTGTAATTTTCTGTTTTACTTTTTAATACATTTATGTGTATAACAGTGTTTTTCCTACATGTATATATGCAAACCCTTGTGCCTAGGTCTCGGCAAAGAGGGTCTCAGATTCCCTGGGACTAAACAGCTGTGAGTTGACATGCAGGTGCTGGTGACAGAATACAGGTCTCTTGCAGGAACAGCAAGTGCTTGCTCTTAATCACTGAGCCATCCCTCCAGCCTCCATTCATAATTTTATGATATGGTCGAGAATGAATGAACAAATGAAACAATCTCAGTCATCCCATAAAAATTCATCAGGGTCCCGATTTTTATATCAAATTCCAACCCAGTATAGTGCTAAGCAGGACAGATACTAGCACTAGTTTAACAGTCATTTTAAACAGCAGTGACTGTTTGCATTGTATTCTCCCTCCTTAATATCACCCTATATGGAAACTTAACCTGAAAAAGAAATTGCCTTCTAAGAAATGACACAAAGCAACCTACAGTACACGAGTGACTCAAGGCAATAAAGGAAAGGCAACCTGTTTCTCCTTACTGGTTGCTTTTATCTGTCTGCACATTCCCAGGCAGTCCAAAACATTTTTCAGTGTGTTTCTTTCTACGGTCTTCACAAAAATCCTTTCCCTGCTTTGAGGACAAGTGAACTGCTTTCCTATTAAGAATATCAGATGTCAGTCATAATGCAATCCCTGAGTATCATCAAGTCCCTTGGGACAAAGGTGTGGGTGTGGCTAATGGGTGTGCCCTCATTCAGCTTTGGAAATGACTCTTATTCTCACCAGGGTCATTAGGTTCACATGGTAATGACTGGATGCACCGTCACCTTCTCCTTGAAGTATTGCTGAGTGAGCCTCCAGGAAATGAGGTCTCTCTACCAACATCAACCCCAAAACCAGCAAGAAGAGCAGCGAGCATTTCAGGCTTCCACCCTTCTCAGCTCTGTGGCAGTAATAGTGCTGGCTTGTAAAGAGGTCAGATGTCATACTTCCGCCATAGCTCCAGCGGAACACAGAGACATTTTATGAGGTCATTGAGTTTGTACTTCTTTACCTGGAACTACATTATAGTTACAAAGTATTTTGGAAGCTCATACCTTCTGTTGGAGAAGAAAAGAAAGAAAGAAAGTACAGAGAAGCTAACTGAAAACTCAATTGTAGTCTACACTGTATCTCTCCAGCACTGAACTGTGCCCAGGACATAAGAGCTCAGCCAGTGGATGGATGCTGAGCTAGCTTGTACCTGCTCAGAAGAGCCAATTATTGGCATGTCTTATCCATTCCACCTACATTCAGTGACACCATTAGTGGTACTTTGTAATTAGTCACTGAGAGTAGGTATGCCACAGACTGCACAAGTGCTCTGAACTGCCATCCCCCTCTCTCAGAGAGTCAGTCATTTAACATTTTTCATATCATCACTAGGTTTTATCAATACATTGAAATGTATGATGTGCTTATTACATTCCAAGTTTTTCATACATGCCCTCTTACTTATACATCATTGGTAGAAATACTAATAAGCATGTGCAAGTGTGAAATAGCTGTGATGTCTGCCTATGATGCCTATCATAATCATGTCTATGATTGCTGGGGTTCAATACTGACATAAGACAAGTTTCCACATGATTCGTTCATTCATAAGGGGTCTAGCTAAGGTTTGAACCAAAGCCAGCAGAAGTGAAACCTCTGGCTGTCTCCTCCACAGCCTCACACACACACAACACACACACATACACACACACACACACAAACACACATACACACACGACTACCACCACCACCACCAGCAGCAGCAGTAAATACTAATCCACTAATACACTGAATGAAAAATGAAATTCTAGCCAGGCAGTGGTGGTGCACACCTTTAATCCCCAGCACTTGGGAGGCAGAGGCAGGCAGATTTCTGAGTTCGAGGCCAGCCTGGTCTACAGGGTGAGTTCCAGGACAACCACGGCTATACAGAGAAACCCTGTCTTGAAAAACAAAGGAAAAAAAACCAAAAAAGGAAAAAAGAGAGAAATGAAATTCTAAAGGTCTCTGAGCTTAGCTGCTGGAAGGTGATCTCCAATCCTTGTATCATATGCCAGTGGTCCCATCACTGAGAATTAAACTTCCTTCAGTGTCTGGTACTCTCACAAGCTACAGTTTGACTGAGGTAGGAAGTCCAGAGAGGATCCTACATTGTTCCTAGTTTCTGCTACTCCTCACTGTCACACTTTTCCCATATGAAGAGTAAGTAGACCAGAGGGCTTAAGGTCCTAGGATGTTCTTGCTTACGGGTGTATCCACCATGACCAGGCTTCATCCTAGAGGATGGTGGGTACGTGAATTGTTGTATCGATATTGGGCTGTGAACACAGTACTAACATGCTGATTTGAATGAATCTCACTACATCTGACCCAGGATGAATACGTGACTGAGGACAATTACAAATCCTTTGTCAACAGAACAACAATTCTCTAGTATCTGCAACTCTGAAAATGTTGTTTTGTGGCAGAAGACAGACATTGCAGAAGAGATTGGGGTAGAGGTGTTAAACCCAGAGGATGTGTCTGGATGTCTGGTGAGCTCAATGGGCCCAGTCTAATCACAAGAACCCTCCAGAGCATCAATATTTCTTCAATTGGAAGCAAAAGAGAAATAAAAGAGAAGAAAAAAGTCAGAGAGACTTGATGCAAGAGAAGAAGTTGATCCACTGCTGCTGACTTTAAAGACAAGAAAAGGAGCACATGATCTAGGGAATCAAAGAATAAACCTAAATATTCCTAAACCATGGCAGAGAGACAGAGACAAAACAGCAACTTCATTCCCACAACTTCCTGTAATTGGACTTCCTCCAGCATTTGAATGGCACTAAAATTAGATTTACTCAGAAATCCTCTAGAAAGGAATATAGTCAGCTATACCACACCTTGATTTGGGATTGTGAAACTTGAACCGGAGACCCAGCTGAATCCTGTCCAACCAGATCTGTGACCTACACGGATTTGCCTTCTAAGAAATGACACAAGCAGCCTACAGTACATGAGTGACTCAAGGCAATAAAGGAAAGATAACTGTTTCTTACTGGCAGGCATTGTTTACAGCTCCTAAATGCTATCCAACAGAAGTCTGAAAGAGTCCACCTCGCCCTAGTGCTCCCTCACATGCGAATGCCCACACATAGCCTAACCTGTTAGCCTTCCACCTCAGGTTTAGCCTTGAGGGAGGCAGGAGTGGAGGCATCTGCTTTGCCTTGTATAGTCCTTTCCTTGTTGTTCAGGGTCCCTGCAGCAAGCCCTTCCCATTGAAGCTCTCTTTGCTTTCAAATAATGTGATGATGTCACAGCCAGGAGCACAGTGATTACTCCCCAGAAAGTTCAAAGGGGACATGGTTAAGAAAATGTGTTATTTCAGGTCCCATATGCTTTTGAGCATGACCAGAACAAACTCTCATTCATGCTTTCCGCAAACTCTGGGTCAGACTTGCATTTGTGATCACCAGTGTAGCACAATGAACAACTTTTGTGATGGAAGCCATTATTCACAGGCAGATTGATGGATGATGACAGCTGCTTTGATGACCATTAAATGGACTAAGAAAACCACCCAGGTTAGGAGTTCTACATTGTTTCAATGCAAACAGGTTGTGAAGGGCAGTGAGTAACAGCGCAGCATTGATGTCTTATAGAAAAGAATAACATAGCTGAGAATATGTATTTGACAAGACAAACCATAGAGATGGTTCTAAGATCTAAACAGAAATCTTCAAAGTGAATTGATTGGGCACGAACATACAAGCACTTCCTCTCTACCTGTTGTTCTGAATCTTCGTTGACAAACCATATGGAGCTCATATGGATCCATGATTTTTTTGCAGAAATGTCAAAGCCAACACTCTAAAAACTGTACATCATCCAAGTCAGTGTATTAGTCAGAGTTCTCTAGAGGAACTAGATATTATAAACAGGATTAATTAGTTTGGCTTACATGATAGGAGCTGGGCACTGGAGAGATTGAGAAGTCGCTCAGTCCATCAAGCTGGGTTAGATGGACTCCTAGAACTGGATTGTTAGAAAGACCATCCAAAAGGTAATAAATGCAAAGCATTCTGTATGGAGCTTGAACACAGCCACGGCTCAGTGAATGGTAACAGATGAATTTACTTACTGCTTAAATAATTCTGTGAGCTGAATATACAGGTATATGAGCAATTTATTTATTTACTCCCAAGACTTCCTAGGTCGAGACACACTTTTGTCAATGCAAAGACACAAATCTTATTGGAATTACCCAAACTTCATTTTCCCTGCAGCATCAGCAATGTTGAAGTAATGTGAAATGCTGTCTAAAATAACTGGGTGTTGATAACAGGTGTGTTCTCTAGAGAGTAAATACCACTACTATACCACCACCACTCAGGAAGTTCAATCCCTGCCGTCTTTCATCAACTTCATCCTTCTGTCAGAGATTCTAAGGAAGAGGAAACTGGATAACAAGGGGGTACACAGTAAAAATCTGAGATGGTACACCCTTTTAAAAATATCAAATTAGAAAGGGCATCTTTTGCTCTATTTGTAACTTTTTAAAATATAAAATCCAAGAGATTGGTTAAATAAGGTTACTCTGATTAATCACCATGGGAATTTTAAGGGCTGAAATGGTCCAGTTTGGAAGTTTCTAAAAATACAATTTTTATCTACAAATTAGAAATCATCCTGAGTGGAAAGTCAGCTGTCCCAGCTCAATACCATTTCCTAAGAATACTGTAGCCCCGGGGAGGGGAGCCGAGCAGAAACTCTTAGCCTAGGAAACTTTAAACAGTTACATTTTAAGTGATTCTCCCAGCACGGGGATTTTGAAACAGTAACCTATATCCAGAGAGCAAAGCAGTAAAGTATCACTGCCACCATGTTAGTCTTGCCAGTCTCTGTTTAGTTTTTTGATTAGATTTTAATAATCTGTGCCCCAAGGCAGAAAGTTGGTGTCATTTACTTCACAGCATGGACAGTTGTCACTTGTGGCTGCTATCATCTGAATGTCTCCTCTTTAAATGGAGACCTGCTCTTAGGAATGCTCCATTAGGGAAGGCAAAACACAATTTCCACTTTTAAAAAAGAGCTGAAATGTCACAGACTACCTTTCCCAACATCCTTTACATGGAGTTATGGCCACAGGATTTACCAGTCAGAACTGGTCATTCTGGAGACTGAATCTGTTGCTACTTTAAGCAGTGACTGTGTGACATGCTCTAGTGGTGGTGACTGCAATTGCAGATCCTGTTTTCTTGGTAGCAGTAGGGTGGCTTGACACCCTCCCCACCCAGCAGTCTACTGTGCAAGCAATAGCCCTGACAGTGTGAATGACCCCTTCCCTGTGGCATGAAATGAGGGTTCTTGTGTCCCTACAGAAGCCTTAGCTTGGTCCTTTAACTCTCCTAGCAACCCGTAAGAACACCAGCGTTATTTTGATAAATGAATTAAATTAGCTGGTGTTTGTTTGTATTGCCTACAGGTTAAGTCTGATAGATTCTGCAAGCCTAAAAGGTGAGGGGAAACACTCAGAAAAGAAGGGACTAGGATACTGACACATAAAATATCAACAGTAATGGCTCCTGATCAGACTCACCACTAGAGGGCTGGCTGGTCTCTGGGACTTTCAACATATCAGCCCAAGGCAAATGAGGGCAGAGAAGACAATCTGCCCTCAGAGAAGACAAAGAGGAGACACAGACTGGTGCACAATGTGGCATGTTGAATGAACCTGAAAGAAAACAGATCAAAGTAATTAGCTGTGCCTAACCAACATAAAATAGGTGCCCATGAACCGTGACTATTAGAAACCACAAACACAAATCTGTGATCTCTGGGCCTTTCACCCAGTCAGCTTCCCATGAAAGCTCTACCTCTGTTAACTAGCTGTATTTAAATAAGTGACATTGTATTTTTACAAAATCAGTTTTTAAAAATCTGGAAAGGATGTCTCACATATAAAGTACCAATTGAGACTTGTGTAAAAATTCAGATACCAATAGCATGCAAGCTTTAATATCCCTAATTTTATAAAAAAAAAAAAAATACATGCTCAGAGTACCCCAAGAGATATGAAGGGTTGCATTATTTTGGGCTTAATATGTTGATGAGATAATATATGCTAATTTACCAATGTTTACATCACACCATTGCATGGTTCAGGACATAGATGAGTTGGTGAATAGCTGAGGGCCTGAATCTGATCCCCAGGACCCATGGGAAAAAAATGCTGGGCTAGGCACAAGTCTATAACTCCAGTTGCTGGGGAGGTACAGACAAGAAAATTTCTGGGGCTTGCAGGGCAGCCATTTTAGCCAAATCTGCAGTCTCTGGGTTCAGTGAGAATAAGTAACAGTCCAGTTGTTTTCTTTTGTGTGATAAAATACCCTAAAGGTAACTTAAGGAACAAAAGGGTTATTCTGGCTCACAGTTTGAGGTAAAGCCCATGGTGGAGCTGTCAAGGCAATGGGAGAGCTTGAGACAACTGTTTAAGTTGCAGTTAGGAAGTAACAATGTTTAGGCTAAGCTTTCTTTCTCTATATACCGTCCAAGATCCGATCCCAAGGGATGGTGCCACCCAGAGTGGGAGGGTCTTCCCACCTCAATTACCCTAATGAAGATAATGTCCCATAGGCATGTTCAAAGGCCCGACTCCTAAGTGATTCTGGATCTGATCATGTTGCCAATTGAAATTAATCAGCACATATGATTTCACTATAGGCCACGAAAACATGACAGGATTGAGTCTGAGTTCAGCTGGGCATATGTGTGATAGGCAAAACACTCCACATGCACAGCAAACCATAGCTGCCACCCTACTGCATAATGATAATGTCTTGTTCTAATTAAGGAAGCCAAGACAGGGTCACTTTGCTTCATGAAAGTCTGGAGTCCAGGCCGAGGTTCAGATCACTTCTCATGGGGAGACACATGAATTTTATAGCCAATTCTTCTGTACCTGGCTTGCTCCTGCTCCATGGGTCCTTAAAATATGTCAGTTCCCAGAGACCACTCACTGTTCAAGCAAGCAGAACCCCAGTAGAGCCCCCAAGGAGGGCTCCACATTCTTAAGTTCTTTGTCCTGTGATCTGGGTGCTTGGGGTGACATTCTGGACGTCAGTGGGCTGCAGTCCATTTGCTCCACATCTGTCCCCACTAATGTCCTGCAAACAAAATATTTCAACAGAAGCACCATCAAATTCTTTACCCATTAGTTAATGTTGTTTCAAGCTTTCCAAACCCTACTCTTTTGCTCTGAGAGTAACCCAACAACCTCTTCACACCCCACAGAAGATTACGTAAGACCGGGCATGCTCCATGTTGGACACGGTGATATAAGAAAACTGTTTGATCTCTCTTGTGAGTTCCTGGCTTGGATTTTCTGGGTGATAGGAATTCTCTGTTAGTTTTAATGTGTCCCTTCCCATCACAACTGAGCTCTGCTGTAAAATAACTAAAGGCAGTCCCTTAAATAGCATCAGCATGAAGCTGGTTACCAGATAGCATCAGCATGAAGCTAGTTACCAGAAAGTACAAGAAACTAGAGTATTAGACATTTCAACCCAACCCAGTATCATCTGGGAAAGAACTCAGGCAGTAGAGACTGTGGTTTGAAAGCTCAAGGGCATGCAGGTTTGGAGAACTTTTGGGTTGGAGATAGGTACTCCTGAAGACAACATGAAAGCTTCTTGCCTTAAAAGTACGCCTTACCTTGCCTTATGTGTGCCTTGCATTTATCTGTTCCTGTGTTGGTATCTTTAAACAAACTAACATAAGAAAAATGATTTTCTTGGAGGGGGTGTGCTATAAGCCTCTTGAGCATACTACCAGAATTTAGGAAATGGGGGTGGGAAACTGGTACATAGCCAGTAAGAAAGCTGACTGGCTTGGAATTTGCAACTGGTACCTACAATAAGGGAAGTTGTGTAAGGCTGAGCTGCTTAACTGGTCAGATCTGACAGTAACTTGTAGCCTAGTGTGACAACTGAATTGCGTTATTGGACACCAACTTGTGTCCAAGATTTGTTGTAACAGAGAAAACTCCCTAGAGACATTCATAACTTCACCTTTGGAAAAGACTCAGTCACTGGGCCCCTACTATAGATGGCTCCAAAAACTCCCAGAGTTGTAGCATGCCTTATTTTCCAGGATCCAGTTTGTATATCTATTCCTTTGTCAATTTGGAACAAAGCTAAATACACTCTCCTAAAAGCTATTAAATCATAGTTACTCAGAAGGAGGAAGAGGTATATTTAGTCTGTTCAGTCTTCCTTTTCCAGTCCCACAGGGTGGGTGACTTAACACGCACATGCTCACAGATCTCGTACCTGGAAAACCATGACCAAGATGGCCTATCTGGTGGGGTTTCATCTTGGATTATAGCCATCTTCTCACTGTGTCCTTGGTGGCCTTTCCTTTGTAGGTTGAAAACAGAAAAACACTTGCCATGCCTTTTCTCAAACAGCAGCCCTGCTAGTTAGGCCACCCCTCTAATGGCCTCTACCTCTATCTTCCTAAATGCCCCATCTCTAACTACAAACACATCCGAGCACACGCAGCACTTCAAATTCATAACAGAAGGGATGCCTCCATTCGTTTCATAACATCGCTGCCTGCAGTTACTAAATGTTACAGAATGTTAGAGATGGAAAGAAATTAGATCCTCAAGCATACTGTGTGTAGTTCCAGACAGAAGGACCATGGCTGTACATGTGGCCTGCAGAGATGAGCCTGAGAGTGGACCACAGACTGTCTCCCACCGGACAACTCTTCCTTACAGCTTCAGCCAACATCCCAGAGTTGACTCGTAAAAAAGATACTTCATAAAGCAGGATTAAATGTTTTACGGCATGACCTTCTTCTGCCAGGAAAAGGTTTTCCTCATGAGATATAGGGAAATCCTACATGTTCACTTAAAACTCATTACTAAATGTCAGCACAAGATTTTTCTCTTGTCAAAAAGGACAAGATTCAAAGATTTTTAGCTAGGTCTATACAGCGGTAAAGTTTAAATGGCTTTAAGCTCCCCATGGGCCACATGCCTCCTCTGCACCCCTCCAAGAACTCTAGATTCACGAATAAAAACACACACACACGCACACACGCACACGCACACACACAACAACGCCAGCTTATTTTTAATATGGCTTAGCTAGTTCAATGGTTGGGCCACTCCTGAGCCTCCACATGGCTAACACACTCCCCTCTGATATCCTGATTAATACTTACTAAATACTATATTTTATCTTTGCTGCCCTATTTCCTCTTGGGCAGACCTTCTTGGGGTCACTGTCCCCTTGCACCTACAACTCGGCTGTCTCACCCTCCTGCTCCTTCCCAGCCTGGTCCATCCTATGTCCTTCTCATGGTGACCTTTTTCTCTCCCTCTCCTCCCTTTCTTGCAGGAGACTCCTCAAAGTCCCGCCTCTGTCTCCCTGCCCAGCCATTGGTCACTGGCAACTTTATTTTCCAATCAGACCCATCTGGGGGTGGGGGTAGGCTTCCTTTAGCCTACATGTGGGACACTGCAAACAGGTTTGGGTTCAACAAAATTAGCATGAGAACACAAGTCACTACACATCTAGGGGTATATCTTGAGCATTGCTCTTCTTCTCCCCAGTGGAAACTAAACCCAGAACCTTACATTAGCTGGGCAAATCCTCTATCACTCAATCAAATGCCCCAACCCAAGACAGAACAGTTCTTTTGCTTTTAATAGTAAAAAAGGAAGTATGTGTGTGTGTATGTGTGTGTGTGTGTGTGTGTTGTGTGTGTGTCCACGTGTGTGAGTGCAGATGCCCACAGAGGCTTTAAAGAGGCCTCAGTTTCCCCGTAACTGATGCTAAGGTGGTTGTGAACCACCTGATATGTGTGCTAAGGACTCTTGACTCTTCATGGCTGAGCCATCCCTCTAGCCCTGCCCTCAGCAGCTCTTGTTGAGGGGAGTATCCTCACACACGAGGAGATATCCGGGAGCCTTCTTACTCCTGGACCTCAATCTCTAGGAAACTCATAATTCCATGGTACAGCTGTGAAAATCTATCCTCCTCCTCTTTCCTTGGTCACTCTAGAATCCATGTGACCACTCAGCAAACAAATGACCAGGCTAGCATGTGGCATATAAATTCCAGCTCCTATTTCTGTCCCAGCTTTGCAAAACCAGGTGCTTCCTGCTGACGGCCAGAAGCATTGCTCTCATGAACCTCTAAAAACGCTGACAGGGCACTCACAAGGATATGTGAAGGCACTATTGTGCAAAACTCTGTGAAGGATTTTCCAGGACCATTTTGACACTAACTGCAAAGCCACATGGCCCTCAACAGCTCAGCCACTGAGCCGAGGAATCCTGGAAGAGCACAGAGCTGAGTCCCAGGCCAGGCCTTTCTTCATGCTCATTTGTAGATTCTGTTCCAGTCCTAACACCTAACTTGCCTGAATCTGAATTTCCAACTTGCCCTAAACTGCAGCCCAACTGGCTTCTTGGAATATCTTTTCCATCCCTCATTCTTAGTTTTAAAAACAATTCTCAAGGACTATGGAATTTTTCCAGTCCTCCCCTCCAATCTGGGAAATAGATTTTCTCTGTGAATGGACAAAGTCCCCTCCTCCACTTCCTGGGTTTATGGTCCAGCAGAGGCCTCTCTGCAGGCACTGTTTTGCTCAGCACTTATGGGGCTGGAGGAAAGACAGTTCATGAAGAATGCTAGCTTTCACCTGCCCAGGGATAATAGCAGGGCCCAGTAGCTCACCCCTATTACTGTGCTGGTTATCCATAATATTCTACACCCCCAAATAATCCCTAGCATGGGTTGATAATTAGACGCTTTCAGTCACCTTTAGCCCCCACTCTCCAAAGACAGCTTAATGACAGACCACAGTCCTCTGTGCCACTGCTCTACCTCTGTGGCTTTCCAAGTGACTCTTTTTTTTTTTTTTTTTTTTGGAACTTTTATTTACATTTCAGGTGTTTTCCCCTTACCCCCTTTCCCCCTCCCTCCCAGGAACTCCCTATCCTTCCCCCCTCCTCCTGCCTCTAGGATAGTGTACCCACACCCACCCTCCCCAGAACCTCACCTCCCCACCCTCGAATACCACTCCCCACGATGTCCAGCCTTCATGGGACCAAGAATCTCTTCTCCCACTTATATATAGCTCCCTTGCATATATAGCTGGAGCCATGGGTCCCTCCCTAAGCGCTCCCAGGCTGGTGGTTTAGACCCTGGGACCTCTGGTTGGTTGGTATTGTTGCTCTCCTCATGGGGTCCCGTACCCTTTCTACTCCTTCAGTCTTCACTCTATCTTCTCTGTTGGGAGCCCCATGATCAGTTTAATGGTTAGCTGTGAGCATCCACCTCTGAATATGTCAGACTCTTGCAGACCTCTAAGGAGACAGTTATGTTAGGACTCCTGTCAGCATGCACCTCCTGACACCCACTCAGCATCTACCTTTGGTGACTGCACATGGCATGGATACCCAGGTGGAATGGTCTGCAGACAGCCCCTCCTTCAGTTTCTGTCCTGCACTTTGCATCCATATTTGCTCCCTTGAGTATTTTGTTACTTCTTCTAAGAGGGACTGTAGCTCCCCCCAAACTTGGTCTTCATTCTTCATGAGCTTTATGTGGTCTGTGAGTTGAATCTTGGTGTTTCAAGCTTCTGGGCTAAAGTCCAATAATCAGTGAGTGAATACCATGTATGTTCTTTTGTGATTGGGTTACCTCACTCAGGATGATATTTTCTAGTTCCATCCATTTATATAAGAATTTTCGAATTCATTGTTTTTAATAGCTGAGTAATATTTCATTGTGTAAATGTACCACATTTTTTGTATCCATTCCTCTGTTGAAGGACATCTGGGTTCTTTCCAGTTTCTGGCTACCTAGGCACAGGGAAAAGTTCCTGAACAGAACACCAATGGCTTGTGCTCTAAGATCAAGAATTGACAAATGGGACTTCATAAAATGCAAGGTTTCTGTAAGGCAAAGGACACTGTCAATAGGACAAAAACAACCAACAGATTGGGAAAAGATCTTTACCAATCCCATATCCGACAGAGGACTAATACCAATATATACAAAGAACTCAAGAAATTAGGCTCTAGACAACCAAATAACCCTATTAAAAAATGGGTATGGAGCTAAACAAAGAATTCTCAACTGAGGAAATACGAATGGCAGAGAAGCACCTAAAGAAATGTTCAGCATCCCTAGTCATCAGGGAAATGCAAATCAAAACAACCCTGAGATTCCACCTCACACCAGTCAGAATGGCTAAGATTAAAAATCTCAGGTGATAGTAGATGCTGGTGAGGATGTGGAGAAAGAGGAACACTCCTCCTTTGTTGGTGGGATTGCAAGATGGTGCAACCAATATGGAAAACAGTCTGGCAGTTCCTCAGAAAACTGGACATATCAACCTGAGGACCCAGCTATACCACTCCTGGGCATATACCCAGAAGATGCTCTAACACTAACAAGGATATTTGCTCCACTATGTTCATAGCAGCTTTATTTATAATATCCAAGTGCCTCTTACTGGATGTGGGGAGCACAGATATGATCCCAAACACGTGGCCATTTTGAAGATTTGGTTATAGGCCTTAACCTTTAATAGATAAGCTATAACTCCAGCTCTGAGTGGCCTTTCTGAATGACTCTCTCTTTCACTCATTTTTATGTACAAAACAATAGGTTGCCTTACGATATTTTCATGGATAAGCCATTGTACTTTCTCATAGTCTCCCCTCAGTCACTGCACCAACCTCCAGCTCATCAGTGGCAGAGAAGGACTCCTCTCTGCCACCCTCTCTTCACATAGGCATTTGTTGTTTCCTTGGTGACAGGAGAGAGATGGATCTCAGTGTTAGTGTCATTTTATTTTGCATTTTCCTGGTCGCTAAGGATGCTGGGCATTTTCTCATTTATTCTCTGCCCATTTATATTTCTATAAATCCCCCTTGAACTGCAGACATGGAGCATACATGGTAGATGGTCTTCTCCATCCCTTAAGACTCTCAATTTCTTTTAAAACCGCTTCATCCTCCTCAAAGCCTCCCTGAATTCCCCTCCATTCGTGCCTTTCCTTCCTTTGCGGATGCTAAGAATATCATCGGAACAATAGAAAGCAGCGGTCACTCCAGCCTCTACCCCCCTTTTCAGTAAGCCGTGGAAAATGCAAGCTTCCCTGGGCTTTTTCATGATGCCTGGGTCATGTAATGTCCGGGGAAGAATTCCTTGGCTATTAAAAATACATTAGCAACTGAGATCTAAGATCTGTGCCTCCTCATGCAATGACATCACTGTGCAACGCACACCCCTCCCATTTCATTCCGAAGGTATGATTACTGATACTCACAGAATTGTTGCATCTACAAAGCAGTAAGAGACAGCTTTAGTAGGCGCAAGGGGGTGGAGAGAGAAAGACGAAAGAGAGAGAAAGAGAAAGAGAGAGAGAGAGAGAGAGAGAGAGAGAGAGAGAGAGAGAGAGAGAGAGAACTAATTAATAAAACTCGACACTAGGCTCTCACAGCCTAGGCTTACACTTGCAATGAAGCACACTGGCCAATAGATGTCAGGGACTGACTGCTCCACAAAGTCTAGTTCCCACCCACATTGAATCAGCCGCGTCTAAATTTGCTGTGTCAGGGTGGGATTTTCAGGACCATCCATCTTTGCTACAGCCACCAGACTGGTACTGCCGTTTCTGTTTCTCAACAGCTGTATGGTCGCAGAAGAGACCTTGTATTTTCCCATATTAAGAAGCCCTTTCTGTCGTTGATGAGAATGCGCCCAGGTCTTCAGACAAGGCTGCAGTTTGCCCCACTCTCTCTCCATGCCAGTATCTGGTCTAAGTGCTCTTCAGAAGACCCCCCCCTTCCTTGTGTATGTCCTTGTCCTTGAGCTTTTCCGTACTGCCCACTGTCTCCCTCAGCTTTATAGCTCACACTTAGCCATAAGCACCAAACCATGATCTATAGAGTTATGTTTGTCCTGGTGATAATAGTTTTTCAAGCCTGACCTTTGCCTCAGTACAAGATGTTGAACTAGATAGAAGTCTGCAATCTGTAGGTGAGGGAGAAAGCAACATGGGTTTAGTATGTTCCAGTCTTGTGACACTGGGCCAAAGGTAAAAATCCAGGGACTTTTCAACCCACCTGACTGTGTCTATCCTTCGTCTGTCCTAAATTTATTTTGAGTCTACTGGTTTTGTTTGGAATTGGTGTTTGTTTTCTGCTGGAGTTCAAATCCAGGGCCTCACAAATGCTAAGTAAGCATCCTGCCACTGAGTCACACCTGCCCTTTGGCTCTGATCTTCAGAGTTACAGCTATGACACATTATTAACTGCTGCAGTGTCAAGAGCTTGCATCATCGGATTGTCAACACTACCAACTACCACATACAGGACATTCACAGATGTCATTGCAGGAGCACTATGACAAGCTTGGCATGGACCTAACAAACTTATGAACTAAATTGTTGGTGCTAATCCAATTTATACGTGAGAAAACCAAGGCACAGAGAAGTTAAATAATCGATAAAAGTCACATGGATGCTAGGATTTGTGCTCCAGCCACTGGCCTGAGATATTATGTCCCCAGCAACTAAGCTAACTTTCATCTTGAACTGTGTGACACAGAAAGAACTAACTTCTTCTTCTCTGCCTGTCAAAATGGTGACGGCCGCTTGAAGGCAAGCTGAGCTTTAGCTCCTGCCTGAAACCTCCTCCTGTGGATCTTTAACAAGTCCAGAGTGGTCAAAAGAATCCAGTACAGACCTGGCAAGGTTACCCACAAGCACATGAGGAACGTTCCAAGAGCTAGGAGTTAATTAGCACAGACCCACTCCAGAGAGAAGGCTGGGATACGACGCTGACTTAGCCTCTCGTCATGCTTCACAGTTTTAAAATGGGAGTAGTTCCATGATAATAACTGCAGCATCTTCAAAGGGAATATGCTAGACAGTATGGGGAGCAGTTTTCCCAACCGAGAGAGTCATGGGATCCCTCCAAAAACAGCAGTGTACACCAAGTTTCAGTGTTATATTAAAGCATGCCTGTAAACACTAGATAAAACATAAAATGTAAAGTGCGCTTGGCAGCTACTCAAGGAGTTAAAAATAAAACTACCACATGACCCAGGAACTCCAGTCCATAGTATACACTCATATCCCAAATAAATTAAAACAGAAGCTTTGCTTATACGGTAATATTCCTAGCAGCCTATGCACAATAGCCCCAAACTGGGAACAATCAAAGTGTCTAGCAACCGATGAAGACTTTTTGATTTTTTTTTTTTTTTTGTCCATGTGACAGAATGCAAATTCCTGCTAGGAATCAAGTTTTGATGTATGCTTCAACAGGAGTAGATTTGGAAAACACTAGACGAGGTAAAATAGAGACAGGAAATGTTGCGGGTGTCCTGGTAGAAAGTGATAAATTCATAGAGGCAGAAATGGAAGTGAGGAGTGTCTGAGAGGAAGGAGACTCAACACTGTTGTGTAATAGGGACCATTTGGGACAGAGGTTCTGCAAACAGTAATGGTGACAGTTACATTGTAACTGTATTTAATGCCAATGAACACTGCACACAAAATAACATTTATGTTATACTGTACCACAATAAAAAAAATTAGTTAAAAAAAAAAACCTCAAAGTATCTAGGAGATTTCCAGTTACCTAAGCCATATCCATTTTCTTCTTTTTCTTTACTAACAAAACCTTGATTTATTGGGGGTAACATTATGTCCAGGAGGAAAATGGTTTTTTCCCATAGTCCCTGAAGGCAACAGTAGCTACATGACTTTAAGCTGTCTAAAGTGATATAAGCTTCTGATTTCTAGGGAAGGAGGAGGGATTCTGGGGGAGTTCCTTGAAAATTGATAATAAGAGACACACATTTATCTCCTGTACCGAAAAACAGATGGCAGAAAGAAAAGAAGCTGAGGGACTAAGGAAATTGGGGAAGCTGCTGTGGCTTTTGTGGAATGCTTATGGCTACATTTGGAGTCTTTGAGAGCAAACACTCCTGTCTGATTTTATCCCAGATGCTTAATGCTGAACACAGCTCCTAACCAGCTCACCACATCAGCTCCTGTGTTTATTGTAGCTACTGGTTTTGTTAAGGAAGGGGTGCACTACCAAAGTAGGGTGCAATGTCAGAAAGACTTAAACAGAAGACTTAGAACGAGTTCGCCATCAGCCTAATTGATATTTATTTGGAGTTAAAGAGCTGAGTAAAACCTCCCTGCCTGTGCCTCTGCCACAGATGCAATGCTAAAACAAGAGATACCATTTCCTGTCCCCTGGGCAACCATGTTGATCGTTGAGCTTCATCAGCTAGTTCAAGTGTGATGAGTCTGTTATTCCCAGAATGGAGAAGACGTGGATGTATTCTCTCCCGCTCCCAGATGCATCCAAGGGGAGTCACAGGGCTTTCTTAAACCAAGTCGGAGTTAAATTAGCACAGTGAGGAGATAAACAGACAGATGCCTTATTGTTGTTGGGATGATCAATCCTCCACCCCACAGCTCAGCTGACTTCCTCTGCCTCCTTGACCTTCACCTCGACTCCACCCTGCCAATGACTTCCTGGCGTGTCCACACCCAGGACTTTGTCAGCTTAGGAGCTTCTCCAGTAAAATCTCACTATTTTACTACCCCACTCTCCTTCCTCCACTTCCGCCATTTTCATTCTCCAGCAGTCATTATGCTGGAGGCATAGTGTCTATGGAAGCACGGCGGCTTTGGGGGACACTGTAGATATTTTATACGCATATGCCTGTTGGCCTAACAATTCTGTCCCTAGACATGAATCCTACAGAGATCTGAAATGTGCTCAATACCACGCATAAAAGAATACTCTGATCAGGGTAAAACCAAAACCAACAGCAATAAAGAAGACAATAGGACTGGAGAAATGGCTCACTCACTTGATGCTCTTGCAGAAGGCCCTGGTTATGGGAAGTGATAGACCAAGGAAGCTTTATTGAATGAGCATCCTTTGAATAATCTTGGTAGGTAGTACTTGCATGTGGTTTATATTTTTATTTATCTGAATGTGGTATATATATTTATTTATATTTCCTGGCATATCTCCCCTTAACCAGCATCCTTCCTCCTAAAATTCTTCTGTGGAAGAGCAACAAACACTTAACCACCGAATCCTTCTAGCCCACTCCCTCTCTCGTCAGTGATTCTCTGAGGTCATCACTTGCTAGACTCTAAAACTGTGCACCAAATGCTGCTCTCAGGATGAACCTGAAAAGGCAAGTAGTTGCAACTACACACACTTTTCATTGTCTGGATTAGCTTGGCAGCCTCTGTTCTCGTCACTTAGCCTCCAGCTGAGCCTCCCCAAATTCAATGTTTGCAACATCAAGCTTTTCAGTGCAGCTCAAAATGCCCGTCCAGTCACTTCCGCCTTCCCTCTTTTTCCCCTCTCTCCATGGAGCAGCATCTCCAAGTTGTCACTGTTGAGCTGCAGGACAGTGTCCTATCCATCTCTGTCCTCCTAGTCACCATCCACATCTCAGGAACTGAGCGGCTGCAAGCACGAGCTGCTGACGACGTCTGTATCTGCATGAACCTATGAATATCACAAGTGTTTATTACCCTCGTAGATTCAGAACTCCTCTTCGGGTTTTCCTTTGTGTGTAACATGAATCCCGCTGGATCCAGACATCTCAGGCTCTGGGTTCACATCCTAGCTCCACCACTTTTTTATTTGTATTCTGATTTTGAGCAATAGATTTAATCTCATCTACACAAAAAGACAGAATACCTACTTCACATGGCAGTTTGAATAGTGAATTAATGAGTAAAAATTCACAGACTAGAGCCTAAAATTCATTGCACATGATCAATATGTGTTAGTTATTTTGTGCATTTCTAATATATATAATATGTATATATATTTATGTATTTATATTAAAATTATGTATTTAAATGTAATAATGTATATCATTTTAATTACATAATATAACATACATAATTAACATAAAAATTCATATATAATTAATTATATTAATCATATATAATTTTAATAAGATTAAAAGTATGTATTTAAATCTAATTTAAATTTTATATATAAATAATAAATACATATTATATATTTCCAAATGCATAAATATCTATTCTAAATATTCTGTTAATAAGTGTTGTATCTGTATATCTATAGTCGCAATCCCTTCTACTGGGTCTTACATTCTGCTTTCCTTTCTTATAATAGAAAATAAATGGTCTCTCTCGCTCCTGGATAACTACTCCATCTGTATTTCTAACCCAGCCACTAATTTGCTATTTAAGACTGATCTATAGGGCTGGAGAGATGACTCAGTGGTTAAGAGCACTGACTGATCTTCCTGAGGTCCTGAGTTCAATTCCCATGAACCACATGGTGGCTCACAACCATCTGTAATGGGATCCAATGCCCTCTGCTGGTGTGTCTGAAGACAGCAACCGTGTACTCACATACATAAAATAAATAAATCTTTAAAAAAACAAAACTGTGTCCTGTATCTTCATCCTTTCCTTTGCCATTCAGTCAGCATCAAATATACACAAATATTTCTCATTAAAAAATAATCAAAGGATTCTTCTACCCTGCCGTCTAATAAAGCTGATTCCCCTGATCCTGGTTGCTTATTAGTCAACTCTGATCCCCAAAACTAGACTTTCACCCCTTCTGTCTAGACCTCATAATTGCCACAATGATCTTTTTAAAAGTATCTTCTATCAGATACTTTTGTGCAGCCCTTGACAGTGTCAATTGTGACCTCTGTTCATCCATCAATTACTACATACTGAGCATTTATCATTACTTTTGTATTAGGGACCTATACGGGTACAGATAAATAGTGATAATGACCTTAGGTGGGTTTTCCCAAGGCTATGAACAGAGTGTAAGGAGTTGGCTGGAGAAGTGAACTCTGGAGACAAGTATGAAAGTCAAGAATGGACAGGAGGAAGGAAAGCCAACTTAGGTACACTCATGAACACTATGGGTAACTTGGCTTAGTCCTGTGACAACAGCTCAGTGATGGCAGAAAACCACCTCAGCTGCCTCTAACAGCGTGAGGAGGCAAGACTCTACCAAGTCCCATCTGTCATGACCTTTCCTAGCATCTCCACCTGCCTCGTGCAACAGCAAGCCTGCTAGGGGAAACCTCCGACAGAAAACTGCAGATGCTTCCAGTGGGGTGCCGTTGGTATCTATGGTAACGGGATATGTGTCAGGGACATTGGCAGATTCTGCTCCACAGACAAGGCTTTTTTTTCCCCCTATGGAAATTTTAGAGGTGAATAATAAAAAGCAAGCATTATGATTTCAGACAGGGACAACACTGTGAAGACAATACAGCCATGGAATATGATGGCACTTGGCTGTGTTTGTGGGTTGAGTTGTGCCCCTCTCCCATTTGTTGAGTGTCCAAAGCCTCCTTTAAATCAAGTTAAAGTGAATGCATCAAAGCGAGCCTTACTCTAGTGAGGCATAGCCTTATAAAGGAGGGAATTTGGATAGAGGTACCCATAGAGGAAAGCTAACCGACAGGATAAAGGGAGACACCTGCCATCCTGCAAACCTGAGAGTAGCCTGTAACAGTCTATTGCTCTCGGAGAGAAACAAACCTTGGTCTCAGGTTTCCTCCACCATGAGATACTTAGTGTCTATTGTTTAAGCCATCCAGTGGGAGCTACTTTATTAACAAAGGCTCAAGCAACTTATACACTGAGTGAATGCCAATTTGACCGGGAGGCCAGGGAAAGCCCCTCTGCGGAGGCAGCTCTTAAGGTGAGGCCTCATTGAAAAACAGTGCCAGTCTTGTGTAGGTCTGCGGCAGACCACTTTACATGGAGGAATAGCAAAGACAAGTGCCATGGAAATAATTTGGTATATTAAAAAGATAGCAAGAAGGTCACTCCAGCTGGGTTTGGGGAATACAAGAGGACATGGTTCAGGATGAGACTTGAGAGTCTGGCAGGAACGGCATGCTATGCCATAGAAGCAAATTAGGGGTTAAGCATAGCAATGTAGAGATTTCATGCTTTAGGAGCACTCCTCCCAGTGGCAGTGGTCCAGGGAAGGGGTAGGGGACAGAATCAGAGGCAAGGGGACCACTGAAGAGACTAACAGGTCAGGGGGCTGTCAGAGAGTTCCAATGGAAGAGAAAGAGAAGAGAACAAATTCAGGTATCCTTAGGAATTGATAGGACTTGCTGATAAGAAGAGGTAGGAAGTCATCAGAGACAGCTGTTTACTTAGGACACAGCTGGTAGGTGGTAAGTCACCGAGGTGGAGAAGCCTGAAGCAAGACAAGGTTAAAGCCACAAATGGATTCATCTTCCCTTGCTTTTCTCTTTCCCCTTCCAGACTTTGTCCTAAACTGTTTCCTGTCTCCATCTCTCTATCCACAGGCATGTTGTCCTTTCGTGATGGCTTTCTTACTGCTCTCTGTTCTCCCCATGTGTGATTTCATCCATTCCCCTTAGTACCGCCTACAGGCCAATCACTACAATCTGTGGACACTTAACCCATTTCCTCTCCAGAGTTCCAGAACTACGTTCTCAACAGTCTTGTAGATTTCACACCTGGAATTCAAACTAAGGGTCCATTCTAGCCTCTCCCAGCCTGGGGTGACTAATTGCTGGAGCTCTGCTAAGAGGCTCAGCCTCTACCCATCTTCTCTATTCTCACTTCCTCATACTTTGCTCCACATTTCCCCCCAAGCCCTATGATTGTTTAGTAGTAGTTATAAGAAAGGCCACTGAACAAAGACATAAAAGGGGAACCTTGGATTTAAGATTGCAAAACAACATTGACAGATATAACCGAACTAGACAGTTTCATCTTCAAGACATTATTCTTAGGTTAGGTGAAATATTGGGAGGTTATCTGAAGGAATCAATGGTTGGGACATTTTCTTAATGGAAACACATGTGTTCTAAAGGAAAGCAGAACCTGTGGGAGGGAAACCCCTAGACACCAGGAACTCCATATTTACATATTACTGCTGCCTTTTGCTTGGCTTTTGTTTCTTGCTATCTCAGAGTGACAGTTTTCTCTTAAGTCAAATGGCTATAGAGTTAATATTTGTCCCTGCCCAGCTCACACCGATGCTTCATTATGGGGGTGGGGGCTGGGGGGAAGCTTATTATCATCAATGTTAGCATTCTGTCTAAACTCCATCCCCAAGGTTACTGGCAGCAGCCAGGTAGGCCTGGCCCACTATAAAAGGAGCTGCTCGCCCCCTCCTCCCTCTCTCTTCTTTTGGTCTCTCTTAATCTCTCTGTCCCCTTGTCCCTTCCCCCTCTCTCCACGTGCTCATGGTCGGCCTCTACTTCTCAACTCTCTCTCTCTCCTCTCTCTCTCTCTCTCTCTCTCTCTCTCTCTCTCTGCCTTTCTCTGCCTCTACTACCCTCTTAACTCCTCTCCCCATGCCCTGAATAAACTATTCTATATGGCTGGTCCCTCAGGGGGAAGAGATGCCTCAGCATGGTCCACTGAGACATCCTCTTCTCCCATACTTCACCATACACCCATAGAACATATTCTCTTTATTTCTTTATAAAACATTGGTGCCATGAGGGAAGGGGGAAGGGGTGAGGGGACAGAGGAATCAAGACAGCAAGAGTGCAAGAGAGAGAGGAGGAGGAAAGCAGCCCCTTTTATAGTGGGCCAGGCCACCTGGCTATTGCCAGGTAACTGTGGGGGTGGAGTTTAGACAGAATGCTAACAATCAATAATATTAGGAAAGAAATGGATGAATTTAAATAGAATATCTAATGAATATGACATAATAATCAAGAATCAGGTCAAGAGTTTAATATTTGGATTCTATTAATATTACTCACTATGTAACATAGCAAAAAAGTTATACAATTAAAAGATACCTAAAGCCATTTGAGAAAAGAATCAACATCAACTTTAAAACCTCTTGTATTAAGAAGACATGCAAAAAATGTTTCAAACATCAGCTTTACTTTCCTTAATTCCTGCCTTGCTCAGCTAGTTTTGGTTTTCTGATGTTCCTCATATACATGCTTCTAACAAGAGAAGCTTCA
Organism: Mastomys natalensis; assembly: GCA_021653895.1. Taxonomy (NCBI): domain Eukaryota; kingdom Metazoa; phylum Chordata; class Mammalia; order Rodentia; family Muridae; genus Mastomys; species Mastomys natalensis. Next base: position 4,644,736 of record JAJTUV010000057.1, read on the forward strand.
AAAGCCCATGCTTTCAAAAATGATCTTTCCCCATTTTTAATAAAGGCTACAAAAATGCTTTTCAGCGATAACAAGCATGAAGGAATGGGGTTTGAAAAAGCTTCATTGTCTGAGGCCATTTAAAAAGCTTGTACTTGTTGCAGTATTTTCATTTGGTGAATATTACTAGTCATGGCCTTAATTTATTAATGTACAGTCTGGAATCAGAAATGCAATCTCCAATAATAACCATGTGAAAGACCTTTCACTCTGGGGGCAGCACCACGCTCAGCAGGCTAGAGGCAGGGACACAAAATGAATTTTGATCTATCTTTCTCTAAAGGAAATTGACAGCAGACATTCCTATCTCTTTCTAACAACTCAAGCTGACTATAATTGGAACACAAAGGCCAGCCATTCAGCTCTCCCACCCCTGGCCTTTCTCGCAGCTTCCACACCACAGAATGAATGCTGGCAGCCCTGAATCATTTTCAAGTCACTGGGAATGCTTTGCAGTCAGCAGAGCTTGTATTTATGTCTACTTTCTTCATTGCAAGAGTGATTTGCCTGTGTTCCAAGCTGGAGAGTCACAGGGCATTATTATTGAAAGGCCTCTGAGCAATCCTGTCTAGACCACTGGCTTTCAGCCCCGACTGAACATTAGAATAACTATGGGCCTTTTTAAAGAGCTAAGGATGCCAGGCTACACCCTTGAAGAGTCTAATTTAGTTGGTTTGGTAAGTGGCCTTGGCTTTCCTAGTTTTGAAAAGCACCCCCAGGTGATTCTAACAACAAATAGCCACAGTTCGAAACTACTACTCTTTAGAGTACCCTTTTCATTAAATGAGCAAACACAGAGGCAGATTAGCCAACTAGGTGAGTGCAGGTCCCAATGATTCACCAGGAGCCCCAGCTAAGAAAACTTTTCCAAATCCTGACAATAGAGTAAAAGATGAGTTGTGGCAGCTAATCACTGCCTCAGCAAAACACAGGGGCATCTGAATCTGGGAGAAAATAACTACTATTTTACTTACTAACATTAGATGTTAACTTGCAGAAAATGAATGTGATATGGTCCATATACCTTTTGCATGAAAAGATAAAAATTATCTTTGTTCATTGAAGATGTGCCCAGGGCCTATATAACTTTACTGCCCTCTGGAACATTAGTCAGTTTTATTTTTAAATTAGTAAATGTATCCTAGTATTCATTCTCTCTCCTGCTTTTCCCTCCTCTCTCTTTCTACCTCTATCCCTACTTTTAATAGGTCATTTGTTTTTAATAGGTCATTTGCCTTCTTGTGTCTCACCTTCATAACTAACTTTAGCATCCTTCCAGTTACCTCATTAATGAGAAATAAAACACTGACTTGCTTCCCACATATTTATGTAAAAACTGTGAGTGTAAGATTATGAGAATTATGTTTTGACACTTGAAAATGATGTAAATTTTATGAGGGCATTTTAAAATATTCAGAAAGCTTTAATTGGTCTATCCAGATGTAATTTACTGTTTGCCAAAAATATTATTCATCAACCACATCCAAAAGCCATAACACTGCAGAATTTCACTTCAGGCAAAGGCATGACAAAGACCTAGCTGATTCTCCTTGGAAAACATAAAAATATATGAGTAAGATATATGATGGTTAGCTTGCCCTGGTGGTCCCAGTGCTGGAGAACTGGAGGGCTGACCAACTCAGCCACCACCCAGGCTCAGATCCAGAACTTTGAGTTGGCCCATCCAAAACTCTACATTATCTGTGAATAGTGGGGCATGTGAAAGGGTTGCTCTTGCTGATCTAAAGCTGCAGGATCTTCAAGACATAAGACAATAGGATAACTGCGAGGAGTCCCAGTGAGGATCCAGTACTGATGGTATAGCAGAAGCCAGAAGCCTCGAATCAGACCAATGACCTATTGCAATGAACATTTCCAAGTGAAGACATGTGGACAGAGGAGTATACTGTGGGACACACTGTGACACACTACAGCTTCCACAATGAGATGTTTTCTATGCTTTGTTTTGTTTTTGTTTTGGGTTTTTGTTTGTTTGTTTGGTTGGTTGGTTGGTTGGTTGGTTAGTTGGTTGGTTGGTTGGTTGGTTGGTTTTTATTTTATTTTGGGATGGGTAGCAAGATTGCAAGGGGAGAGGGCAGATACAAGGGAATGGAGAGATGAGTGGGACTGGGGTGCATGATGTGAACTCACAAAGAATCAATAAAAAGTTGGGTGGAAAAAGATATATGATGGTTGTTTGACACGACGAGAGTGAATCAAGTGATCTGAGCTCCTTAATTTGCCACAGCCTTCTGCCTGAAATGTTTCTTCCAAGACACAGAGAGGAGGTCTCCTTGAGTTGAGGAGACGGAACAGGAATTACAGGACGGCAAGACAGAGTTCTCAGGCCAGACTTCGGGAGAGGACCCAGCTGCACAGACAACTTAAAGTATGAAGGAGTCTGGTTAAGTCTTCAGCCAGTGTCTGAGTGGGATGTAGAGGGAGGAAACACACTTGAGGCTAATGTGGGGTTAGAGGAAGGAATGCTTCTTGCTCACATAGGTGGGAAGTGGCTCACGTCCCCATCTGCCATCATGGAAAACCTCCTGTTCTCATAGCTCACTGAGCACAGAATCTGTGTGAGAGGGAAAAACTGGCCCCAAAGTAAATGCTGGTCTAAATTTAACTCACAAGGCTTTAATACGCAGCCCAGAAGCACCACAATGTTTCCAGAACTCTGCATACTAGAACCAATACTAAAATATTTATGATAATACAAAGATAACCAATGGACAACAAGGAAAAATTTCCAACTGCTATATAATCCAAGATTACCAAGTATCTAAAGAAGTAGAAAAATATATAACAACAAAACATTAGCCCCAAATGGCAAAGATGTTAGAATTGCAGACAAGGACCATTATTATTGGTATATTCCACATGTTCAAGACTGTGAAGGGAACAGTAAACATGCTAATGAAATATATTTAAAATGACTCAACTGGAACTTCTTTTAAGTGCCGGAAATTTATGGTAGACAGAAATTTAGGTGGGTTATACCTAAATAAAATAGAATTAATGAGCTTGAAAGCACAGCAACATAACCCACCTCTAATGAAACCAGGACTGGGGGGAAAAACCAGACAGACAGACAGACAGGCAGGCAGATAGACAGACAGAATACCTAAGTCCTTCAAGTGATCCGATACACATGTCATCAGAGAAATGAAAATCTTGAAATGAAAAATGGGGGCAGGAGGGCAAAGAAATATTTTAAGAAATAGCTTAGATATTTTCTTCATTTGATGAAAGTTATAAACTCACAGATCCCAAATACTCACTCAAGTATAGAAGAAATAAGAAAATTTTACTAAGGTATATAACCAAATTATCTACAACCAAGAACTCCTCCAAGCCCTCAGAGGAAGAGAGCATGAAGTTGTTCTGCCCCCTGAGGTTAGGAATGTCCCCTTCCGCATGCCCCTGGCTACAAGGGTGGTGCTGGGGTCTGTAAGCCTAGAGAACATTTCCTCACCTCTCAGAACTCAAAATGTAATCAGAATTTCTAGTGTATTCTATATTTTTTTTCCTTCTTTGTATCTTTCTCATTAACAAGGCAGGTTAACTGAGTAAACTAAAATATCAGATAGCAATTTTAAAGAGCTCAGAAAATATATTAAGCTAAATAGATTTTTTTTAAAAAATCAAAACGAATGGAACAAAATCCATTAAATAACAAAATGTAAAAATAAATGCTAAAAACCAGGCTCTGACCTCGTACCTCTATGATCACCTCTTGCTCCTCAGTCCCAGCCCTGGACTACAGAGTCCTGACATCTTCACAGGAATTCTTTCTTCTAACCCTCTTTTTTTTTTTTTTTTTTCTGGCAGCTCTAACACTCTGTCCCCATTCTCTCTGGCTTTATTCAGTGCCAAAATAAGAAACCTCTAAAGCCATCTCTTCACTTATTGTTTGGATTGTCAATTTCTTCAAACCCAGATTACTTTTCTAAAATGATTTCCTTTGGACTACAAAGGGTTATAGAATTGGAATCTTTTAATGAGATATTCCTTTTTTCTTTCTTTCTTTGTTTCTTTCTTTCTTTCTTTCTTTTTTGGAGACAGAGTTTCTCTGTATAGCCCTGGCTGTCCTGGAACTCACTCTGTAGACCAGGCTAGCCTCAAACCCAGAAATTCACCTGCCTCTGCCTCCCAAATGCTGAGATTAAAGGCGTGCGCCACCACTGCCCGGATAATGAGATATCCCTAATGAAATGGATAAACAGGAATAAATGCTAACTTTACTTCTTAACAAGAAATCAGAGAGTTTGCATTTGTTTTGTTTGGGTTTTGGGGCAAAGGAGGAGAGAGAGGAGAGAGAGAGAGAGAGAGAGAGAGAGAGAGAGAGAGAGAGAGAGAGAAAGTTAAGTGCAATGACATAGAGATTTTGTGTTTTAATAGTGCTGTTTTGTTGCCATGGTTGCAAATTTGCATTAGCATGTTCACAAGGAAACCAATGTGTGGTGTGAATATCGCTCCCACTTTCACATCTGCCCACGTGCTCCAGACAGGGACTGGGTAAACTGGCTTCCAGCCCTGATCTCCTCCACCACCCCCAGGGTGTGCACATTTTTCAAGAAAATCTAAAGTTCTCTGGGATGCAAAGTTAGAATTGGCTCCTGTTCCAGACACAAGGTCAAACAAGATTGCTGACAGGCTTGCTTCATGAGGTCCAATAACCCTTTACCTCTTTGGCATGATATATATGCATGAGATCACTAGGAGATGGTTTGTTTATTTAATATCTAAGCTCTTTACAATGCATTTCAAGATAAATATAATCACTGAAGAAGTTACACAGCTTGAAAATTCTGGCACTATTCTTACAGCAGTTCTTACAAAACAAGTTCTTACAAAAACAAGTTTGCAAATAATCCTTTTGGGGAGTGGGTGGAAGATTCAAGACAGGGTTTCTCTGTGTAGTCCTGGCTGTCCTTGAGCTCACTTTGTAGACCAGGTTGGCTCTAACTCAAATGAGGTCTGCCTGCTTCTGCCTCCCTGGTGCTGGGATTAAAGGCTTGTGCAATGATCTCTTGTTTCTTTTATTTCAGTAACATAATCTCTATTCTTTATTCCTCTCCCTCACCTGTTTTTTCTTTCTTCCCCTTGCCAGTTTTTCTTGTAAAATTCACAGCCATCATCCAAATTTGTCTTTCTGAAATTTGAGGCCCAAATCTGATCATAGGCGTATCTTCTAGTAAGTAAGCAGCTAACAGGCAAACAGTGCTGACTACAGAGCCTCCTAAGGCCCTGCTCAGAGACAACTCTTTAAAATAGTAGTCCTCAAGCCAGGATGGCACTGTTAGCCATGATTACGCTCAACCATCATCCCTAACTGGTCTCTGATCCTGCATATTCTTCTCACTTCTCATTGCTGCAAACTCGAGTGTTCCTTTAAGACGGCAATTCTGTCCTCGATGTACCTGGGTTGGAAATCTTGCAATGTGTCCTGTTGTTGACAAGATGGTGTCCAAATTCCTTTTAAAAGAACACCTGAGGCTCTTCAGGTTCTGGATCCCACCTCCTGCTCTGACCTGATTTTTCAGTGTCCATGCCCCTCCTCATCCTTGGATCCCCGTGTGAACTGCAATTTCAACACAATAGTTTCAGATGCCCTCAGAAGATTCAACTCTTAAGTCAGTGATCTATGTGTTTAAAACTATCTGAGTGCTGACTATTGTGTAGCACTGGCTGAAGAAGAAACAAATAGTTCATGAGTTTTTAGGCTTCCACTTCCTGAGATCTCAAAGTCGTCTCAATTCCATCCTTGCCCACTGGCTCCTGCAGCGGCTGTGGGCACCACCCGCATTCTGCTCCCTGAACAAGATGCTTTTTATGAGCCAGAGCAGCACATTCAGGTCGCCAGAGCCACAAGCAGGAGAGTGCAAAGTGTGGTTCTGAGTCATAGTTCCCTGTTTCCCTTGGAGCATCTGAGCTGTTTAGCCCAATATATATATATATATATATATATATATATATATATATATATATATTATATGTATATATATATATATATATAAAGAAGAACACAATCATGCAGGTGATGAGGTCTGCACTGAACTTCCTTGGTATCTCATTGCCATGACTTGGGGTCAACAGTCTCATCAGAAACTAGTGAGCTGCTGAGTTTTCTAAAGTGTGGCTCTCAGCTGGGACACAGCCCACAGGGCAATTGCTTGGATGTTGTTTGGCAATGAAGGCGTCTGAGCCCACACCAAATCATACTTTAAAGGCGTCAAGAAAATTTAGAGAAGCAGAGAGAGCCAGGGTTAGTATTTTAATAGCTTCTAAATCCAGTATTAGGTTTGCTAAGGCTCAGAATTTATCAAAGAAGATGATCCCCAAAGCACAGGCTCAACCATGCCCTGAGCACACAGGCCAGGCTGCTGTCTGTTTTCAGATGTGTTACAAAGAAACAAAACACTTTCCAAGGATTGTTGATAGTTAGAGTTTAGAATTTTAATGTAAAATTTAGGATTTTTTTTTTTTTTTTTTTTTTTTTAATAATAATGAGGGTTCCAGGTAAACTATAAACTGCATTCATTCATTCATTCTTTGCCATTTCCTTTAGACTTTCTTGGATTGGAGGACAATGTTGTGGATTTTGTTTAAAGCTTGCATTATGGGTTCCGAAACTGCGTGAGAATCCTGTGTGTGAGTTGATAAGGGTCTCTGCCCCAGTTGACTCTAATTGATAAAGTTGCCAATGGCTGGACAGGGAGACAGACGCGAGACTTTAGATTTTTCCAGGCAAGGGAACCAGAGAAAGGCTTTAGAATCGCCATGCCAGGTTTTGAGAGCCGTGGAAGACAGAGTACCAGCCATGTAAGAGCTGCGGAAAACAGAGATTGAGTCTGGGTAGCAAAGATTGAATAATTTTAGTAATAATTCAGGAGTATCAGAGTGGAAGCATTAACTACTAGTGGAAATTTGAGAGTGGCCCTACCATTGCACTGTTTAAGGCATATTAAAATAGGCTCTGTTGTGTGTGTGTGTGTGGTGTGTGTGTGTGTGTGTGTGTGTATTTGTGTGTCTGTCTGTCTGTCTGTCTGTCTGTCTTTCATTCAAGAATCCAGAACATTTTGACTGGTGGTGGGGTGGTGAGAAACGCTCACTGCAGGGCAATTTGAATAGCCTTAAGTAATTAATGTAACAGGACAAAGCTAAAATCTCCAAGATTCCAAAAACAGGACCCGACCCATAGCTCATTTTGACTACCTGCACTCGATTTAAACATTTTTTTAGGACTAAATGTCTTGGCCCCTGCACACCACTCCAATTGCAGCCATGATGGGCAGTTTCGTGGTAGCTTAAATCCCTCTTCAGTATCCCACCTGAAGCACCTGCCAAGTGGATTGCTTCATTATTTCTAAATAAAAGCTTTATTGAATAAACTATACATTCACAGATCTCACTGTTTAAACATACTTAATTTAGTGCTTTTAGTGTATTTTCAGTGTTGAACATTGGTCATTACTGCTCCATTCAGAGAGGTTTTTGTTTGTTTGTTGATATTCTCACTGGCCAGTTTTCCTTCTTTCAGCTGTCCACCCTGGGCTACCACTAGTCTTTCTGTCTCTGTGGATTCACCTATTCACATTTCGTAGAAACCAAATCATATAATATTTGGTCTTTTGTGACTGTATCTTTTTCATTAAGTATGTTTCCAAGGTTAACATCTATCAAAGCTATGTTGCTTTTTATGAATAAACAATATTGTCTTATATGGATATGCCACAGTTTTGAAATCCATGTATCCATGCATAAACATTTGTTTCTATTATGGATGGTGCCATCTTGAGCTTCTGCTGTATGTGAGGTTTTTTTATGCCATAACCACATGCTTTTCCACTTCACCCTAGTTCCCAAAATAACAACTCTGAGACTTAATTACATATGAATAAATGCTAGGCCATGAGCTTGGGCTTGTTCCCTGACTAACTTGTAACTTAATTAATCCGTTTATTCTGTTCTATGAGTGCCACGTGGCTGGTTACCTCTTCTCAGTTTCATGCTTCTGTCTCCTCAGTGTTCAGTGCAAATCCCCTCCTATGCCCAATTTTATCCCAGAGTTCCCCTCTCCCTACCAGAAATCCCACTTCCTATTTCCTACCTCAGCTCATTGGCCAATCAGCTTTTTATTGACAGTGATGCTTCTGCACAGTACACAAGAGATTGTCTCTATATTCTGCTGTTGCTTTCAGGAATCTAATTGTTTTTGACTTTTGAATATGCTTTTGTATCTAGGTGTCAATATATTTCAGTTTATACTGCTTGAAGTTTTCTTAAGCTTTTTGGATATGTGAGCTTACATTTTTCGTCAACTTTGGAGAGTGTCTAGTCCCTGTTTTTTTTCAAATATTCTATCAGTTCTTTATCTTTCCCTCCTTTCTCAGACTCTTCGGGAATGCTTGATGCTATTAACACAATGAGAAACAAATATGACGTGGGAGGGATGATGGGAAGGCGAAGAGGATCAGTGGAATGAGTGAGGGGTAAGAGGAGATTATTATAAGGGGTAAATATGACTAAATACATGATATACATGCATGGAATTTTCATAATGAAACCTGTTACTACATGTAATTGATATGTTCTTGTAAAAATTCACTCCGCAGCACCTTCTCAAACCCTGATTTCTATCTACTTGGTTTTTCTCTTGTCTAATTGTATCAATATTCTATTATTTGGACATTATTCTCATACTTTCTGAAATTTCAGTCATGGCTTCCTTTAGATCTTTGACTACCTATAACTAACTTGTAGCTCTTGTGAAGTGTGCCATCTGGGCTTCCTAAGGCAGTTTCTATTGGTCTCCCCTACCCTGTGCCTGATGTAGGTCCTACCTTTAGGCTTGGCAGCATGCTTTATGGTTTTTTTAAATAATATAATATATCAACTCTGAATATCAGATTCGGGTTCTGTCCCAGAGAAGTTGTGTGTCTTTGCTGCTGTTTTCCTTGCTGTTATATTTTTAAATTAACCAATTAATTAGCTTCACATCCAGACCACAGTTTCCCCTCTCTCCTCTCTCCCAAGTCCTTCCCCCACACTTTCTCCATACCATCCACTCCTCTTCTACTGATAGCAACATTCCTTGGCATGTCAAGTTGCAGTAGGACTAGGCACATCTTCTCCTATTGAGGCTAGAAGAGGCAGCCCAGTTAGAGGAAAGGGTCCCAAAGGCAGGTAACAGAGTCAGAGACAGGCCCTGCTCCTGCTGTTAGGAGTTCCACTTGAAGATCAAGCTACACAACTGTAACATGAGTGCAGAGGGCCTTGGTCAGTCCTACGCATGGTCTATGGTTGGTGATTCGAATTCTGTGAGCCCCTATAGACCCAGGTTAGTTGATTCTGTTGGTTTTCTTGTGCTGTCTTTGACCCTTCTGGCTCCTATAATCCTTCCTCTCCTTCTTTCTCGGATTCCCCAAGCTCAGCCTAGTGTTTGACTGTCTCTACATCTGTTTCCATCAGTTGCTGGGGGAAGCCTCTCTGATGTCAGTTATACGATGTTATTGTCTGCAAGTATAGCAGGGTGGGCTCCCTCTCACGGCATGGGTCTCAAGCTGAATCCAGCTGTTGGTGGCCATTTCCTCAATTTTTGTTCCATCTTTACCCCTGTACATCTTATAAGCAGGACAAATTGTGGGTCTAAGGTTCTGTGGCTGGGTTGGTGTCCTAATCCTTCCATTAGAAGTCTTCCCTGATTACAGGAGATGGCAGTTCCATTCAAGCTCCACATTCCCCAGTGCTAGGAATCTTTTTTTTTTTTTCATTTAATTTTTTTGTTTACTTATTTGCTTCATACCCCACTCACTGCCTCCTTTCTGGTCATGCCCTCCCACAATCCTCCCCCATCTTCCCTCTTCTTCTCCTCTGAGCAGTGGGGGCTCCTCCTGGATATCCCCCTGCCCTGACACTTCAAGTCTCTAAAAGCCTAGGTGCTTCCTCTCCCACTGAGGCCAGACAAGGCAACTCAGCTAGTAGAACATATCCTACATACAGGCAACAGCTTTTGAGATAGCCCCTGTTCCAGTTGTTCAGGACCCACATGAAGCTGCACATCTGTTCCATATGAGTGGGAAGACCTAGGTCTAGCTGTGTTTGGTCTTTGGTCAGTGGTTCAGATTCTGAGAGCCTCATGGGTCCAGGTTAGTTGACTCTGTTAGTCTTCTTGTGGAGTTCTGTTGCAGTAATTATTTAAAAATAGCGGCCATGGTCAGGCCGACTATCTAAGCTGCAGTGGCTCTGCCTAGCTCAGCTGCCATGTTTCTTGGCCGGAGGACACGTGCATGCCACAGCTAGAAACAGATAGCCAAATACACCAGCCCTGCTATCCAGGAGACGTCAGCGTGGGAGATGGCTCTGCCAATCTTCCATGATGACTCTGCCAGGCTGGGCATTGCCTAGACCATCCTGCCATCCATGTGGGCCCAGTAGGAAAATGAGACTCTAATGCTTAAATTATCCAAAAGCTTATATATTTGGTAATGATCAGTAACAAGATGCCCATATAATCAGAAGTGTAACCCAATACCTAACCTGATATACCAATTACCTTTGACTGATACAGACATGTGACCATCTGCCTCCATGTCCCCCTCTCTCTCATTCCTCTCTCCTTGCTCCTCTTCTTCCTTCTCCTCCTCTCCTCCCTACTCCTCGTTTCCTCTCCTTACTCTTCCCACCTTAGCTCCTCCTACAGAGTTCCTATCCCCTTCAGGGCCTGCAATCCTTCCCTGTATTCTTCTATAAGAGTCCCCAAGCTCCATCTACTGTTTGGCTGTAGGTATCTGTATCTGTCTGAGCCAGCTTCTGGATGGAGTCTCTCGGAAGACAGCATGGTCCTGTTTGCAAGCATAACAAAGTATCATTAGTGGTGTTAACGATTGGTGCTTGCCCATGGGAAGGGTCTCAAGTTGGGCCAGTTATTGGTTGGTCATTCCCTCAGTCTCCACTCCCTCCCCTGTGCCTACATTACTTGCGGTAACCCAGTCTCCAAAGGACATGCATGGTATGTAATCACTTATAAGTGGATATTAGCCATAAAGTACAGGTACCATGCTACACTCCACAAACCCAAAGAAGCTAAACAAGAAGGAAGACCCAAGCAATGAAGCTTGAATCTCATTTAGAAGGGGAATAAACTAGTCATAAGAGGCAGATGGAGGGAGGGAACTAGGAGAGTGAGGAAATGGAGGATTCAGGATCAGGTGTGGGGAGGGACAGGAAGGATGGCTACATGGCCATGAGAATGAATGGAAATCTACAACTGACGTGGGTGGGGAGAGACCTGGGATAAGGGAGGCATCCAAGAATCAATAGGAGTAGCCTTAGCTGTGACTCACTACATTGGGAATATGGAACCTGAAGCAGCCACCTCCTATAGCCAGACAGAAACACCAGTGAAGTGATAGAGACACCAACCTACCCACAAAACTTTCAACCTCAAATTTATCCTGTCTATAAGCACCCTCATTGATTCCTGGGAAATTCCATTCCACTAAGTTTCTAGCTCATCCCAAAGATGCACCCCTATCCCCGAATTCCAGTGGTCTCTCCCAGTACTCTCTCCCTCTGTCCTCTCCACACCTGATCCCTTCTGTTATCACGTTTTTAGTTAACTTTCCTGGCCTAATTCTGCAAAGTCTATTTTCACTGTCCTATACAGACATGGGAATCAGTACTGGGTTAACTTTGTAGTCAGCTAACATTTGGGAAGAGGTTTCTTTAAGCACCTTGAATCAATGAATCTCCCAGATTTTGTTTTTGTTTTTTTTTTTTTGGGGTGTGTGTGTGTGTGTGTGTGTGTGTGTGTGTGTGTGTAAAAATGTCTAAGAATCTCTATAGTACTACTATTAGGCAAACAGCAAGAAGACAAAATGGCCTCCTAAATTTGATTATCTTCTAGGCAACAATCCTTCATATTTGGGGGGGAATCCTTTACAGATATTTATTTCTAGAATTTTCTCCTCATTTGTTTTGTTTTATTTACCTAATGGCCTCTTTGAATTCTACCTAACCAAGGGGCACGTAGAAGCCTGAGACTTCAGAGCTGCAAAGTGCCCAGGCTGTCTCAAACGGTGAAAGAGGATGTCTGTCCTCCAGAAAGATGTATTTAAAAGTGTTCTGTGAGCTCTTCAGAGGTCCTGGGAACATCTAACATCTGCTGCTTGATGTGGAAATCCCCAAAGTACACTCTTAAGTCAGCTTTTTCTCCTTTCCTGCTTCAGTCTCCCAAATAATCTCATGACTTTATAGGGCCACTTCCCACACAAACTACATGCTTGCCCTAGGCTCTCCTTCAAAGAAGACTCAAAACTGAGGTGGTTATCAATTCTGGTGAACTGGATCCAAGTGCAGGCCTGGCGACATAGTGTGGAGCTTTGCATTACCATACTGGTTGAATCTGAATCTCAATCAATGCTGAATACACTCAGTAGGAACAACTGTCACATCTGTGCATCCCAGCATAGAAAGAGAATGAGCTAAGACACTGTGACTTCTATGACAGAAAAAATAGCTGTCAACAAATGAACCTGGGTAGAAACAAAACAGGTCACCTCTGTATGGCACCGTTTCTATGCTCCTTAAACAGATTCTTTTTCAAACTGGAAAATTAGATTCCTTTGCACCAAGTTCAATCTGGAATCAACTTCTTCCTTCATCAAGTCCTTGAGCACCCACAGGGAGGGTTAGAGGACGATTAGAATGCCAAGGACAGCATTGAGTCACCATTACAGAGTACCAACCAAGCTGGCTACTTTGCATTCATTTGCCCACAGAGCCCTTTCCACAACTCTTTCAAGCTGAGATTCTCTTGCTAATGAATTGCCATCTGATGGGAACATGAGTCTGAGCCCCCACTCCTTTATCAGACGCCAGGAGTCTGTGATGTTTGTCTTAATTAAATTTAGAGTTACATGAAACACATGTGCAGACCAAAAATTCCCAAATGTACTTTTTATAGAAAATCTCATTTGCAGCCTCCTTCTGTTTGGAGAATCTCGTTGCTATTCCAAGCAGCCATAAGATTCGTTAGCCACTGGGAGTCATAGTCCCCATCACTAGGTGCTCACGGAAAAGCTCTCACCTAACAGTTTCTATCAGGAGGCCAGGATCCACTCCAGGGGTTTATCTTACCACCTCACATATAGGTAAGGATTGGCTTGTCAACTAGCAAACGACAACAACAAACAAACAAACCTACTGCTACACAAAAGTCTGGTCTATCTCATGACAGAGCTAATGAATGTACAGTGGGCCACCTTGACTCAGAGACCAACTAAGGCTCTCAAAAAAATTAAATTTAAAAATATTGACAAGTGGAAAATCTTCCTCAGATAGAAACACCGCTGTCTGAGCCATGATTTATAATTGGCTACAGTGCCAATTCCCTCTCATCATTTGCTGAGAGGGGTCACCTCTGAGCTGGGTACTGTGTCACAAGCAGGCTCTAGTTTTTAATTATTTTCCTGGTGCCTAGAACTTCACTCCTATTGTATGTTACCTCAGATGTATCTTGTATGTAAGGTAAGTAGTGCTCACTGCTGTCCTCATTTTACAGACTAAGAATCAGCCCTACAGAGATGATGCTTTGTCTGGCATAATGAATATATGAATATCTTCATGAGTGAGATAATAATTGTGAACATTAATGAATTCATAATGAAATTAACGAATTAAATGAAGGGTAGGTTGAGCTGTTCTAGACTTGACCTAATAATTAGTGATTTTACTTTCACCATAACAATAATTAAGTGAGTTTACCCTCTCATTATTACTACATACCAAACCGGTATTTTCCTGAGTGAGGATCTAAACCACTCATAATTTTAGAACACTCATAATTTTCTTGTCTGCAAATTATGCTTCTCAATGTAGAGATCTTTGACCCAGCTATAGCTATTATGTCTGTCTGCCCCTATCTTCTACTATTTATAAGTTCTTTGAACTTGAAATAAACTTGAGTTTCAAATTTATTGTTTCCATGTTTCTTCATTATGAAAATAATATGACCCTAGAATGTTTGATGAAACTAAAAATGATAGAAATAACTCTTCATAGATACACATGATATTTCTTTTGAGAAACGCCTTAGTGAATGCCCAGAGACACAGTATTTCCTTGCTGTGTTTCCTCAATGCATTGGTCCATTGGGGGATTATTATATCTATGATTCTGTTGCTCTTATCTTTTGGTCTTGAAAAAGATTTGAGTCCCCTGTAGTCTCCTCCCACCCCTGCTTTGAAATGTGAGGTCTCACTGGCTTACTCCAGGTGACCTCAGCTTCTCCATCCTTCTGCCTCAGTCCCCCAAGTAGATAGAATTACAGGTAATCTTTTTAAAAAAATCCATAACTTTATGACAGCTGTCTCCCCAAGACGCGTGCTGCATGATTATGTTAGAAATGAACTATGTGCCTAACACTTAAAAAATAGTTAAGTACATTTTGATAACATCCAATGCAAAATATTTTCAAAACATAGAGTTGTTTCTTCAAGATGTAAAGATGTGCAGACTTCAGAGTTAGAAGCTACTCACCCACCCCCATGGCCTCTAACTATTAACTATAATCTTAACTTTAAGGAGTTTGGTTGCTAGTCATGCATTTGTTTCCTCACTAAGAGTTTGTTTACTTTACATTCACATACACAAGCTACTTTGAAAAGACAGTCCATTTCATTACAATCTCTTCCAATTCCAAGATCTGCTTTCCAATGAGCCAGGTCACCAGTTTCCCCATGTTTATGACAACAAGCAAAGTTGCACAGTTCGAAAACACACAAAGGGGCCTGGGGAGATGGCTCTGTGGGTAAAGTGCTTGCCACATGCACACAAAGACTCAAGTTCAGAACTCCAGAACATGCACAAAGCCACATACAGTAACACAAGAGCCGCTCCCAGAGCTCCTTTGGCTAGATGGGTGGTAGAGACAGGAGAATCTAAAGACCTTGTCTCAAACAAGGTTAAAGACAAGGACCAACACCCAAGGTTGTCCTCTAACTTCCACATGCACACAATAGCATGCAGAATCCACAGAAACTAACTCTCTCTCTCTCTCTCTCTCTCTCTCTCTCTCTCTCTCTCTCATCACACACACACACACACACACACACACACACACACACACACTTCACATGGACAGTAAGAGAATATATGCCAAGTACTTAGGATGCAGCTCAGTAATAATAGTTACTGCTTTTCATTTACTTCTGAACTAGTAGTTTCAAAGAATCCTGTCTTCTGTGTGGAAGTGCTTCACCTAGTTCAAAGCTTTATGGAGTTGTACCATATTTGCATATTATTTGAGGGAACTTGGCTTTATACAAAAGATTTTTCAGACCTCATTTTGTTTGGATCAAAAACTTTTGTAGTTATTATCTCAGTTTCTGTACTGCTGTTGTTATTCCTAGATGTTCTATAGATTTTTTTTGTTTCTTCTCAACCACTTTTAAGTACTTGCTGAGCTATGTAGAAGTGTCTCTTCTTGTGTTATTGATAACTAATTTTCTTGTGTTGTTCAATTTGTTCATACTCAGGTGGTATTAAACAAGTTTAGGTACCAGTGTGCTGTGTATTTTCTCATTTTAAGTGGAAATCTCAACAGACTACAACTTGCAGTTTTCCTTGCTATTCATTTTCAGAAAGCAGGCTTTATCACATTTAAATAATCTTACTATATAGATTTTGTGCTTATAATTTTTGAGGGCTCAATGTTGTCAAATTCCCTTTTAACATTTATTAACATTCTTTTATTTTTTTTATTAATTATTAGTGTTGGTAGACTCTCATATTTAACCTTGCAAACATGGAATAAAGTCTATGAGATCATATGTTGCTGTCTCCATTGCTGAGTTCTAAGTGATATCTTAAATAAGTCTATGCATAATCAATAGTAAGTTTTGTCTGCAAGGAATAGGTTTTGCTTTATGTTCTATCAAGTTCACTGTTAATATTGTGCTGACATCATAGCAATGGTTCTCATTTTCTGTAGTCTGAGATAGTTATATAGAGAGAAAGTAAGGGCTAAACAAGAGTTTAGCTATAAAGTACCTACCAGGTCCTAAAGCCTTTTCTGAAGTGACAGGTTTGTGATCACCATTCTTGACAACTGCAGCAGCATCCCTATGGCTTTACAGATGAGAAGCAACTAGGACTCTTGATAAGCATAGAAACTTTCAGGCTCCTACCCTGGAGACTAGGGTCCATTGATATTGGGATTATAGCTTTAGCAAGTATAGTGATTCTTCCCCTAACTCTCAGTAATTAGTCTAATCAAAATTTTCAAGTAATTTAGGGCTAATTTGATAAATCAAACTTTGCTGAAAATTGTTTTCAAATTTGTTAGTATTAGCTTATATGTGGCACTATGCTGTAATTCTTCTACTTTCTTCCATTTCTGTGGTTATGTTTTCTTTTCCATTCTAAATATTATATATCTTTGCCCAAACTCCTCTCTTCTTATCAAACTTGCAAAAGGTTTGTCTATTTTATCAGCTTTTTTTTTCAGAGAACTAGTTTGTATATCATACTTTCAATAAACACTTGTATTTCAATTAAAATATATTTACATCATTCCCCCAATTCCATTTCCTCGCTCCAATCTCTCCCATGTCCCTTCTCTTCAACCCCTCCTATGTCTCCTCTCACTCCCTCTCTAATTGATAGCCTCATTTTCTTTGATGGTTATTGTTCCAGATATATGCATAAATGTATAATACAACCAGTTGAGTCTATTTATCGTTGCTTGTGTGTATATGGTTTCAAAGCTGACCAATCAGTATTAGATATGCAGCTAGAGGATTCATTCCTGAGAGAAGCTAATTCTCTCTCTCTCTCTTTCTCTCTCTCTCTCTTTCTCTCCTTTCCCTCTCTTCTTCCCTCTCCCTCTCCCCTCTCTCAGCAGTTATTAGTTGCTTGTATTTCTTTGTCTAATAGCAGAATCGTGTAAGATTTTCCCCTTCCATATTTGCATCTTTGTTGCTGTACTTATTCAAGTCCTGCTTAAGCAGCCGTATTGTAGAGGAATCCTGAGTGTAGCTTCCCTGTCACATCAGACTTACACATAGTCTGGGTCTTAAAAACTTCCTATCCCATCCAGATGTGGGACTTGGGTTGTAGATGTGTCCATTGGAGCCCCCACACACGCCAGACTTAAAGTCGGTAAAGTGACCCAGTAGATGTTATTGGAGTTATCATATCATATTGTATCATACCATATTGTATTGGCAAAATTTTTATTTGGTCTACACAAATTTTGTTCACTTCTAAGTCACTTCTGTTTTTTTCCCCCATCCACTAGTGATAAGAAAACCATAGATGCTTCAGATATTCCAGCACCAAAAGAGTGGAGAAGTGAGACTTAGATTATTACTTTGTCAGGAAGTATTTTATCCTCCATTTTACCACCTCAGTACAAATAGCTAGTGTTTCTGAAGATAGTTAATTTGATAAGTATATACAAAATATGTTCGATTAAAATAACTAATTGCATGCCTATCAGAGGCATTGAACATCTAATTTTCTACTTAAAAGTGTTTGCTACCTTTAATCTGTATGGCTTTGGGTCAATAAAGAAATTGATGAGCAAAATAACCAACCTTTGCCTTTGTCGACATCATGAAAAAGCTTTGAAGGTTTTTCTGACTCATGACAGAAATCTTAAGTTTCAGTTTTGTTTCCGGAAAGTGGGCATGATCTTTGAACACTGGCCATATTGAGTCACACTGTTTGCTCACACATATACTAATTGTTTTATAAGCCTCTGGCTTTTACGACTTACCCCTCAAGGAAGAAGCACTCCAGAGCACTTGCAGGAACACTGTAGCCCCATTGGTGACCAAGACTGTCAAGCCTTGGAGTATCTGTCCTTATTTATCTTTGTTCATTTCTATTCTTTGGCTCTAGAGCTACACTGTGACCTATCTTTTTATAAGGCTTGTCATTTACTCTGATCTTGGGCAGGTGCTTGGTGCAAATTATTTCATATGAACCTCACAATTCTTTCATTAAGAATTATTGTTGTTTTCAATTTATTAACAATTAGCTGACACTGACAACCTGGAACTGAGGCCATGCAGTAGAATTGTTGCTCTGAAAATAGAATACTGGTCTGATTTCAACTATGCTTGGAACTGATATGAATGTACAGTCTCACTTCTGGCTGAGCTAAACTCATGTGTTCCCACCAGAGAGGACAGAAAGTAAACATTCTCCTTTGCTTAAATACTCAGCTTTCATCTCAAAATCTAGGAATGTATTTAATAGATCATCGATCCTATTTCTAATTGCTGTTTCAAAGTCTAGCTATCAACTAGACTATTACAATACCTCACTCACACTTCAGCCAGAAAAGCAGGTAGATAACTGCAGATCTTCACTCTTTCCTCTTTTTCAAGCTCCCTAACAGATCACCAGTTGTGGCCTCTCCTCACTCTTTGCCCCCATTTCTGGGATGGAATACACTGCTTTCCTCCCTCCTGTGGACCCCCTCAGTATCCCCAGGCCATTCTCATTCCTAAGTGCCAGTTCCTAATAACTAGAAACACATTTTACCTGAAATCCCAGTGACCACACCTATCAGTATCCCAAAAGAATTCCCTAGCAAGCAACACACAGCCACAACAACCTCCTAAGAACCTGAGAAGACAACAGAAACCAAGGAACAAAACACCCATCCAACCAAGACAAGACCAGATATCAGCACCTAGAATTAAAATCTTCTCCAACCCAGATGCCTAGGCACCACCATAAAAACACAATCAGTAACAGCCAAGACAATATGTCTCTGCTAGAACCCAGCAACTCTATCACAGTAGACTCTGAGAAATGTAGCATAGCTGAAGCACAATAAAAAGGACCTTAAAATAGCCTTAATGAATATAACAGAGGTCCTGTTTTTAAAACTCCTTAAAGGGAATAAATCCCTTAAAAAAACACAAACAAAAAGTGAAAGGAGATGAATAAAACTGTTCAGTCCTGAAAGTAGAAATAAAATCAATAAAGAAAACCTGAACTGAGGGAAATCTGTAAATGAAAAATTTAGGAAGTTGAACCAGAACCTCAGAAGGAGGCCTCACCAACAGAATACAAGAGATGGAAGACAGAGTCTAACGCATTGATGACACAATAGAGTAAATGGATACTTCAGTCAAAGAAAATGTTAAATCTAAAAAACTTCTGACACAAAACATCCAGGAAATCTGGGACACTATGAAAAGGCCAAATCTAAGAACAATAAGATTAGAAAATTGATAATAAATACAGGTTAAAAGCACGAAAAATATTTTCAACAAAATAATAGAAGAAAATTTCCCCAACCTAAAGAAGGAGAAGCCAGAGAAACATAGAGAACACCAAATAAACTGGACCAGAAATTCCACTCAACACATAAAATCAGAACACTAAATGTACTGAACAAAGAAAGATATTAAAAGCTACAAGGGGAAAAGACCAAGTTACATATAAAGACAGACCTATTAGAATAACACCTGACATCTCAATGAAGACTTTTAAAGTCAGAAGGGCCTGTAAAGATGTTCTACAGACTTTTAAGGGACCACAGATGCCAACCCAGACTACTATACCCAGCAAAACTTTCCATCACAATAGATGGAGAAAATAAGATATTCTATAATAAAACCAAATTTAAGCAGTCATTCCATAAATCCAGCCCTAGAGAAGGTGTTAGAAGAAAAACATCAACCTAAAGAAGTTAACCACACACCAAGATTAATACAAGGAATAAATAATCCCAGACAAGCAAATCAAAACAGAGGACACACGCACACACACACATCATGAGAACAAAATAACACAAATTAACAAACACTGTTCACTGATATCTTTCAACATCAATGATCTCAACTACCCAATAAAAAAGATATTGACTAACAGAAGGGAAGAGAAAACAGTATCCTACTAGATAGCCCAGGGACCTAGGATAAAATCGAATACTACTATTTAAAAAGAAAAGTAGCACTAAAATCATTCCTAATGACATTCTGCTATACTCACAGATCAGTGTCTTGCTCAGCCATCATCAGAGAAGCTTCCTCCTGCTGCAGATGGGACAGATACAGAGGCCACAGCAAGACACTGTGTAGAGAGTGAGAGACCTAGAAACACTCGGCTCTAAATGGGATGTCTCCCATCAAATCTTTCCCCTGAGGACTCAGGGTTCTCTGTGGAAGAAGAGGAAGAAAGAGTGTACGAGCTAGAGGGGATGGACGACACCAAGAAAACAAGGCCCTTTAAATCAAGAGGATCAGATTTTGTTTTATTGTATCTTACCTTATTATATTTTATTTTATGAACTCACAGAGACTGAGGCAGCATGCACAGGGCCTGCATGGATCAGTACCAGATGGGTCCTAGAGCTGACACAAGTGCACACACGCCTCCATCCCTAACCCAGAAGCTATTCCCAATTGATAAACACTTGTGAACGAAAATGTAGTTTTCTTCAAGGGGGTCTCACTGCGGAAACAAACTACTATGCTACGTGCCCAGCAGTAGTCGCCTGTCTCACAATGCCCTGTCAGGGCCTTTCCTTTTTCTTAATCTTATTTTCTATTTTATATTATTTATATTTTTTCTTGTATCTTTCTACACTGCACGTATTTTGTGAATATTATATTATAGCTTCTACTTTAGTGTTTTTATTGAACTTGTGAGTGTGTGAATCAGTGGGTCTCTGTTTCTGCATCTGTTTCTTGTGCCTTTTCTTGGGCTCTTTTCCATTCGATGGTTTGTTTTGTCCTATTCTGGTGAGTTAGCTTTTGTTTTATCTTATCTTACCTTACTATATTTTATTTTATTATTATGTCTTAGAAGCCTATGCATTTTCTAATGAGAGACAGAAAGGGGTGGATCTGGATGGGAGGTGAGGTGGGAATGAACTGGGAGGAGTAGAGAGGGGAACCACAATGGGGTACATTATGTGAGGGAGAAAATGCTTTTATCAAAAAAGGAAAATAACACAACTATAACAGATTTGGACACTGAAAAAAATTATAGGCAATCTCTCTATTTAACTGACTATGAGTAACAACTATTGTGCCATCTGAGGAAGGGAGACAGGAAGAACCAATGTGTGTTCACTCCTTTTGAAGTTACTTTCCAAAGTTTACAAGTGACCTCTGTCCACATCCTGCTGGCTACTGTTTAGTAACACAGGCATCTCTCGATGCTTGTATTCTAACTGTTCTGTCTGTACCAGATAACAGCCAGCTATTGTGGAAGAAGGTTGGGCTAATATTAGCACAACACGATTTTGTCGTAGTTGATTAAAATCAGCTGCCTATGAAGTCTGTGGAGTCCCACTCCAGCCTCTCTGTTGGACAGTCCACTATGTACCCTTTCAACATCAACACCCAGGTTGCAAGATCACTTCAACCGTCTCTTTTCCTCTCTCTCAGGACTACATTCAGGGGTGGATTCTCTCCTTCTACCTCGTTGAGGTTGAACCTGTCTTTCTGTTTCTGCCTTGCTGCATACTTCAGGATAGTCGGCCCTCGACGTCACAGACAATTGTCCTGTCTCTTCCTCCCATCTCTCTGCAGAAGAGCTGAGATCACACTAACTCTTACAGCTTTTTTGTGGGGGTCCCGGGGACTGAACTCAGACCTTTAAACTTGTGTAGAAAGAATGTGTCCCTGCTAAGCCAAATCACCAACCTCTCAACAGTTTCTTATTATTTCAAGGTTGTAATTTTCTGATCTCACCTTCATGTTAATCAAGACCGAATCAATGAATTTGAGGTGTGCTTTTCCTTTCTAGAGAAATCTGGTTCTCTTAAGAGTCAAATCCACAATGTTTTATTAGGGTACCTAGAAGCTTCCCCTTGACTGACTGGTATGTTTTCTTACAGCACATGGTTAAAGAATAGGGGTGACTGTGTATTTAGACAAAGATCTTATGTGGGTTTCTCTGGCTCCTCATAGCTCCAAAGGCAATGACCAACACAAAATATCTACATTTTCCAAAGATATAAGCAAGACTTTCCCACTGTTCAGGACACAATATTTGTGCAAAACTTCTTTGTTGCACTGGAAACATTAACAACTTTTTCTCAGCTTAAATGAAACCATCAGAAACTTAGCCACTGCTTTCTCCTTCCAAAATTAATTTTATCTATATAAACTTTTGCATTGGAACTAATTCAAGTATTAAAATTTTTTTTATAAGAAGTAATCTTATGAAACACATTGTACTTACACAACACAGCTACTTATTATCAGCCCTTCTTAAAGAATAACAGGTAGAATCCAGAGTGATTAGCTTTGGATAGCCTCACACTTTGTCCCAAAGTCAATTATCAGGCAGGACATGAGCTAAAGCAACTTGAGAAAGAAATGGTTTATTTCACCTTACAGCTTGTAGTCCACCATCCACAGAAGTCAGG
Source organism: Mastomys natalensis (assembly GCA_021653895.1). NCBI lineage: Eukaryota > Metazoa > Chordata > Mammalia > Rodentia > Muridae > Mastomys > Mastomys natalensis. The sequence goes on from JAJTUV010000057.1 coordinate 4,667,183, forward strand.
GCAGAAACTCAAGGCAGGAACCTGGAGACAGGAACTGATACAGAGACAAAAGAGTGCTACTTGCTAGCTTGCTTTTTATGGCTTGCTAGGCCTGCTCTCTTATAGCACCTAATATCACTAGGTCAAAACAGCACTGCTCAAAGTGAGCTGGGCTCTCCCATATCAATAATCAATCAAGAAAATGCAACATGAGCTTACCAATGGGTTCTCAACTGAGATTCCCTTTCCCAAATGACTCTAGCCTGTGTCAAACTGGCATAAAACTAGCCAGCACATAATGATATTTTTACAAATATGTGTCATTATATTTTGTTCTCATTTTGCCCCCATACCCTCTCCCATACCCTCTGATCTTTTTGTAAGATAAACTGACTTGAAACTCTCATCTACCTGCCTATGAGAGCAGCAGCTTTGGAGTAGAGCTAGCCAGACACAGTGCCTGTGCTGTGGCAAGCCCATTGACGCCCAGAAGACTGTGAGTCCTGGAAGTCTGACACTGTTGGACTTCGGTTTTACTTTGGTTTGAATGCAGCTGATTCTGAGTTCTTTCCTTCCTGGAAACATTAGCATGACATTGGGGACAGCAAGAATGGAAAGTTATTGTTTAATAGTGATGTGCTTGTGTGTAAAGTTGACAAAGGGTCGATTGTTCTGGCCAGTTTTATGATAACTTAATACAGCTAGAGTCAGGGATTTGGGGAGAGGGAGAGAACCCCAATTGAGAAAATACCCACCCAGACTGGCCCTTGGGTAAGCCTGTGTTGCATTCTTTTGATTGACTATTGAAGTGAGAGGGCCCAGCTCATCATGGGCAGGGTCATCCTGAACCAATGGTCCTGGGTGCTAAAAGAAAGCAGTCTGAGTAAGCTATAGAAAGCAGGCCAGTATGAAGCATTCCTTCATGGCCTATCAATTCCTACCTCACGTTCCCACCTTGAGTTCCTACCCTGACATCCTTGGATGAAGGACTACAAGCTGTAAGATGAAATAAACTTTTCTTCTCCAAGCTGCTTTGGTCATAGTGGTTTATCACAACAATAGAAACCCTAAGGTGTTTTTTTGGAAGAAAAAAAAAGCCTAAAGGTTTTTGGAAAGAACTGAATTTTGAGCTGTGATTGAAGTATGGAGGAGGATATTCCGGGTAGGATTTCTCATTCTCCACATGGGAACCAGCTTGAGCAGAACTCTGTTGAAGAGTGTAAAGTCCAGGCTCTCTACTGAAAAGGATCATAAGAGACCTTTGTACTGTCTAACACAGACGTTTTATGAGCAGTTAATAAATGAATCTTGATTGATTCATTGAATCACCAACTCTAATGCAATGTGTGTGTTCTCAGGGAGTTGCTCTAGTAGGAAATGAAGCTAAAGAAAAGTGGAAGCAGTGGGATGATATGTTAATAATCCCATGGAAGGAACAATGTTGGTCTTGACTTCAAGAAACTGTTAAGTAAAAGCAAACATCTGAACCAGCCCTTCCTGGTACCCACACTTACTTTGATCTGTAGAGCAAAGGATGAGAGACACACAAAGAAATTTCCCCAAGATTCTGAATCAAAATAAGATTTCAGTCTGGATAACTTTCTCCACTTTTCTCAGTTCCTTGGCATGCTTGGACACTCAACATGTTTCTCTATCCCTCAATGTACTTTCCCACTAAGTGGCTGGAAAGGCTAGGATATATATCCATGCTCTGGCAAGCTCATGGAGACCCTCCACTCTCCCACTATTAAATCTGAGAGTTATTTCTTGAGCAACTTCATCCATGGTCATAAAATACTCAGCAATGTATACTTTGCCATTATTTTTAGATTAAACATGACAACACCCATATGTTTGTCATCTGTACTGGTTACCCTGCATGAAGCTAGATTTTTGAAGGAAGTTTTAACCTAGTAGTCATAAATAAATGCCAATAGTTGCTTCTATTTTAGAAATCTATATTGATCCTTGCTTTCCTAAAAAAAATAAAATTCATAACCATTAAGAATATCAGTTTCAACATCTATACCATAGTATTCAACACAAATGTCAAATCTCACAGCGTGGTCAGTTTTGTTGCACCAGATCTTTCCTTATGACAAAGAGGCTGAATCTATGTTATTATATAACATGGAAACCTCCCAGGAAAAATAATCCTCGGAGTGGATCCAAATTGATAATTTATCTTTAATATTTAATCTATTTTTCTCTCCACTCTATCTCAGGACAGATTGAAACACTCCATCGTGACAAATGCATTAAGTCACTTGGAATCTGAGCATCTGCAGATACATTACAAAATAATTCTCTTTGTTCAATGGAGGAAAGCCAGATGATGCAATAGCCAGCTTCCAGCTGCTCTTTCCTCACTGGTGACTCAGCCTCTCTTGATGCCATTTTAAGACTCCTGACCACTCACTGGCAATTCTAAAGATGCACTTAAACCCACTGCATCACTTAGGAAGAGCAAACTAGAGTCACAGGAGAATGCATGTGGCCACAAAGCAGTGGAAAGATGGTTATCTTTCTCCCTGGCATCATTTCTTAAACACAAACAGACCTAAAGGAAGAGGGAAATCTGCCAGAGGCCTCAGGGGATTCCAAATGAAGGAAATTCTTCCACAGGATGAAGCTACGTACACATCCTATAGAAAGTACATAAACAATGTCCTGCGCTGATGTTGGAGTGAGGTCTCTGAAGTCTTATGTGTGCCAAGTGTTTTAAACCATTAATTGTTTTATTCTGCCAAAATGGATGAGCTAAGATTTGGCTGCTTGCTTTTAGGGGATTAAAAAACAAGCAAAGGAATGGCTCCTGAGTAAAACACAACCAAAATATTTTAGCTGATTTGAACTTCTTCTTAGCACTTAGAACTGATAGTATTATCCTGACCAAATGTTAAACCACAAATAATCAAAATAAGAGTGTTGACTTAAAGCAGCTGTTTAATCAAGTGCATAACGAAGGAGGGGAAATGGTCCGATTGTTTCTTGTTGTGAAGACAAAACAAATGTCTGATAAGATTTTTAACTTTCCAAATTGGTGGGAAGGAAGTCTTGTATATTGTTTGCTATTTTCCAGCCTTCTGTTGGTCTGAATCCAGAAGAATAGATCTTTTTACTACTTTCTATTAAATTGTCCCAAAATACATATCCTGTGCCATAGTAAAAGCTTTAAAGATAAATAAACAAGACCCATGACTTGGAAGTCTCATACACGGACCTTCATGAGCCTCGTGCTTATGATCCTTATTGGGATGTGTCCTTGAAGTAGATTCAGGTACAGTCATGGGTTCTTCCCATTCCCACCTATCCCAACAGGGAAGTACAATGGTTATCCCCAAAGTCAACTGCTCTTTGACCCAATGAGCCAGGTGGGTTTCTGCTTGTTTGCTTTATTTCTGTTTAGAAAACTGGATGCAGCCTGTGGTGAGGACAATGAGAAAAACAGAAGGAGGTCTCTGATCTTGCCCACACTTCCTTGCCTGTCACCCATGTGCCTTCCCCAGGACAGCAGGGTCAGTTTATGATGGCCATTGGTATGTTTAGATGTAGAAAGAACTTCAAAGCATGAGCTCTTTTCATGGGGACATGGGCTTAAAACTTTGTGTTTCATAACTGTGAGCAAAAAAAAGAAAGAAAGAAAAAACCATTTAAGGATGCACTTAACATTCTTGGGACTCTGGGCATAACATGGTGCTGACGTAATGGAATGGGAGACATTTTTGCTCTAAGCCAGTATTTCTCAATCTGTGGTAGCGACCCCTTTGGCAAGCCTCTATCTCCAAAAATATTTACATTATGATTCATAACAGTAGCCAAATTATGGTTGTGAAGTAGCAATGAAAACAATTTTGTTGTTGAGGGTCACCACAACATGAGAAACTGTATTAGAGAGTCTCAGCATTAGGAATGCTGAGAACCACTGCCGTGGCAGTTTCTTTAAATAGGCATCTAATTGAAAATGCTGAAAAGACAAATCCTTCCTGTTGCTCCTATTGTAGATATCAAATGAGTCAATATATCAGGACATCTACCATAGTTTCTGATTCCACTAACTTCCCCTTCCAGATGGGCTGCAGCCTCATGTAGCCCACAGGATCCCACCAGCTGGCATCCTATGTGGTGAACAGTTCTTGGTCCATCACTTGCCCAGGGTCCGAATATGTCAACCCACCTATGTTTCTCACAATCACACCTGCAGCCACCTCCCTCTCAAATATTGTTGGGGAGATAACTAAATGCATATGTCCAGGAACCTTTTAAGTCCTAATGAATCCAGAGAGGCCTAGGAGCCCACCTCTCTAGAGAATAGCCAAGGCAGGTCTCTGAAGCCTGAGGATTTTGGCATAGCTTTTGCACAGTTCTGTCCCACAGTTAACTTGAGCCCTTGGAAAAGAATTTTGCACCCTGTCATCAGAGTCTGTTGCACAAATAACTTCACTGTTTTACTTGTTAAAATTATTCCTTCTGCCTTTATGGATGGCTGATCCAAGAGCCATGTGAGGCCTCATTTCATATCTTTTATACCTGTTAAGATTCTGTTTCCTCCACAAATGTTTATGTTTTATATAAGAAACCATGTCGTTCATTTCCGATTTCATTTACTTTCAGGAGGAAATCTCTCTGCTGGTGGGTTCATTTGCTTTGTGTTGTCAGAAAATGAAAACTGCATCCCCGTTTCTCACGGCTCCAACAACCACAAATCAGAAAGCCATTTTCTGGCCAGCATGTGGCAATCTGTTCAAGTCTGTGGTCTAAGCATATTTACTCTCTCTCCTCTTTTTAGGTGAACTCCGTTTTGTTTTACATTTAAATAACATATTGTTGCTGCTGTGGTCTGGTGACCCCTGAACCACCTTAGGCAGGCTATAATCAAGCTGGGTTTGATTCTTGGCATGAAGCAGTTCCCAAATGGCCACTTGAATCAGGAGAAAAACATAACTGCTTTCGGATGCTAGTACTATATTCTGACTAGTTGAGTCTCTTCATCAATCTAGATTCTCGGACAGACGCACGGTATTTGGCTTGTTCATCTAGTTTTACAAATATGAGCCAGGCGGGGAATTATGATGGGCTTCAAGCGTTTTCAGCATCCAGTCTATGATTTCAAGGGCAACACAGTGTCTCCATGGTTACCTGACAAAATTACTATGGCTTCTCTCAGAGCCTGCTTCTCTGCAACTGAGTGTGAACAGTTTACTACAGTCAGCTCAGGGAGAGGCGTCACACCGCTACGCCCTGCAGGGGGAGACGTTGAGCACCCAATCAACACCTTGCAACTGTCCTGGCAGTGACTCAACAAAGGTTTGCTCTAGCAGAAGCCAAGCCTCATGGACATGAAATAGCACCATAGTCATTTTGTTCTCCTAAAAGCTTTGGGGGAAAGTTCATAAAGACATCACATTCAAGTGTATTATGTGCTTTGGCCATGTTCACGTGACAACAGCCATACTTGCAGGGCAGATTTTAGGACTGAGCTGTTTCCATCCTTTGCTTTCCACTAATTGCTTTGTAGAACCTCCTGACATTCCCAGCAGTTTCTTTACACGTCCTGCCACAAAACAGCTTATATCTCAGTCCAGTTCAACATCCGCACTGAACCTTCTTCCGCCTAACACAGAAGCCTCTGAAAGCAACATGGCAGCTGGTTTAAGGGCAGAGGTTTTATGTTCCCTGACAGAAAATGCAGGATTCACACCCTGTCTCTGCCTTTTAACGTCGGTGTGTCATCGGGCAAGTTTCATGACCTCTCTAAGACTTAGTTTCCTCTGCGGTGAAGCATGAGTATTAAACAGTTAGATTAAAAGGGTTTGAGAATTTAGCACATAATGAGCACTTCCTACTTCACCGGCGCTCACAAATTAACCTTCCCTGAGACCAACAGCTCTACCGGCAGCAAACCCTTTCTTACCCTACGCAGACTGAAATTTGTCTCAAAATGATATCAGCTCTTCTCTTAGCTCTGTCATAAAGCTACCCAAAATAAGTCGAAGCCTTCTTCCACAGAGTGGCGCTTACATGTTTAAGGAAGTAATCATGCCCCCACCCCCTTTCCAATGTCGGTGGTGAGCGATGACTTACCCTGTTTGACTGTGTCTCGCTCCTTCTGTTATTTCCCATTTCAACCCGTCATTATTTGAGGCTGAACCACCCCGCGCTTTCCCATCCCTATACTTGAACATACAGGAATGCTGTAGGCTTTATACAGGAGCACTAAGTTAGGGTTACAGAGATTTTCTTGGGTGACAAAGGGAGGGTAAAGGGTATCTGAGGCTCTCTATGTGTCCCACAGTAGTATCCCACGATGTCTTCTTTGCTCCCTTTCACTGGTCTGTTGTGTAGAAGATTCAGTGGATGAGCTCCAAGAAGAGCCTGGCAGGGGTAGAAGCTAAATAAAGGAAGACGTTCCAACCCATGAAGGGCCACCTAGAACTCTACCTGTCACACCTACCAGACCGTGAGCTGAGTGAGAAGTCGTCGTTGGTTATTCTAAATGAGGAAGACTCTGGACTTATGATGACCTCATTGATGTGGCTTTGTGGTTGCCTTGTCTGGGCATATGCCAATTTTGTTAGTGGTCACTCTGACAACATGATGTCTAGATCTGAACACAAATTTCCAAATGTATCCTGAAACTACTAGAATAAAACTAGATAGTGTGGCTTGAATATGATTGAGTAGGTCCCCAAAAGTTCATGTGTTAGAGGCTTCTTAGAAGGCACTCCTGGGGGTAGGGCTGCAGTAACTGGGTCATGGACTTCTGAAAAGATTACAGAATTCTGGTAGGATTCCAGGTAGTTCCTGTGAGTTGTTACAGAAGAGCAGCCTGACCCCTAAGTCACACCCTGGCTTCTTGCGATAGGATCTCTGCTTTCCACGTGCTTCTGCCATGGTGTGATATAGGGGTTTTCACTACAAGTCAATAGAGAAGGCCCCTCAATCTTGGCATTTGACCCTCAAAAATTGAGAGCTAAATAAACCAGTTTTTAAAGTATTCCATTTCAGATGTTCTGTTATAGTGGAAAATAGACTAAAACACTGCAAATGTTTTCTTCTTTTGTCTTTTCTTCTCCCCAACTACCATTTTTTAGAAGTGCTTTCTAAGATGCCTTATGCTTAGCAACCATACGACATAGACCCCCAACTACTCTCTGTACATTCACTCATTTGCACTTCAGTTCAAAACTACATATTTGGTCTTATTGTCAAAAGTTTTCATTGATGAGTTAACATACCTGCAAGAAACGGCAAAGTCCAATTCATAACTCAACAGATTTTTCACACCTAAATCTCATTTATAACCAACCAAAAGAAGAGTGTGACCCAGAGCCCTGAAAACTTCATTACCCCCCACTCCCCAATTAGCCATAGTTTGCCCAAGGATAAAAATTACCCTAGTGTGTTACTTAATCTTGATTTTCAACTTGACCGGATTTAGAATCACTGTGAAAATACACCTCCATGTGCATCTATGAGGGTATTTCTAGGGACACCATCTCATGTCCCGGGGTCCTGAGTGGAATGTAAAGATGACAGCACTTCCTCTCATCCAGCTCTCATGCTTTCCCCACTGTGATAAACTGTACCCTCAAACTGTGAGCCAAACCAAACCTTCCTTCTTTAAGTTGCTTTAGCCCCAGCTGTGAGAAAAGTAACTGACATGTCTGTCTTCTAGCAGCACAATCTAATTCCTGGATTTTATATCAACAGAATCACAGTATGTGCTCTTTTTGCCCAGCTTAACTCTGGGATTCATTCATACTGTTGTGATAGCTACTGCGAGGCCATTCTCATTCCTAAGCGATACTTCATACTCAAACTGCTGCCTTAGTCTCTTAAAGATACAAAAGAATTTATTAATTTTAACATAGTCCAACTAATTTTTTTTCATGTTAGACCCTTCCAACCAATCTTTGTCTATTCCAAATCATGAGATTCTCCTACTGTGTTTCCTCTTAAAGTCTTTGTTTTATGTTTTAATCTTTTATTTAATCTGTGACAGTTTCGTATGCAATACATTGATCATATACACCCCTGGCATTCTCTCCCACTCTCCCCATGCACTTGGCAACACAACCCACTTGCATTCCCATGCCTTCTCTGTTTCCTTTATATCTCTCTGAGTCTAATTACTGCTGCCTGCTGGAATATTGTTTTATTGTGGGAATCTTAGGCACTGACTTCGTTAGTGGAACAGCCATGCCATGACCAGAAGTCAGCACTTCACAGCAGCCCTCCCATCTTCTAGCTCTTACACTCTCTCTAGCCGTTCTTCTCCATATTTCCTGAACCTTGGAATGTGATATGATGTAGTTGCCCCACTTAGGGCAGAGTACACAGCAGTCGATTATTCTCAGTGCTTCACCAGGTATGTATCTCTGCATTAACTTCTACAGTGGGAAGATTCTTGGGCCACAGTTGAGAGCAACACTAACCCATGGACATAAACATAAATACATACAAGACAGTTCAACAACATGTCCATTAAACAAAACGATGGTGGAAAGCTCCCCATTAGAGCCTATCATTTCCCAGGCCATGAGATTTCTTTATTTGTTTTTGTTTTGGGCCAGGGTCTCTCTGTGAAGCCCTAGCTGTCCTGGAACTAACTCACTATGTAGACCAAGCTGGCCTTTAGTTGACAGAGATCCCCCTGCCTTTGCTCCCTGCTGACAACAGTGCACGGATCAAGGACTTTGACCACAATACCAGCATGAATTCTGTCTGGTGGATCATCCCTTAGATTCACTCACAATCTTCCTGTTTAACTTTTCAAGTTGAGATTGGTAACTCATCGAGGGTTCAACTTGGGAGCATGAGCCAAGAGCCAAGAGATGTTTTTATTTTGTTCTTTGTTTTTGTTTTTCTGTTTGGATATCCTGTAGACTCTCCACATTTACTGAGAAGTTTTTTCATTCTACATTGGATTGAGTAGCTTTCTATATTGAATTGAGTGGTTTCTTTATCATTAAGAAGGTAAAAAGTACCTGTGGCATCTGTTCCTCTAGTTAATTTGACTCTCCTTTATAACTTTCGGTTGCTTTGTGTTTCCTCAAGTATTATAGAATTATATTTTGCACTTTCCACAGAATAATCCCAGGTGTCTTGACAAGAATTCTGTTGAACCCCTATGTAAATGTCTATATCACTGACATCTTTATAATTCTGAAACTTTCAAACCATTATCCTGGTCCCTTCTTCTACTTGCTTAGGTGTTGTTTAATTCTCCCAATGATGCTTTATACTGCTTAGAACAAAGGCATGCATGCATTTGATTACATTTATTCCTAGATATGTAATGTTTTTTTATGTTATTACAAAGAACCTCTCATTAATCCCTTATTTGTTGCTAGTATGTAAATATGACTAATTTTGCACATATGCCAATTATCTAGAGAGCCTGACAACTTCACATAGCAATATAGTTTGTAGATTCTTCTGGACTTCCTCCATATGTAATCTTGCTATCTATGAATAATGTCATTTGTTCCTTTCCTTCCAACCATTACGCCTTTATCTACTGCATACACGGCTCCTTTTTAAGTCAAAAATTCCAAGTGACTGAGGTAATTTGAAATCATGATTTTATAACTCAGAACATTATCTTTTCTTCACCACTTTATCAAATTTGTAGATGTTAAATATGCATCTCATGTATCCCAGTGTCTTGGAGACATTTTTAAACACGACTAAAACCAAAGCCATTGAGAATGCCCAAGAGACTTGGTTCCAAGATGACACCATTAATTTGCAACACCCCCTTCCATATAAGAATACAAATCTTCACTCAAAAAAGTATATAAATTTCAACTGGCATTCATTCTGTACTAGAACATCATGATATTTCTGTCTAAGTATTCTCACATTCCATAGAGGTCATGGTCCCACAAGTATCTATCTCTTAAAACAATGTGAAAAAATGTTATGCTTTCTCTGAATGAAGTCTCTCCTGGCATCTTTGTGAAGATCACTTCTCCAGAACTAAGCAATCATAATACATCATTTAACAGTCCCTCTGTAATTGAGCTAGGAGCATATTTTTTATGGATATAAGTTTTCTTTAAGCTGTCTTTTGGAACTTTGATGTCAACCACTTCTTCATCTCTAGTTTTCTTTTGTGTTGTTTTCATACAGTGAAGCATCTGATTTCGGCTCTTTTAACCATTTGTAGCTGAGCAGGGCATATCCCACCACATCCTAACTTAGTATGTCAGGGTCCTGGGAGGACCCAGAATCGACTCCTTACTCCCAAAGAAAAGCATGAATGGTTTTAATAGGACTACTAGTGCAATGTGAGCAGAATTACAGAAACACACAGAGAAGGTAAAAACACCTGAAGAGAGTGAAATACTGAAAGAATCCTGAATCGGGCAGGGTATCAGCTGACACAGATGGCGCTGAGTAACTGAAGGAAGAGACCAATAACAAAGCTGTGGACAATGTTTACAGTAAATAAAAACTGATAATGCAGTATTTCAATATGAATAAGAGTCAAGAAAGGGACTATTCAGAGGGCCTGAATGTAGCAGAAGAAGCCACTACTAGAATCCAGAGACTGTCATGTGGGACAACGAACTCAACATAGTCAGAGGTCAAGTATTAGAGAGATGGGGAGACAGAGAAATAAGTACCTCAAACTCACTCTCTCCATTAACTCTTCTAAAATCCTGCTGATGCCTCTCATCAGCTGAACCCACTCCACTTAGAAAAGGAAGACAAAAAGACAGATGTGGAGGGTAAGGGGGAGAGAGGAGGAGGGAGGGAGAAGGACGAGGAGGAGGGGGGAGAAGGAAAAGAGGAGGAAGAAGGAGGAGAAGGAAGAGAAGGAGGAGAAGGAGAGAAGAAAGGAGGAGGAGGAAGGAGGAAGAGAAGAAGAGGAGAAGTGTTGAAATCTGATCTGGTAATAATTGGAGCAAATTCTTGTCTTCCATCATGAGATGTGGCTGTATAAACTCTCCAGCTCATCAAGCCACTCCTTCCCCACTGGCTCCGCTGTTTCCATTCATTTCTTTCTCACTACAGTCATTTACAAGAGTCTGTATTTCCTTTCAAGAAAAGCCAAGCTGATGAGCCAGCAGGTTAAGTGGCTTACTGCCAAAGCCTGATGACCTGAGATCAACCCTAGAAGCTACATAGTAGAAGGTGAGAACTACTTATCCTCTGATCTCCAGAAAGGCAAGAAGGGACACATTTCCATGTATATACACTTACAAAGACACCCATTAGTTATGATAGATAGATAGATAGATAGATAGATAGATAGATAGATAGATAGATGACAGACAGATAGATGTTTAAAAAGCCCATTCACTTGTGTTATCTCCCTTTTGGAGACTTTGAAACCCCACCAAAACTTTTTGAAATAAGCCAAATATTGTATTCTTTAACTGTTTCATAAGCTGTAAAATGGAAGATGACACCCTTCCCATGTCAGCTTCACTTCAATGAGAATATTTCTTTATTGATGACCAATTATTCCATTGCTAGGGTCTTTCTTACTTATTTTCCATATTTGAAAGGCTTATGCCATCGGTAAATCATATTTTAAAAATAACAACATCAAATTTTAGGAAACAGATTTCCAGTGAAAGCCTAATGGTTCCATTTATGAGCAAACTTCAATCCATACTTGACAATATAAAATGGCATACTAAGCATGTCAGCATTGAGTTCTTGACTTGTCCTTGACTGTGGAAATAGCCCTGCAAGTGTAATCTCATCATGCTTAGTCGTTGACTAGGAATAGCCATGAAAATGCTGATCCTTACTGTGAACTAACACTTGGATCTAGTAGAGTAGCAGTAAGGTCCATCACTCAACTATGTTCCCTACAGAGGTACTAAGTGATACGTTGTCGTACCTATCAAAACAGCATTCAGCATTTAGAATTAGAAAAGTCTTGAGATTAGCTCTAAAAGATGAAGGGAAAATATTTGCCAATATTTGCCAATTCGATGTTCACTTGTAATTTTTAAAAGAATTTCAGCAAATGAACAAGTGAACACTCTTTACTGGTAGATGCCTGCTAAATAAAAAGCCTGGAGCAAAGCTAATGGAGTAAAGCTCCCACTCAATGCTGAGTACCAAATCATTCACTCTTCTATCGGGACCAAGATGGGAAGACCTACTCTCGCACTCCACTGAATGAGAACTAAACTGTCAAAGATGACACAATGACTTTTTAAATAAAAATTAAACAACACTATATATATATATATATATAATGTTCCAGGAAAGGAAGAAAATGATGAAAGCACAACCAATATTTTTTCCTCTGGTAAAGAGGAAGAAGGATTTAATAGAAGAAAGATCAATACTACTAGTTAAAGCTTATTTCTTTTGTTAGGACAGGTACACATTGGTATGCATGTAATTATTTTAATTTGAACCATGTATACATATACAAATTATGGATACATTATTTATGCTGATTCATTGTATATTACACATTTATAAGGAAAAACACTTTGAGAGTAAATATAATAAATCTTTCGATCCTTCAACTTCTTTCTGGAATACTTTTTATGTAGGTACTATTCCTAAAAACTAAACATACTGCTGAGAATTTTGAGGATGCTTGATTAAAAATGGAAAAACAAAAGAGGCCTGGGAGGCAGCCTTAGGTTTCTGTTGTAATTTATTATTAAAATTGAACTATGTTACTCTCTGCTAAATAATTTTAAGAGAATGGAATATAAATGAAGCTTTGGGGATTCCAGCCCTTACTAGTCTTCTGTTTGGAATATTTGACCATATTCATGTCAATGAGCTATTGTCCACATCCCTTCTTGTATTGGATGATAATAGGAGACCACCTTAAAGCACACTAGAGTGTCTCTAATGCCACAGCTCTGATTTAAAACAACACTTCAACAAATTCAATCTCATGCTTCGTTGACCTGTTGTCTATTGTCTGACACATTATGCTCTTATGTATCACCATCCATATCACACACAGTCCTTAGGTTTGTGCTTCCTGTATTTGTGGTATTTTTAAAGATGCAGGAAGCACTAAGGTCCTTTGGAGAAATATGGGATAGGACTATGCCTGAAAATGTCTCCTAAGAAATACTGCTACTTAAAAAAATATATATCTCTATGAAAAAAATTCTAAGATCTTCTTACTTGATGCAGGAAATAAGTATCATCACTTCTGGTTACACTATGACCTAAGTCTTTCTCAATATTATTCATAAATCATTTCCTTTTATGATTGTTTCTTTATTCATAATATGAAAAATCTCTACTTGGGCTAAAATTATGTTTCTTGAGTTATCAAGGTCTTATGGTCTAAATCAATCATGCTTTTTCTCTGTCTATCTCTCATGGTCTGTCTCTCTTATCTCGTTTCTCTTCTCTCTCTCTCTCTCTCTCTCTCTCTCTCTCTCTCTCTCTCTCTCACTCCCCATGTTAAAAACCAAGCCTTTTATTTTGGTGAGATGTTTAATTTGTATGCAAGGTCACTTCTATTTAAAGCTTCTGATCTTCACTATTTGGAAATCCTTGTCTTGTTTCTGCCTGTGATGGAATTAGCAGCCCAGGCCTAGAGCTCTCTGCCTTTCTTCATCCCAATGACAAAAGTGGATTTTTTGCTTTGGGGTTTTTAGTTGTTGTTTTTGCTGAATGATTTGTGTCAGGATAAAGATGGAATCATTATGGAATCCAAGTTATAAGCAAAATAAGCTATTTTTTTCCAGGATCAATTGCAGATACTGAAATTAGTTTCTGTTACCTGAACTCTGATCTTCAAGAGTATCCTAGCTTCCCATTTGAGTCTAAAGAAAGCAGAGCTCTCTGGACTTAGATCAGCTGTAAAAGACAGCCTTCTTCATCACATCCCAAGTCTTTCCTTCTTTCTTTCCCTCTAAGTCACGTACTCTTATCCACTCAAGCACATAGAATTATGCATATTCTCTTCTGAGAGCATGCTCAATGCAAGCTTTCCACTAGGAAGCAGACGAGTAGGATTCAAATCTCTCTCCTTTGTGCTGTCATAACAACCAGTTGAATTCTCTGCACCTCAAGAGCCCTGTCATGAAGATAGACAGAGAAAAACCCATGTAATGGCATTTTGTAACTTAAATGCTCCACACAATTTAAGTTAATATTATTGACTCACAGCTTCAGTTTGGATACAAATGTTAGCAGCCTTGAGTAAAAAGGCCAATGGTGGAGCTAAGAGAGTTAGGACTAACATTCCAAACTGTTCCATGAGCTCTTAATAGATGTTACATAAAATTAAAAATTGGAGGGAAAATATTTTAATTACTTTTCTGTTGCTGTGATAAAACATTCTAACCAAAAGCAACATGGGAGTTATATTTTCAGGTCATAATCCATCATTGGGCAAGCTTTGGAAGGAACATTTAAGCAGGAACACCAAGCAAACCCTGTAAATGCTGCTTGCTGGCTCACGCTCTGGCTCTCTGGCTCACCATCTATAAGTTCAGTGTAGCTAGTCTTGGGTCCAAGTGATAGGATCCATAAAGTCACACCATGCAACAGGTTTCATGTGGGAGGTTTATTCAGAGATGGGTGGGATACAGTAGTTGCCTCTGTTGGAGGTAGAGGAGAAAGAGGGTGGGGAGGAGGAATGCTTTTTATCAGAGGATATTGCGCACGCTCCAGAGGATATGGATGAAGCCTCTCAGCACCTACTAATACTGTGTCCTGCTGTTCCCAGGACCCTCGGCTGGCCGCAGAGGTGCCTGATTGCTAACAGTTAACTTTCTTAGATAGCCCTAGACTATCTGTGGGGATAGTGCTACCCACAGTATTCTGGCACTTCCTGCATCAAGACAAATCTGCTAGAGATGCCCACAGGCCAGTTTAAGCTAGGAAGTTCCTCAGTTGAGGCTTCTCCTCGCCAATGACTCTAGACTACCTCAAATGGACATTTATGAATAAGGATAGAGAAGATCATAGCAAATTGGTGAACACTGGGAGAACATTGGTTTCACAGAGTGAAATTACCTTTTCATCACCAGATTTCTCAGAAATATCAATATGCTAATGTGACAATCTGACAGGAATGTCATTGTCTTAGTTTGGGTTTTATTGCTGTGAAAAGACACCATGACCAAGTCAACTCTTATAAAGGCAAACATTTAGTTGGGGTTGGCTTACAGATTCAGAGGTTCAGTCCATTATCATCATGATAGGAAGCATGGCAGCATGCAGATAGCCTTGAGGAGCCAAGAGTTCTACATCTTGATCTGAAGGCAGCCAGGAGGAGGCTCTCATTCCACCTTGAGAAGAACCTAAGCAAAGGAGACCTTAAAGCCTACCCCCCACAGTGACACACTTCTCCAACAAGGCCACACCTCCTAATAGTGCCACTTCCTGTGACCAAGCATTCAAACACATGAATCTATGAGGGCCAAAGTTTCTCAAACCACCACATTCCATTCCTGGACTCTATAAGCTTGTAGCCTTAACTTAATGCAAACTACATTTAATTCAACTTCAAAAATAGTCCCCAAAGTCTATCACAGTCTCAACAATGTTTAAAAGTCCAAAGTTCAAAGTCTCTTATGAGATTCATGCAATCTCTTAACTCTAATCCCCTTTAAAATCAAAATAAAAAACACAGATCATATATTTCCAACACCACAGGATATACATTACCATTCCAAAATGTCATAGAGAGGAAATACTAGACGAAAGCAAGACCAAAAACCAGCTGGGAAATCTCCAAACTCTTCACCCACAGGTCTGGTGTCCAACTCCTTTCATCTTTGTTGACTGCAACACAGCTCTTTCTCTCGGGCCTTTTCAACTCCCTATTAACAAACCTCCTCAGCAAGTATCCCACAGCTCTGACATCTCTAACATCTTAGAGTGTCCAAGGCAACTTCAACTTTGCAGTTTCTTGTTCCAGTGTCTTGGATCCACATATGTCTTCTGGGCTCCTCCAAAGGGCTGGCGTCACTTTTCCAACTCTGCCGTCTGTAACACCGTGGGCTCTGGTTGACTCCACTCCACTGCTGCTGCTGTTCTTGGTAGTGCCCAAAGGCAGTTTTCTTAAGGCTAACCAATTTTTCTAATTTTCTACTCCTCCCCACCCTTTAAAAAATATATTCATTGCCCCAATTCAGCAGAAAGAAGCTATGGAGAGTTATCATCCCAATTCCTTGGGTTTGGGTGTTTGATTATGGTTATTTTATAAATTTTAGATAGGTTGTCATCTTAAGGGATAATTTGAAAATGGTCATACTTTCGGATAGGGAGGAAACTAAACAGAGAGTTTAGACTCAGGTAATTCTATCTGTCTTTTCCTCTACTCTATCCTTTCTTCCTTAGGTAAAATGAAGAGGGTTGAAAGGAAAAAAGGAGGATAGAGTAATATTATAAGAAATTAGATATATGGGGTTGGATTACTAAATTTACTTTTAAACAAAACATTTTGTAACCATAATCTTACAAAATTAGTAGAATATTTACATTTGATGCAGAATGAGTTTTATTTCTTAAAGAATTTTGTATTGTACAGATTAAGTTTCATTGTAGAAATCTTTGTATATTGATAAAAATTTAAATTAATATTCTTACTCTTAGATAGGCATTGTGCTACCTATGCAACTCATTTAAGAATACAAGGCTTAGACCCAGTCCTTCTAATGGCTGCTATTACAAACAGTTCAGGATGATTAAATAATACAAGTTAAAGTCAGATAACAAACTCATGTAATATTAGATTCTGATTTAATTCAATAAAATGTTTTCAATATTATTCAAATAGTAAATAGCTAAGAATAGTCAATGTTTAACAGTTCAGATACACTATATATAGATAGATAGTCTTCAAAAACATCAAAGATCCACAGAATATGACATTTAAAATCATTTCATTATTAATAGACCTTTTGACTAGGAAACATGTCTGCTACTGACAATACCCCCATCCACTTCAAAGAAAATATTGAACATCATTACTCCAGTTGGAGTTACTTTGCCACTGGTTAAAAAAAAAAAAAAAATTTTTTTTAAAAAAATCCTAATTTCATTCTACAGACAATTACTGTCCAAAAAGGACACATGAATGCAGGGTAGTCAATTACTAAGCTCTGCCAAGACAGGGTAAGCTTGTTCTTCACAATTCTTGCTTAAGATAACTTAAGGTCTGTCAGATATTTCTGGGCCAAAAGGCTGAAGACAGATGCTCCAACATTATGAGAAATACTGGGGACTGTCCAAGTCAGTTAACTGTCTCTACAAGTGATATAAGTTTTGGAAGCTTTTGTCTTTATGCTTCCTACATGTTCAGATAATACTTAATTCCTTTTCAGATCTCTAATGGGGTTGAAGACTAGTTATAGTCTCATAATTTAACTTATATTATTTAACATTAAAGAAGATATTCTACATTTTAAAAGATGGTTTTCCATCCCAACCAACAGAGCCCCAGGGTTAGCACCAGCCTGGGATGCTTAGGGAGGGACTCAAGGCTCCAGCTATATAGGCAAGGGAGCTATATATAAGTGGGAGAAGAGATTCCTTGACCATGAAGGCTGGACATCGTGGGGGCGGGAATTCGAGGGTGGGGAGTGAGGTACAGGAGGGTGGTGGGGTACACACGTGGAGGCGGGAAGAGGGGGAAGGGATAGTGAGTTCTGGAGGGAGGGGGGGAAATGGGTAGGAGAGAACATTGAAATGTAAACAATAAAAATTTTCAATAAAAAAAAAGATGGTTTTCAGATGATATTACAAGTTAAATCAACATAATTCAAAACAGAGTTGTAAATTCTTTAGTTAGGCTAAATGATAAAATACTTCATCTAATTGACAATATGATGGAGGACATTATAAATGTACAACTTACTCATAATTTACATAATTGTTATAATTGTGTTCAATTTATATCTGAGAGAAAAGAGCCTTTTTAATTGGACTGGGTCCAGGGCAGCCAAGATAAAATATAGAGTTTAGTAAGTAATAATTTGGGATTATTGGTAGGAGGTAGATTAGCTGTGTGGAGGTTAGGCAGTGGCTCAACTATTGAGCTGTTCAAAGCATATCAAAATATAAAGGCTGTGTTTGTCTTTCATTTGGGAACATAAACCATTGAGACAGGTAGTGAACCCACCATTGGGTTTTATTAATTTATTGATTAATACTACACCACTCCCTATGGCCAAGCATTCAATCAATTCCCTTTGGTTTCATGATACTTAACTCTTAATATGCATTCTGTAATTTTGGCTACATTGGATTTCTGTTAACAAACAGAACAACAAATGCTCCAAAAATGTTTCATTGGAGCAAAGGTCCACAACTGATCCCGCCAAATATAATAGAGTACAGTATATGGAAACTGGGAAAGAAACTTGAAGGGCTCTAGAAGGCCCAACTACGGCAAACACAGGCCTGAGCACAGCAAACATGGCACTGACAGGTTTTACCTTTTACCTCTCTTCCCTTGCTAAAGACCATTATTATTATTATTATTATTATTATTATTATTATTATTATAAAGCTAGCCACTTATTTGGCCACTTCCTCCTCCTGAGGCTGACCACCAAGGTCCAGCTATCAAAATATTGGAGTCCAGCAACCAAAAGCCCCCTTTTGGCTCACCTAATTAGCAAGTCTAATCAAAAAAAGCAACTCATCCTAACATGGGTTTCCCCTTTTCCTTTTATAAACTGCCACTTGCCTAGTGTCCATGTCTGTCCCCCCTCTATCCAGAGGCATCCCTTTGTCCCTTTGGAGCAAATATACCTTTCCCTTCTTTTTCCCTTCTCCTGGTCCTTTCTCTCCTGTCTCTACCTCTTATTCTCAGTCTTTTATTCCTCTGGGACAAATAAACTTCCTTTGTGTTGAAAACTTGGTCTTGGAGTGTCCTGTGTCAACCCTGGTCATTTCAAAACTATTTTCAAGAATCCAAGAAAGTCACTAGAAATATGAACTATACTGCATGGACAGGTCACCTTCCCAAACTATAAGTCAGATTTGCATAAAAGTAATTCAACAGTCTGGTGCCATGAAGTGTCTTAATCACAATTCTCTTTACTGTAGATTATTTACGTCTTTTATCTGTGTTTGTTTGTTTGTTTGCTTGCTTTTTGGTGAGGAAGTTTAAATTCACAAATTCCCTGCCTCAACTTCCCAAGTGGTAGGATAATCCTTAGAGGTGAAGAAGCTAAGCAGCTAGCGCAGGCTTCAGCACTCCTCTTGTCTCAGTACTTCCCCTTCACCCTTGCACACACAGAAGCCCCCCTGTTCCTTCCCTTGGTTTGACTCTCCCAAAAGGACACAGCTGGTGTCACTCTCCCAAAAGGACACAACTGGCTCCAAGGGCCCAAGGGCCCGCAAATCCTCATTCCAATAACAACTCCCTAAGTGTGAACTCCTGCTTCTGGAACGACAATATCAGCCCGAGAACAGATAAGCAGATGCAGCTTTCTGCCTCCATGCCTCCGAAACTGGCACCCTCTCTGATGGATGGCCAAACACTCCCCAACACAGGTGGCTTATGGCCTTGGGAAAAGCAAAAAACGACACATCCTTAGAGAGAAATCAAGCCACTTAAGCATTCCCAGGCAACTGTGACAGGTTTGTAAAAACACTTAACCCTGATAATACCATAAAAGCCAAAAGAACACCCTCCCCAGTTGTGCGACCCTGCCTGTTGACCCTATCTACCACCCAAACAGTGAAATTATAGCTTTCCTTATCCACCATGAAACCCTGAAGCTTTGAAACCTGCTTGTATAAATCTCCTAAACCTCTAGACGTGGCATCCCAACTTTGGTCCCTAGAGGCGGCATCGCAACAACTTTGCTCCGTGCAGTTTGTGATCCAAACCTGGGTTTGAATTAAAGGCTCTTTGTTTCTCTACATCAATATGGCAATTCCTTGAGATCGCTCCTTGGAGACCCCGAGACCTGGGCATAACATAGGCATGTGTTACCCATCCTGCACTACAGATTCTTTAAAAAATACAGTTTGCTCATACATGTTTTCGAGTTATACAAAAGTTTTAATAGGCAGTCTGTGTAATACAGACTCAGCCATCACTGGATGCATACATAGTTAAGGTAGAAAAAGTGGAGCACAGCTTTTCCCTTGACACACTCCAGGCCTACCTTTCAATCCTTTCTTACTCAGGTATGAAAAAACCCAATACTCCCTCAAACTCACTATCTTTTGTATCTTCTTTGTGCAGTCATTTCTATCCTAACACCAACACAATACCACACACAACACACCAACCATCACACCCCCTTCCCTTCTGTCAAAGTTTTCTCATCTCTATGACTCATCATCAAGTTCTTGGGCCAAACCTGCACCCCTTGCCCTTATTTTTCCTTTTGTTATCAATATAAGCAGTACAGTCTTTCTCAATACACCAGAGGCTACCTTTAACTACAATGGTTGTCTCTTAAGCATCACCAACACCTTCCTCAGTGTGACCCCCATGCTCCCAAAAGACATTATGGTTCATACCGACTCCACTCCAGACAGCTGCCAGGCACAATCTCCCCCATCTGTAATGACTACCTTCCACAGAGGCAGGTCTAGAGTCAGAAAAATCCTTGGGCTTGATTTGAATTGAAAACGTACACTGGTCCTTTGTGTCTCTAAAAAGTTACCATGCATGGCTATTTTTATTTAGACCCCTTTGGCCCTAAAAAATGAAGAAAAGAAAAACAAGTGGGAGGAAATTCCATTAATTAATCATTCCCTTGAGCAAACCAGTGCCGATGATCCTGGGTTCTATATGGAATCAGGCTGAGCAAGCATGAAGAGCAAACCAGTAAGCAGCACGCCTCCCCGGCTCTGCATCAGCTCCTGCCTCCAGGTTCCTTCCCTATTTGAGTTCCTTTTCTGATTTCCTTTTGTGATTAACAGTAATGTGGACGTATAAACCAAATAAATCCTTTCCTCCCCAACTTGCTTTTTTAGTCATTATGTTTCACTGTAGCAGTAGAAGCCCTAACACGTAACTCATAAAGAGAAATGTGTATTCCTGAAAAGAGAATGCACTTTGAATCAGGACACACTAAGTTGTCTTTGCCATTTCCCATCCACATGGCCTTGAACAACTTTGCTTGCCTGAACCTCAATTTCGTCATCTAAAAACCAACGAAAATAGACAGTATGTGGGTTATCTTGATGAGGTAACATAGTTAAGATGCTATGCCTCAGGCCAAGTAGTGGGAAATATGACGCTGTTTATTAGCCCAACTAATTCCCACATATTTGATAATGACCATCCAGCAACTTTAAGCCTCCACTGTTTTCCCAGTGAGTCCTTGGGAAAGCCTCCAAAGTCTATATTTGATGTTATGCTTGTCAACTGTTCAAGGAAGGAGAGGCTGGATGGAACTGGGCTATAACAAGAGCTGTATTTATGCCAACAGAGGAGCCATAGAACCAGACAAACAGTAAGGGAAAACAAAATTCCATGCTCAGTCAGCTGACCATTTGCTCCTCCCCCTTCTGCATATTCACACCATTCCTTTCATCCCCCTCTAGAAAAGTGGTTCTCAATGTGTGGATTGTGACTCCTTGGGGAGCGTCATACAACCCTGTCACAGGATCACATATCAGATAATCCTGCATGTGAGATGTTTACATGACATTTCATAACAATAGCAAAATTACAGTCATGAAATAATAATGAAAGTAAGTTTATGGTTGGGAGGGGTCATCCAATTTGAGGAACTGTATTAAAGGGCCACAGCATTAGGAAGGTTGATAAGCACTGCCCTAAGAACACCCAAAAAGAATGAGCTAATTTGACTACTGTCCAGTTGCTAGCAAAAGTCTGACAGATCAGAGACAATGAGCATGTTGAGACCTCCAGTATCTGAACAATGTAATAAAAATTAGAAGTAAATGTAGAATGTCTTCACTTGGGTTCCAGAGAGCAAAGTATGACACAAGGATTTCAATATGAATATTTTATTGGGAAGTGGAGTTCAAGGACCAATAGCAGTGACCTGTAAATGCAAAACTAGGAGAGGAGAACCAGTTCAAGGAAGGGTTATTGAGTCACCCACAGATGAAAATGCTGTGTTGCTCAATGCCTGAGAACCATATGGAATGTGTGTGAAGTCTAGGAATGAAAAGGGCAAACAAATTAATCACTGTCTTCCATTCAAACAGGACACGAAGGCTTCACGCTTACAGGCTACACATACATGTTAGCCAATTTTGAAAACAATGTATGATAACTAACTATTAGGTTTCCCAGACTTACAAACCACTCACTCTTTTACTTAAGGGTCTTCATAAGGGTCAGCTGGCCATGCTCTACTTCCGACTCTGTGAGGGGGTTAATTTTCTTTCTAGTCTACATGCCTATCTTTGGACTAAAATGTGCCTGGCGCGTGCTTCTTGTGATGACTAGAGAAACACTAGGCAGATTCAAACCACAGAAGCACATTTAAAGCCCTTCTCTACATTGTATGCACTCAAATCCCACAGGACACAGCAAGTTATAAAGCCAAAGTCAAGGAAAGGGATAAAATGACCATCTGATCTACTAGGAGGCACTAAACATAAAACGACTTGACAGTGAGTACCCCAGGAAGGGAGTGAGACTGAGAGCCATAATCTAATCTAACAATGGAAGCTTCAAGTGTGCTTGTGAGAGGTCTACCTAGAAACCCTATGGCAGATGAAAGACACTCAAGGGCCTTGAGAGGCAGTCCTGTCAGGTTGAAACTGCATGTTTGCCTCAATAAAGGCAAGGAAAAGTGATGGGCAGAGCTGAAAAGATTTGAAGTGACATGTAAGAAATGTGTAGGGCACATAGTTAACTATGATTCCAACTAGAGTTTTACAGTATGGCAAGGATAATTACTTCATCATAGGATTTAAAAAGGAAGCTCCTGAGATATGTGATTTTCCTGTGCAAATAAGAGAAGTCACGTGACTCAAAGCAAGCGTGTGGAGGTCAGAGAACAACTTTCAGGAATCAGTTCCATTCTTCCACACTGTGGGTTCTAGGGTAGAACCCTGGTCATTAGGTTTTCATAACAAGAACTTTTACCCAATGAGCCATCTCACTAGCCTTAAACTGTTGTTGAAATATTTAATTCCCAAATCTAGGGTTTCTCGTACCTTTGACCGTGTAGTTCCTGGTTAAAACACACACATTTATATTTACAATAAGCCTTAATCAGCACTAGAACTGGGCAGATATCTATCCTCAATGCTATTAGAATTTACTTTCCTATTGATAACCTAGAGTTATTAGTATGTTTTTCATTGGGGCTGCTCTTAACTCCAATTGGCCAGCCCTCAGGGCCATAGTTTCAAGGCTCACCAACCCATGGGGGCTTCTCCTCCATTAATCTTTTTCTCTTCCCTGGCCCTCCTCCAACACCCCTAAGCCTAGGAACCCAAAACCCTGACTTTGTCTCTCCTGCCTAGCTATTGGCTGTTGGTATCTTTATTTACCAATCAGAAATAATTTGGGGGCAAAGTCACATAGTGTCACTTGGAAATCAGGTCTTGGTAGCCGCACTTACCATGAAACACACAACAAAAGACCAAACCGCAACACTATGCTGCTATCTTTAGAATTCTGGATGTGGAGGTGAGGAATCCTGAATCCCTTATAGAAAAAATAAGTTGTTGACCAAGGTGGTGGTGTCAGATAGTCAAATACCCTTAGCCATGTACACTCTAAGACAGCAAGCTTCTCTTCCTCATACTATCCTAGGAGAACAGGATATCCTGGTTCCATATTTTAAAGAAATCACTCTTCCTGAATGCAGCCAAAGAGAGTCATATCTCTCACTGGTCTCTTAAATATACAACTCTTGCCATCCTGGAATGCAAAGAAGCAGACATTCAGTAATCTTAAATTAGTTCTTAGATCCAAGTCATTGTCCCACATGCTATCCTCCTTTATTTCAGTCTAAAACGGTACTCATCAATCTTCTGCTCAGAGAATTTCAAGGCTAAAACAGTCAAATATCTAAGTATCTTGTCCACGATATGTCCAACATAGAATAGCTGGAAATACAAGCTGTTAACTGAAAAAACCAAAAAGTTGATTGAACAAAAGTGACTTAAAACTTGTGTATCTTTCCATAGATTGATTCAATATGAAGATTGCTTTTTAAAAACATGCATTCCTAGCCAAACATTGGGTGAAGCTTGGGGAATTTTGCAGAAGAGGGGAAGGAAAGATTGTGGTAGTCAGAGGGGACAGGATACAACAAGAAAACCCACAGAATCAACCAACCAGGGCTCATAGGGACTCACAAACACTGGACTGACCTAGGCCCTCTGCATATGTGCTATAGTTATGTAGCTTGGTCTTCTTGTGGGACTCCTAATAACAGTAGCAGGGGCTGCCTTTGACTCTTTTGCTTGCTTTTTGGATCCCTTTCCTCTTATGGGATCACCTGTCCAGCCTTAATATGAAAGTCTTATTGCAATTTGATATGACATATTTGGTTGCTATCCCTGGAAGACCTGCCCTTTTCTGAAGGGAAATGGAAGAGGAATGGATAGAACAGGGAGACTGGAGGAGAGGAAGGAAGACAAACTGTGATCGGGACAGAATAGGTTAAAGGAAAAAAAACCACATTCCTATAGCAAGTAACAGAAGATCTCTTGACATGTTAATATGTTCAAATTCACCCACACTAACATCTAATTTTCTTTTTTAAAACGAGTCTTCTGTATCAGTTTACTCAAGGGTATTTATCCACAGGCCTATGAACTATAATAAATCACATGAAGAGGAAAAAGTATATATGTGCTTTCTTCCTAGGAAGAAATTTCATGACTTTTAAGATTCCTGAAAGGTCTGGGCTCAAAAAGAATATGAACATTTGAATCTGGTGTAAAATATCTGGAATAAAAAAGGCTCACAGTATAGATTATATGAAAAATATAAAGTGGCACTCTTAAAGCTTTGCCAGTGAGTGAGACAAAATTACAAGTGCAAATCTGTTTTCTTAAAATGAGTATTTCCTAGACTTTGTTGGATAAGCAAAAGATGGCAGCCCAGTTAACCTGACATCTCCAGAAACCACTCTCATTCTCTGCTTTCCCTCCAGCAAGCTTTCTTCCCACTGGTTACTGGCACTCATCCAAGCTGAGCAGCTCAGAATAATTCCTGATACTCTTCAGGCTGAATCTGGGAGAATTATATGCACATTCCTCTTTGATCATCCTTCAGAGAATATGTGATTCCAACAGTTGTGAACCTACCAAACATGGTGAATCCTACTGAGAAAGGGGAAGATGAGAACAGGCTGGGTTTCTAGAAGGAAGCAGACACCAGAGGTGGAAACAGCCCTAAAGGCATTCAAGCCCTGGTTACACTGTCCCCTTCCTATCCAAGCTGCTAGCCCCTCCCCACTCGTTTTCAGTACTGTCTCTAGTTAGTACCTTCATTTTTAAGTTACTTCTTAGTAAGGAACAAATATTTACTTTTTGTTTGTTTGTTTTCAGGACAGAGTTTCCTATGTTCCTCTGGCTGTCCTGGAACTCATTCTGTAGACCAGTCTGGCCTTGAACTCACAGAGATCTGCCTGCCTCTGCCTCTATCTCTCCTGGATTAAAGGCCTGTGCCCCTACCCTCTGCTCATAAACATGACTGCAGAGGGCTGTGGAGATGGCTTAGTTATAAAGTGCTTACTGCTCAAGAATGAGGACCTTTGCCTAACCCCTGTAGTCCCAGCATGCCTGTGATCCCAGTATTCCTGTAGTCCCAGCATGCCTGTGATCCCAGTATTCCTGTAGTCCCGGATGCCTGTGATCCCAGTATTCCTGTAGTCCCGGCATGCCTGTGATCCCAGTATTCCTGTAGTCCCGCATGCCTGTGATCCCAGTATACCTATAGTTACAACCAACACTGAATGGACGGAAATAAGAGGATCCCTTAGACTTGAGACCAGCCAGTCTGAGTCAGCAAAATGTAGCTTCAGTGAGAAACCCTGTCTCAGAAAACAAGGTAGAAAGATAGAAGACACCAGACACCAACTCGTGTTCCCCACATATACACAGACACAAAGAAGCAGAAATTGCCGGGTCGACAGAAAATTGTCTCTTCATGAGGAAGAGACAGTAACTATGGCATGGTAGTCACATGGCTTATTCTCTAAGTTAGTCCTCTCTATAGTCAGACTTCATAGGAAAAAATACTTTAGATTCATAGCTATCTTTGTTTCTTTCCCTGTTGCTGTGATAAAATATTCTGACAACAGTTTAATGGAGAACAGTTGCAGGCCACAAACTTTAAGGTGCAATCCACCACAGTGGGAAGTGATGGTGCCGGAGCTTGAAGCAGAGCTGGCCACATCACATTCACATTGAAAAACAGAGTGATGAGTGTCCTCAGCACCTTTTCTCCTCCTTATTTTAAAAATATAATATTTTTATTATTTCTTTGAACATTTCACACACATATACGATGTAATTTGATCATGTTCATCCCCCATTACTACCTCTAACCCCTTCCAGACTCACCTCCCATCCTCAACCTCCTCCCAAATTCAAGGCCTTTTGTTTAAAAAAAACAAAACAAAAAAACCCCCAACCAGTCCTATCTGTTCTGCCCATAATTTCATGAGCCTGGGTCATCTGTTAGAGCATGGTCAAGTCACCAGAGGCCAGAAAACCAACTGTTCCTCTTCTAGCAGGCCCCCAAACTGTCAGCTTCTACACTGAAAACTTTAACAGGTAGCCACGACTGCCAGGTGTTCACATGTACAAGCCAAGTCATACCGAGAGGATAGCATTTCCTAGCAGTCCCACCCTCTGAATCTTCCATTCTTTCCATCTTCTCATCTACGGTGGTACCCAAACCTTGGGAGAGTGTAGATTTCTCATCTATGACTGTACACTCGAGATTATCTGTTCTCTGTGCTTCTGATAGCAACGTGTCTCTGCATTCACCACCACCCATTGCAATAAAGTTCTCTGATCAAGGATGGAAACATAATAAATCTATGGATATAAACAAAAATGTTCAAAGGCAGTTTGGTGATACAACCATTTAGAAAACAACATCAACAGGTTCTCCCTTAGAATTCTTCCCTATTTGGATTGCAAGATCATAGGTTCCCAGTAGTTTCTTTGGGCACACTTGGTTAGGCCTTGCCCTGGCCCCTCACATGCCCATCCAGCCACTCCACTACCTGTTTAAACACTGTTATGCCCCTTATCCTCCCTCTCTGCTTTCATGTCTCCTATAGTCTACCCCTCCCCCTCCCCAAATGCATCACTCAGCACCAACAGCCCATTACTAGTTTCCTAGCTTGTACATGTGTCTAGGCTAAACTTACAAGGCAAAGGATAAGAAGATAGAAACCATATATGAAAGAGAGCATGTGAAGTTTTTCTTTAGGGGCCTGAATGACCTCATTCAGTATACATTTTCCAGGTCCATTCATTTACCTGAAAACTTGATTTTTCATTACAGCTCAGTAATATTCCATTGTGTATGTGTACCATGTTTTCATTATCCATTCATCTGTGACCCTTGATTACATGTCCTAGCTATTGTGAACAGAGCATCAATGAACAGGGACATATGAATACCTCTGTAGTAAATATGAAGCCCTTTATGTATATGCAGAAGAGTAGTATAGCTAGGTCATCTCTAATTTTTTTGAGAGTACTCCAGATGGGTTTCC
Source organism: Mastomys natalensis (assembly GCA_021653895.1). Taxonomy (NCBI): domain Eukaryota; kingdom Metazoa; phylum Chordata; class Mammalia; order Rodentia; family Muridae; genus Mastomys; species Mastomys natalensis. The sequence continues at coordinate 4,694,776 of JAJTUV010000057.1, forward strand.
AGACTATGCCAGTTCACACTTTCATCAACATAAACATTGCCTTTCTCCACCTCCAGACCAGCATTTGCTGTCGTTTGTATTCCTGATGATGACCATTCTGACTGGAGTGAAAAGGAACTTTAACATGTTTCAATCTGCATTTCCTTGCTAGTTCAGTCTAGGACTCCAAGCCCAGAGAGTGGGCTTACACACTTTCAGACTGGGTCTTCCCACCTCAATTAAGACAATTAAAATAATCCCTCACACAGGGCTAGCAAGATGGCTCACTGCTTAAGAGAATTTGCTGCTCTTGCAGAAAACTAGAGTTTGGTTCCCAGCACTCACATCAGGTGACACACAATTGTCCTGTTCCAGAGGATGCCTTCCTCTGGCATCCACAGGCACACACATACATGGACACATCACACACACACACACACACACACACACACAATACACACATACACACTATATATGCATAAATTAATGTTATATATTAATATATACATATTATATTAAACATTTAATATTATACTTCATATAACATGAATAATATATTAAAGAATAGCATAAGTGAATGAATGAATAGATAGATGATAGACAGACAGACAGATAGATAAAATTAAAAATCCCTTGCAGCCATGGCAGAGGCCTGACTCCCATGTGACTCTGCATTCTGTCAACTTGACAATTAACACTGACTATTACAGAATAATTAGCACAAGCCATGGGTCTGGGGTCTCTTAACAACTTAAAAGGCAGAGACAATGTCCACATAAAAAGATTAAGAATGTGAGTCTGGACGAGCAGATCAAGATAAAAAAGATAGAAGACGCATCCAACCCTCTGCTTCTGAAGAGGAGAAAGAAAGCTCGTCCGTGGAGGATGCGGCCCTTGCCCACTGAGCCGCTCTGTCTCCCACCCTATTGGAGGACAAGCAATAACTCTACATGAATATATTTTTTAGACAAAGAGACACAAGTTGCCCAATGCTGCCTCCTGATCTCTTGGGCTGTGTGGCGCCCAGAAATGCCTCCGGCTTTATTCTGCCCTTGGCTCTGGCTTCTCCCAGACGGGGGCTGGAGGATGTGTGAGGGGTGAGGTGCTCCTGAGCCCATGCTCCTTTTGCATTTTATCTGTAATTTGGCGTAGAGTTTTTATGGAACCTGTCTTTTTGTCCTTTTCCTCACTCCTCATTCTTCCCCAGGTCCTTTCTCATCTGCAAAGGTTGAGGCTTACCCAAGGAAGTTGTTACAAGGGATGTCCTTAGGTTGTCCTCTCTGTCCCCCCTAACCTCCCACTGTATGGGGTCCCCACTGGCTCTAGAATCTGGGAGCTCCAGGGAGAAGGGAACGGAGTGGCCCTTAGATATCACCAGTGTGCACAACAGAGCAGCACACGTGTGACTGGGCCAGTGACTGGGCATTGGAGGGTCTAGGGAAGGCAGGGCTGCAAGGATCCCTGCTTGAACTGAGCCTGCCTAAATACCTAGGTAGCTTGTCTAGATCCAGAGCCAGGTAGTCATGGCTTCTGTGTTAGCTGGGCAGGGGAGGCAGTGAGGGTATGTGGGCACTGGCAGCCATCAGGTCCCCTCAGGACTCCTTTCCTTGCTGGTCCCAGGTCCCTGAGGCACTGATCCACTGAGTAGCCTCTCCTTGCCCTTCTTGCCATGATTAACCCACTCTCGTTGAGTCCTCTGAAATTTTTAGCCATTTCTCAATGGGCTGTCCACACCCATGGGTGAGCCTGGGAAGGTTCTATGCCTGGAAAGGCAGTTGTATTTCATGCATCTCCCCTGAGCTCTGGGGTACCTGCCAACCTCCCTTTGGCAAGGGCAGGACCATGTGTGGTCTTCCTGGATTTCCACCACATGGTCTGGTGGGTGGGGCAGTCTTCGCACCAAAGATGTCTTGACTCTGTCCCTGCCCACTAGCCACCTTACCCTCTAACTACTCAACCTGGGTGGGGGCTCCCCAGGATTGAGGAGGAGCTGGTGGGGGAAGAGTCTTTGTGCCATGGTCCCCCATACCCCTCCTGCTGGAGGAGGGGTGTCTCCCTCAGGGGTTGGTGGAGGAGGGGCTCCTGGGCATCTCTGGGCCTGGGCCAGGGCCTAGATGTCTGCAGCTCCTCCCATGTCTTTGATGGTGTGTTCAACACTCAGACTGTTGTAAACTGTTGTTTGTATGAGCAAAATTGTCTTTACTAAACAAATTTAATAGTTAAAAAAAAAAAAAAAAAGAATGTGAGTCTGGGAACAAAGCTAGAGTTGAATCATTGCTCTACACTTAGACATGTCATTCAAATTCTCTAAATCTGTTTGTCTATAAAGTAAGCAAAAATGGTAGCAAAGTCAATTTCATTCAAGAATTGTGAAAATTAGATAAAACCTGTGACATACATCCTATATGGCCTCCTACACACAGCATTCTCTAAAATCCACAATTATTAATAAGTGAAGCTCAAATCTTAGCTCTTTCAATGCCAACACACATTGAAAACTGAACAAATGCATACAACACTCAAAAGGAATTTAGAGGTATGTAGCATAGGGATGCTAATACAAGTGAAGGGAGACCCACCAAGCAGTGACATTGGCACTCTTTCAACAGCTCTCCCTCGAATTTTAAAAGAACATAGTGTTCAAAGGCATCTAAAAGGCAAGTTAGTTACCCAGTTCCCAAGCCTGTATCTTTCCACTTCGCCATTGCTGAACTGGAAAACAAGTTATTTTAAAATTCTTTGTTCTTCCTGTCACCTCTAGGAAGAGTCTAATTATCTTCCTCTTGAATATGGGCTGGTATTACCCTAAGTTCTAAAGCAACTTTTGCTTTGCTCTCCCATGGAACCCTTGCCACAGAACCTTTGATGCCACACTATTAGGTAGTCCAAGTTGTGTGGAGATATTCTGTGGAGGCCAACAGCTGCCAGCCAGCAGCTGTCCTGGAAATTCCAGCTGGCAGTCAACATTAGTGGCCAGGCTGTATGAGGAAGCTTTTACAGTGGCTCCACTGCCCCTGTGAAGAGAAACAAGCTAAGCATGATCAGCCAAGTGAAGACCATGACAGAAAGAATGTGTGGCCCTTGCATTGTACCAGAGAGTTTAGGATAGTTTGCCACAGGTGAACAGATAAAGGAATGGAGGTCTCAAAGAGGAGACTATCCCATGAGGCTGAAGAGATTAGCTTAGTGGTTGACAGGGACAAGTGCTCTTATAGAAGAGTTCTGTTCCCAGCACCCACCTCAAGTGGCTCACAAACCTTTAACTCCACTCCAGAGGATTCAACACCCTCTGTGGCCTCCTCAGGTACTTGCACTCACATACGCACTCCCATATGTATGTACAAGCTCTAACTATTGCTTTTTGTACCTCTATGCGTTTTACACTAACAGAAGAATAGAAGGTGCTGTTTTGCAAAAACCCCAAGTCTTCCATAGTCCATTGCTATGCATCCAGCTTATAGCCCTTGACTTCTTACATCCTTTAAAGCTCCAATATGTGGTTTCAGAGTTAGTACAGTATTCTCAACAGTTCTGTTTGATATTTGGGGACAGTATACAATAGTAAACATTATTAATAATTCCAATGTGAGTGTGTGCATATGTGGTGTGTGTGTGTGCACTCGCGCACTTGTGTGTGGTGTGTGTGGTGTGTGTGTGTGTGTGTGTGTGTGTGTGTGTGTGTGTGTGCTGGAACACAAATGCATTATGCTGAGTCAATGCTATTGTATGGTTACTACCTAGAGAACACAATCTGAGATTCTGAAATTTGTTAGTGTTTTTACAGAGGAACATTCTCAGTAGAGAGGGGTGGAAAGGGAAGCAGAAGTAGGCAGAAGGAGAAGGAGAAGGAGAAGGGGCCTCTGATGTGGTTTTAGTTCAAACAGAAGTTAATACTTACTGTAAGTTATCCAGCGGGATGGATGGCTCTTCTCATTTGTCTCCCTGGAGCACCTCCAAATTAACCAGCCATCAAACAGACACTATTCCGGCATGACTTTAAGGGAGGCACCTGCCTTCAGTAGAGGACCTTACATTAAACTTTAGTTTTATGTTAATATTTTTTTAAAAAATTGTCAAAGGAAGGTCTGTGAGAATGGCCCTTCAGAGTTAGAAAGAAATAAATATGACAGAATTTTGTCCCCAAACACAGAAGCTATTTGGTACTAGGAGGCAGGACTACAGGTATGTACTATTATATGAAAATATTCAGTGATTATAAGCAATGTTTTACAGACCTACCAGAAAGTAGAACTTTAACAGTTTTAACTGAAACTTCCTCTGAGTGCATGGTTGGTGGTATGTACTACATCTTTGCATTTTATCAGGAAGTTCCTGCACTGAACTCTAGTCCATCGATGTGATGAGCAGTGTTTTTTCTCTCTCTCCATCTTTTGTCCTATGAGGACACGCCAAGGTGTCGGAGAGCAAGCCCTTACCAGACAGGTATTTTGAACTCTCCAACTTGCAGGAGAGTGAGAAATCGATGTCTATTCATGGTCATTTGTCTTGGCATGGAAAACCAAAAACAGGTAGAAACCCAACTAAATACCATTAAGGCAATTAGATGTAACTTAGACAGTTGTGGGCTGTAAGAAAGGGGTAAATGAAACAAACTGCCAATTTGCCAGAAAACGAAGTGACTTCTATGTTAGTTTCTCCTCTAGTTGTTTGATATGAACTCACTAGTTACTGCAAAAAGAAGCAAACCAGGTGTTCGTGTTAAAAAACAAAAACTTAAGTACTTTTTTTAGTTTGAGTAAATAAGTTTTCCATAAAAGGAAAGCAAGTGTGGAAAAAACATATTATTAAAATGGCTTCAACAAACACAGGGAATTAGAACCAAAAAAAAAAAAAATGTTTGTATGGCATGACGGAGCAGATTTATCTTCAAAAAATCTAACACTTATTTCTCTAGAGACTATTTTCTGGCCACCTGAGAGGAAGAAAAAAAAGTCCTTATTGAGATAAAGAACTAAGTTATAGTCGTAGATACAAAAAATATGTTTAAAGTCTTATTTTCAAATTCTTCTGTCTACTTGTGGAATTTTTTCCTGGGACATATCAGTTGTACAAAGGAGTTTCATAATGACATTTCCATGCAGTGTAACATTATTTATACTTGAATAAAAGCAACAAAAATAAAATTTATGGTCTAAGTTTAAGCATTTGTTAACCATGCAGCAAAGTACAAACCAAATGTATATAGCTCAGAAAACATGTAGTAACCAACAACCAGTTCAAGAAGCAGAGCACTGTACCTTCCTTAACTGTAATGCTCCAATCCCCATTAACAGACGGCTGGATGTGTGTGATATTTATATACACTTGTCATTTATATTTTTCCATCATTTTTACTCTGCATGAACATTATATTGTTGATATAGAATAACAGGCATATAATAGTTTGTTGCCTTACATCTTTGTCTATTTAGTGGGTCTCCATTTTTCTTTATCTCAAGTATCACAAAGACTAGGACTGAGCTTGCCCATTGTCTTCCCTTGCTGACACCCTCTGCTCACAGCCTACCTAGCTCCTGTGCATCCAGCAAGTCTGGGCATAGAGAAGCTGTGCTGCCCATATGTTTCCCACCCACCACCCTGGTCTAAATTTGGTTCATACTGTTACTCTCTCACATAAACCTAACTTTTTTTTGGTTACACCTACCACAATCTATAATTACATATGTATTCATGAGTTTGTGCATGCTGCTGATCATCTTCATCAGCTTAAAAGCTCCACAAGGTGAAGAAATTTACTATTCTCTCACCATTTCCTACCCAGCATAAAGCTCATCCAAAGCAATCAGTGGGTGTTCAAGGGAGAGAGAAACGGAAGAAGGGATGGGAGGGGTAAATCAGTAAACTGCACAGTGATGACTGACGCAGAGATCTATGCCTCCCTAGTCTTGCTCATTCTGTACACCCCACCTCTGTGCCCCACTGTCCCACAGGGCACGAGTAGCTGTATTCCCATAAACACATCAATAAGGAGGTGAAGCTCATCACTGACCTTGCAGTGTGAAGCACCACCTACCATCGCAGCAGTCAGAACTCAGGAGTGACTTGTGTCCCTCTAACTTTGAGTGAGCCAGCCTTTCCCTCAACCCAAATACCTTCCCAATCACCCAGTCTCCAACCTGTATCCTTGCCGAGTTTCTGTAGTGCCTGCCACCTTCTTTCACATGCTAGCAAAGAGTTCTTCCAAAATATGCATCTGACCAGGTTCCTCTTGGGCTTAAACCTTTCTAGAGGGTGAGAGTTAGTAGGCATCTTCCATAGTAGAGAATCAATACATTTTGTCAAGTTTAACAAATCAAGAAGTAGAAATATAGATATATTGAGAATTACAGAGGTAAATAGGAACTATTTTTAAAATGTAAATAATAAAATTGCAGAGAAGGGGACATGGAAAAGGAAGATATTCAGTTTTAATTTTATGGCTTGGGATACTGTTAGAATATTGATTATACTCTATACATAATTTATAAATGTAGATTTTAAAATATTTTTATTAGGTTTCTGGTTCTCTCTCTCTGACATTTTTGTTGACATGGCACTTGGGTAATTGATTGCATTATCCATATGCAAATTTTATTATTTACATTACATTGCAATGTATATTATACATATAATACACAAAAAATATCCTCTAGAACAGTTATGCATAAGACATGCATAATAGATTTACACGATGAAGCTGTGGTGTAATTAACCTGGAACTCATTGTCCTAGGAATGTTTGGTGATAGTTTGCAGCACAATGTTATTGTGCTGCACACAATTGGCAGAGTATCCCAGAAACTAGGTACTGTCACATTACCAAGGTTACCGGTACACAAGTACCACTTAGCGTCAGTTCATAACTTTGGGGAATTGAGGTTTTCTCCAGGCTGTCTTAACATAACTGGATTAATCTCAGCTCAGATGAAAAGGACAGGGAGTGTAGTCTCCATAGAAACCCTGCTGCAGTTTGGATAGTAAAGTGCTAAGACATTGGGAGACTTTAGAAGCGCATCTCTTTCTGAATTTCCAAAGCCTATCTACACTTTTCTTCAAGCTGGCCTCCTCCTCAGGTTTAGAGTCACTCCACAACATCTGAGATTCCATTTTGTTCCAGGATGAAGGGTTCGCTGAGGAAGATACCATCCTTTATTCCATAGAGACTCTTAATCATGTTGGAAATGGTACATACCTCTAGATTCTTCATCATGCTTTGACCAAATCTGCCACATTAGTCAGGGTCAGAGAAGCTTATGGAATAAATCTCTGAATCCATTTACAATCATATATATACACATATATATATGTGTATGTAGTATAGGTATATATTGTATGTATCATATAAAAATATATATAATTATGTATATAATCCATTATACATCCATATATAAAGGAAATTTATTGGAATGACTTACAGGCTACAGTCTAACTAATCCAATAATAGCTAGCTGTGTCTGAAAAGTCCAAGAATCTAGTAGTTGCTCAGTCCCACAAAGCTGGGGTTTCAGCTAGTCTTCTGTATATTCTAGAATCCCAAAAAAGCAGGCTCCAATGCCAGTGAAAGCATGGATATGCTAGCAAGCAAGAGCAAGCAGACAAAGAATAAGAGCTTCCTTCATTCATGTCCTTATATAGACTTCCAGCAGATTAAATGTATGTCTTCCTGAATCAAGATCTTGATCTAAAGCCTGTGTCTTCCTACCTCAGAGGTCTGGATTAGAAGTGAATTCACTTGCTTCAAACCAAGCAGAAATCTCAGGTGTACCCTCCATGTCTGGGTTTTAGTTCATCCCAGATGTAGTCAAGGTGACAGTCAAGACTAGCCATCACCTCTACTCTTCAATTTGGCCACTTCACAGACTCTATCAACCACCTGTTTGCAGACCTCTTCCACTGCTCCTTATTTGTGTCAGTGCCAAGTTCTAGGTTAAATTGTTCTGGTAGAAACATTCCTGTCACTCCATACAAACACACTAAAGTCTCCGTGCTCCATATGTCCTATGCATGACAGCTTGGCAGGTGAACTCCCAGCCTTTTCCCCCATCAGCTGATGGAACTGAGCTAAATCCAAACTGTAACCACTTCTGATAACTTGGTTTTGGGGAATCCACTTGCCTTTCAAGCTGTGTAGGTTGCTGGAGAGATGGCTCAGCCGTTAAAGGCTAGGCTCACAATCAAGCTGTGAAGGTCAAGATATCCAATGAGTTTGACCCAACAAGCAACTTTCAGTTCAGGTCGTACTTCAGATCTTAAAGGAACTCACATTACGCTGTACCAAATAGAGCCGGCTCCCTCTGTCTCCCCAGCTGCGGTAATTACCAGCTTAGAGTTCTCAGTCACGCTACAGTCTTTGCTGGGTTTTCTAGGGGTGTTCTGGCATGCTAAGGGAAATGCTACCAGGTTAGTGATTCAGCATCTTGCCCTTCAGTTTGTCTTCCAAGATATCAAGCTCATCTGCCAGGTCCTTCGTTATGTATACCATCAGTATCTTTATCCTGCAGTTGTGTACCAGACACACCCATTGTACACTTGGGTCCTTTTGTTTCCGAGTCCACAATGGTGAGGGTTGGTGCCGTTGGCTTGCATTATCAGTATCTTTTATTTTCTTTATTCTTCCCTTATATGATACATCCCAACTGCAACATCTCTTCTCTCTCCTCCTCTCAGTTTCCCCACACATACCTCCATTCGCCCCTAGATCCACTCAGAAAAGAGCAGGCCTCCCTGTGATATCAACTGGACACAGCATAACAAGAAGCAATGATAATAGGCACAAACCCACTAGAAGACGCAACCAAGGATGATTAAAAGGGTGCCATGAGCAGGCAGGAGCCAGAGACACTTCCACTGCTAGGAGTCCCACAGGAACACCAAGCTACCCAACCACAGCATGATGCTGGCTCCCAGTTGTGATAATGACCAGCAGAGACTGTAGTGTGACTGAGAACTCTAAGCTGGTCATTTAGCACAAATATTAAATAGGTACTTTTGAAGTGGAAACTTCTAGTTCTTTGGAGAGTTAGTTATGCCAAATGATGTTTTGCTGGGGCACACAGGTGAAAGAATGTCTTGCTAAAGCAAACACATGAAAGACAGTTTTCCTGAAGCAGACCCAGGTGAGAGGATGTGTGGATAGAGCAGACATGTGAAAGGACACTTGATGAAAGAATATAAATATGACACTACAGACAGTGGGAGACTGAGCCTTGGTTTAGTTTGTTCCACCTTGCTATTCTTCACGAAAGACACTCATGTATTGGTTCGCCTTACATAGCATTGTTGAGCTCAACTTGTGATAATGCCACCATTGAGAGAAACTCACCCAAGAGTTGTCAGTGAGGTTCCTGCTGCAGCTTCACCTCAGGCTGGCTGGTGAGCCTGGTGGTTTCTTCAGGACTGAACTATAGCTGCCTGGTATCTGCCTGCTGAAAGGACTGGACTGTAGCTGCTGGTTCATGCCTGGCGTCTGCCTGTCTAGAGGACTGGTCTGCGGCTGCTGCATCGTATTTGGTATTTGCTATGGGACTGAGCTGCTGCCCAAGAAGATCAAGTTTGCCCCAAAGAACTGTTGCTCCTGTAGACATATTTTTTTACAACCTACTTATTAAAGTAGGGTTCAGCCTGTCCTCTAGCCACCACCCAGCAGAAGTAGTGGAAAAGTTATCAGGATATGGGGGAAGTGGACCTGTTCAGCAATAGTCTTCTGATAAGATTTCATTAGAAATAAAACAGGGCACAGAAGAGATGGCTCAGTGGGCTAAAAGTCTTTGGCATGAAGCTTGACGATCTGAGTTCAAAACCTGAAACCTACGTAAAGGTGGAAAAAGAGAATCAGCCCCGCAAAGTTGTCCTCTGACATCTACATATGTACCATAACACACATGAACCCCTCACACAACAAAAATTTTAAAAATGACAAGATGTGGTACCATGCATAAAGAAATAAGCCACTAATCTAAACATGTAGTAGCATTTTGAGTATATTTTTTAATGTAAGTTATATTTGAAATTTTAAATGCACTATATTAAGAGTATTTTGGATTAAGGAATGCAGCAGGGGAAAGAGACCACTGGTAGCCTGATTCTGTGCTTCGTGTTTTAAGAAGAGGACTCTGGGAAATAGTGTAATAGTCCTATTTTTCAAATCCCTTGTTGATATCAAATAAAACTCTATTTCTCCCAGATTTCTTCTAGAACATTCTCATCACTGATTCATACAAAAAGAAAAAGGGAAGAAAATATTTTTATTTAATTATTTTTTTAATTTATAATATATTTACAGCATTTCCTCCTCCCTTTTCTCCATCCAAATCCTCGCATATATTCCTCCTTACTCCCTTTCAAATACATGGCCTCTTTCTTCGTTAATTATTGTTAAATGTGTATGTGTTCCTAAATACATAAATACAACCTGCTCAGTCTGTGTAGTATTACTTGTATGTATATGCTTTCAGGGCTGATCATTTGGAATTGGGAAAACAGCTGATACATTCCTCACTGGGGAAGACTATTTCTCCTGCTCTCAGCATTCCTTAGTTGCCTGGAGGTCTTTGTGGACTGTTGAGGTCTCATGGGTTCTTCGTACCACCCCCATCCACATCAGCATGCCTTTTGGTGTTGTCCTTGTTCAGCTCAGTTTTAGGCACTCAGGTTGGTGAAACATTGTGGGTGTAACCTCTGGCATTCTTAAGAGACACAACCTCACAGCAAACTCTCTGGTCCTCTAGCTCTTAAATCTTTCCAGCCCCTCTTCCGCTCAGCCCCTGATCCCTGAGCCTCAGGTGGAGGAGTTGTATTGCAGATGTGTCAGTTGGTACCTGGCTCCACAACTCTGCCTTTTAATTGGTTGTGGTTTTTCTGTTACAAAAAGCAGTTTCTTTGATGAGAGGTATATATTCTAAATATGTTAGAAGATAGTTAGAGATTATGCTGATTTAGAAAAGTAGGAGTGGTGATAGGTTTTAAGAGGAGAAAGTCTGAATGATTGCTTGAATCTTCTACTCTTCTCTAACTTATAGAACCTTAGCAGCCAATGTTTCAAAGAAGCCAGTAACCTAATGTCATCTGTTCTGAGATGAGGACATTGTCACCAATATACTAATTCTAGTTCCTCAGGTTGTCAGAGACTAATAACTGAGCATGTCAAGAGAGTAAGATACTGTTGAGTTCTTAATTTCTCCAATGTGTAATTTATGAACATATATTCATAGATTATATATAATATATTGTATAATATATATGTAATTAGTCAACATGAAAAAGTAAATTAGGAATATATATATCACATATGATATATATATATATATATATATATATATATATATCACATATGATATATATATATCACATATGATATATATACATATATGTATATATATCATCAGTCAATATGAAGAAGTTAATTAGGAGGATTAAGCTTCTTCATGTAATAAGAAATCCAACTGAAATGCCTTAAATAACAAAGCTATTTGTTGTCAGCCATGTCAAGAAGCTGAAGAAAGGTACTTTCAGGGTTGCTCTAGACTTCAGCTCAGTCTCTTCAAGTGCGGCTGCTTTCCTTGCCCTCCTGGCCTGGCCTCAGCCTGCTCTTATCATCAGGTCAAGTCTGCTCATAGTCCAGAAGGCCCTTGAAGATACAACAATCTAAGATTTTAAAAAAAAAAGACATTCTTTATTTCCAAATCTCTTTTAAGAACAAAGAGAAACTTTCCCAGAGGACCTTGGTGCACACTCACCGCCTTATTGGTTAGAATTGTGTCATGTGTCTATGCTAGTATCAGCCAATCATGGATGAGAGAGTTATCATCTCTCTAGCTTTCCTGGAAAGCATAAGTGGGAAAATAATATGATCAGAGTTCTGTTTGTTGCCAAGTTAGAGAACACAGTTTTTGATTTGAGTGTCTGAGCAATGTCCTAAGAGGCACAGTAATAAAATACACTTTGACATTTTAAAAACTTGTAAATTTTATCAGTTTTCAAATTGTCCAAGCCTTTTCATAATACCTAGCTCATCTAATTTATCAAAAGACAAAACAGCTTTTGTGTGTTTTTCCTATAAAAGGTTGTCCATTCATTTATCTACCTGTTCGTTCACTCAGATAAGAGGTTTTTCGAACCTATATATTATGCTCCAGACACAATATACTGTAAAGAATTCAGTAACCACTAAGTTTGTACTATCAAGTATTATTTGTTTTTTACTATCAAGTATTATTATTAGAGAAATATTGAACTTTTAAAAACAATGAAATTGTTTTTCATGCTATCATAATGTGAAGGTGATTTTCAAACTAAATCCATACAAGAAAACTCACAAAAATATTTCTAAGCTAAATTCACAAGTAATTCACTATTTATTTAAGAAAAAGTGACTCATAATTTTTAACTAGTGAAGATAATGTGTACAAAAAATTGTAGGCTTATTCAAATAATCCCAACAGAAAAGTCTCAAAAATATACATGTGTATATAAGAGCTATAATAAGAAAAAATAAAACGGTTGCAATGTGGGATATAAAAAGTACATGGTATCTGCACAGAAGTCCCTTCGTCTAATCCTTTCATATAGTAGTGAGTAAGAACAAGAGAAGATCTGCCTTTGTCCTACTAGAAGTCTCAAGGGCCAAACTTAGAATTCTATGGGGCACAATAACTCATAATTTCCTCCTGCGCTCTAAACCTGGAAGTTTATTCTTGCATTACTAACCTTACCACACGTGACAAACAACCCACTGAAAGAGGGCAGAGTTGAGGGGCAGGGAAGATTAAAACAAACAAACAAACAAAACACCAGGAGAGGTGCTGTAGTAGTCAGAACCTCTCTTCCTGTTTTGTTCTCAGCAGTTTTCATCTTAGGTCATTTCCTTTTGAGAATTAGAATGTGCCTCTTCCTATCAAGCTCAGTAACCAAACGGCAGGAAGATCGCAGTAGGCCCCGCGTGAAGATAAGTCCTCTCCTGTCATAGCTTCCGAAGAGGAGGCTGAGCAGACTTCAGTCTTTCTTATGACCTTTTTAGAGGCCATTGGGAAGGAACCAAGTGAATAATCTACATAGCAGCCCTACATGCTATATAAGAAAAGTCTTGGAGGTCCGGAGGCTGTTCACCCAGACTCTAACTTGAACACATGTGCAAAGCCAGGACACATCATTCTGAGAGAGGTGTGTCTGTTCCTGATATTTTTTTTTTTTTTTTTTTTTGGTTTTCGAGACAGGTTTCTCTGTGTAGTCCTGGCTATCCTGGAACTCACTCTGTAGACCAGGCTGGCCTCGAACTCAGAAATCCGCTGCCTCTGCCTCCAAGTGCTGGGATTAAAGGCGTGCGCCACCACCGCCGGCGTCTGTTCCTGATATTATAGGCTTTTGGCATTTTAATCTTAGGCATCTGACCTTTGGTAACAATTTCCTATTCTTGGCTGCACAAATGAAGCTAAATCTTACATTTGACCCTATTTTTAAAATGCCCAGATGGTATGAATGGGTGTGTGGCTCCAAGGACCCCCATAGGCTGAGTGCACTGTTTCCAGAAAGAACTATTTGTACCTTGGGTGTAACCAGCAGCTGTAGACAGAAAGGGTGGAGCGGTGATAAGGGATGACAAAGGTCCGGGTCAGTGTCTTTCTGATCTGTGTAAAACTGACTTTAACGCCTACCTGTGAAACACTAAGCTTTAGTTTGCACTTCCAACGGGCAGCAGCGGGGGTTAGGGGTGGGGTGAGGGTGTGCTCTCCTGGTCACCTATAAATAGTAGCTAAATTTAGATTGAAAAAGTCATGGAAAGTAGTAGAAGCCGAGGCCTGAGACAGCTGCTTCTGATCTCTGCCCCACCCACTCCACACTGAAGTAGGGTGTGGTTCATGTAGAAGGATTCGCAGGGCAATCAATCTTTTTCATTACCTTGGACACGGGCCATACTTTCCCCCACCCCTTGCCTACTGTGAATAAAAATTTATTTTGTTTCCTTGGAAACTGCAAGGATTTGATGGTTGGATGAGAGGGAAAAAAGCAAAGAAAATGTAACGGTAATCACTGGGCTTTTAGCACTAATTTCCAGAGGACTCTGTCATCTTGAAAGAAATTCTTATTCCCTTTGCTTTTAGCTTCCTGTTTCTTTCTTTCCAGGATGGCTCTCTCTTGGGTGAAGTCTATCCTTCATTCTCTGCTGATCTATGCCTTTTTTTTTTTTTTTTTCTAAACTTACTTGGACACTCACTCTCCCAAGAGGTCTTTACATGCACCCAGACTGATCCCTTCTAGGTGATGGCTGACATTCAAAGACAAGCTCAAAGCTTTAAAATGGTGTATTGGTTCTATCTCAGAGGTCAGCAAACTGCAGCCTACAGGCCATGAGCTTAAGAATGGATTTTACATGCACATATGGCTAGGGCGAAGGTACAGCAATCAGAATCATAACATCTGACAAGAAAACTAAAGGAGAATCAAATACCAATATCCATTAATAAATAAAGGTTTGCTGAAATACAACTCATCTCTCTTGTTTACGTCTACAGTGACACAGATTGCAGTAGTTACAAGAAGCTATACAGTCACCAACCCTGATATATGTACTACATGTCCCTTTACAAAAAATAATAATAAGTTCAATTTCTGGTCTAAGAACATAAAGAAGTTAGAGAAATTAAGAAAGAACATCTCAGAGAAATAAATTTCAGGCAAAGCAGGAAACTAAAGACTAACAGTAGATATACGATGTCTAAATCCTACAGTCAGGACTAACTAGTAGCTGCCCTAAGGTGAATAGGGGATGGAGGTGAAGGATTGTAAAATGTACTCTGATTGGTCCATGCAGAGATAAGGACAACAGTGTTGCTCTATCATTTCTCCTGTACCCAGTCCACTTTCCAGAGCTGGGAAGACAATCATCACAACGTTGTTGGATGAATGAAGACGAAGACAGGAGACAGAAGCACAAAGCAAATGAAACACAAGTCACAGCCTGTTTGGAACGAAAACGCATCTCCATGACAATCTCCAGCTAGTCTTGCTTCATATAATCTGTATCACTGGTTCCCAGACGTTAGCAAAAACCTCTCACTTTGGAAGCCAACATATCAAATGCTCAGTGTATACACAACAGATTGAAAAAAAAAAAAGTCTGTATGAATCTGATAACTTTACTGATGTTAATTCAAACCCACCTTTCTGACCCTCTTCTTCAGTCACCAAATGAACATCAATTTAGTCTAGACACTAAACTCAGGTGTGGAAATTATCAAGGGAAAGGAAATCAAATATGAACTTCATAAATAAACCTCACTTGTTCATATCTCTCTCTCCCTCTCTGTCTCTCTCCCTCCTTCCTTCCCTCCCTCTCCCTCCCTCCCCCTATCTCTCTGCTTGCAGGTGACACCCACACATATCCTTCAGCGTTGGCAGAGATGCTCACTCAGATAATGACTGGAGTTCATGCTGATATTCTCATCTTCATGTGTCATCGTCACCGTGTAAAACCACAACTATAGGAAAACAGAGCTGTTTGCTGCTCTTCTGTCTCAACTGACATTTCCACCCAGCTCACAGCTTGCCCTTTGGAGACAAAGGAGATTATCTGTCATTGATACACCTTTGTATAATGAAGTATAAGTGAAATCCAAGCTACCCTTTACAACTTTTTATCCCCTTGAGTTTGTAGCCCTTCCAATCCTTTCACAGAGTTTAAATGGGTAAATGAAAATAGGACATGGCCTTTGGGAAGCACATATTCTGATCTTTGAGTTTGCCCCAAGAATGAGGTCAGCTCAAAAAGTCTGACATATTCTTGGATACACAGACTTTCAATGCAAGTGGTTTCAAGCATTGGGTCCAATGTCAACCCTGAAATGAGCAAAAGGCACTTAAGCTAGTGTTTCACATTCTGCTAGGGACAGTAGTCTACAGTTTTAAGAACCATAAACCTATGATTCTAAAAAATTAAAAAAAAAAAAAAAAAAAAAGCCCACACACACCCTACTTTCAGAATTCCAGATGGGAAAAAGTAAGGAAGTCCAGTCCCTTAGATGTATTCCTGAAGAACCAGGATCCTCAGTGCCACTGCCAGCACATCAATGAAGCTTTAGTTGTAGAGAACACAGAGCAAGTTTCTGAGGTGTTTCCCAGACCATCTGTAGCTGCCTTTTACTGTGGGGGTCAGATCTCTGTTGAAATGAACCCAGGAGTTACTTTGGTTTATCTCAACCATCTATCATTTCTGTTCCAGATACAATGAGAGATAACAAAAGATACTGCTTACATAGGAATGTGGGTCTAGGGAGGTGGTTCAGTCAGAAGAGACTTACCACACAGCACAAGGATCTAAGTTTAGATCTATCCCAAGCACTCACATAAAGGTCAGGCTTTGTGGGACTTGCCTGATACACTAGGACTGGGAAGGTGGAGGCAGGAGCTTACTGCAACTCACTGGTATGAGTTCTACCATACACTATTCATTCATACCATTCTCACTATTCAGTGAGAAAGCCTGTCTCAAAAAGTATAGTGCAGAATGATTCAGAAAATATCCAACATCAGTACGTACATGCATATACATATGCTTATGCACACACACACATACACGTGCACATACACACAGATATATACACACTTTACTCTCCCCACTGAGCAGGAAACTAACCTGGGCTGGGGATGCAGCTCAGTCGTTTGTGTACTTGCCTATATGAAGCCCTGGACTGAATCCCCAACAAAGTTCACTAAGGGCTGCTGTTTATTGATTTAAATTTGCACATGTGTGGTTAAGGCATGGTAGAAGGGTCTGTCTGATGATGCCATAAAATTTGCCTTGTGTTTCACCTGGAGGATGAGTTTGAAGGTACTTGAACTTTTTAATGGGTTATACAATTTTCCATTAGTACAATAAACATCCTTACGGAGACCTGTTTTCACATCTATCAATCTGGTACCTTTCCAGCTGATCTGATGTCCCTGTCGAAACATCCACGAGACTAGCTGATTCCAGACTTACTTGAGTAGTAGCCTGAATGTGAGCTCATCTCTTTCAAGCTTTCATTACATTTGCTAAACTTAACAAGTCTCATTTCAACAAAACAAAGAGTCTGTTTAGCAATGAATTCATCGTGTACCTTTTTACTCCAGGTCATCTTCAAAGGAAAACATGAGGCCAAATAGAAACAGCTACATGGATTATCAAGTATCAGACAAGTTCTTGTGTCTGTGGTTCAAGGGCCTACTCCACATACAGGATTCTCTTGCTACCCCATCCTCCTCTCTCTGCTGCTGTGTGTGTTAAATACTAGTCTGATATAAAGTTTCAGCTTGCTCTAAATGCCACAAGTTTTATTTGTTTTTTCTTCTCTTACATTGAAGCTGTTGCAAGCTTTCCAAGCACCCACTTATGCCATGAGCGAGACAGGTAGAGAGACTGACATTTTCTATCCTGACTATTGTTGGAGATCTTTTTGGGACAAAGGCAACAAAGCTTCATTCACTGGGACAAAATCACTCCACAGAAAAGAGCAGCAATTCAACTGTAGGGCGAGTTTTTAACTACAAAAACCATATTTTCAGAAACCATAAGCTAAAGATAGGTTTAAAGCGTTGACAAAATGGTTCCCTCGGAAAACATGGGTTTTAAATGAAAAAATCTCAGTGCCAGGCATGGGATATGTCCCTACAAATTAGTCAGGGAGACTGCCGAGGCTCACGAGGCAGCAAAGCCGTTGTTCCTGGATCCCTTAACTACATGGGAAAGCCCTGCTGCTGAAGATACAACAGACTTTGATTACAGGACAGAGAAGTCAAGGTAGAACTGACCTGAGAATGTCTTTCCTGCTGGTTAACTTTCCTAGTGCTGAGGGGTGTTTTTCGGGCCACTGAGGGGTGGGGTAGGGATATAAACGGTGTCATCTAGAACCAGACCCTGGAGGCTACAATATCAACCTGACAGAGAAGATGTGCCCACAGACACAATGGCGATAGGAAGGTTATTGGGTAACCAGCCACCTTCTGATTAGATTTGAGCCCTACTCCATAGGAGGGAATTGATGCCTGATACTGTGAATCTGGTCAAAAGTCCGTGGTTCATGGTTCATAGGTCATAATAGGGAAGCCACTACTATTGTTTTACTGAATGGACAGGTAAAACTTCCTACAAAATATTTTTTTTATATCCATAGGTAAGTGCTGCTCTCACCTTTGGCCAAATTAGTCTCTTTTCTGCAGTAGGCAGAAACTGATTAAAAGTGACTTTTGTGTGTTCAACACCAAATGGGGGATCTATAGCAAGCAACCTTTCCCACAAAACTCAGGGGACATCATGGAAGAAGAAATTGAAAGAATGTAAGAGCCAGAGAGTGGAGTGCTGTGAAGTGCTGTCTTCTAGACACAGCACAGGCATGACACTATGAACTTATAGGAGCCATGGACTCCTGTACAAGACCTGTACAAGGGCAAGCCACCAAGACTGGTACACATTCCAGCAAGTGGCATTAACTGGATTTGATGGGTTACCAAAAAGAAAAGAAAAAAATAAGAAAGAAGAGGGCATGAATATGAGAGGGGGACATGTGTTGGGGACTGTCCAGGGGACATGGTAGCCAGGAGCTGGGTATGGGTATTATCAAGATACATCGAACTCATACATAAAATTGTCAACAAATACATTATTTTTATTTATTTTATGTGTGTATGTTTTGCCTAAATGTATGTCCATTGAACCACATGAGTTTTTGGTGTCAATGAGAGACCCAAAGAGAGCAATAAATATGGGTGTTGGGAAACAAACCTGGGACCTCAGGAAAAATAGCTCATGTCATGCTCTTAGCCACTGAGCCATCTCTCCAGTCCCAATAACAAATTTTTTAAAAAATGATCCAAAAAATAAAAACAAAAAGGATGTCAATAATCTATTAAGAGAGAATTTGAGTACTTTAAATGGAAAATCAACTTAGTCCTAATTGGTTGTTTTTAGAATAATATTTTTAGAATGATTCTAACTATATCATCTTTCAGGATGCACAAAAATTTCTAAACTGTAAATGAACTTGTATAAATTACATGTCCTTCCACCAGATTTCTCTGTGTCTGCTTTACCTCTTGTGTCTCTGATAAGAAGTGAAAAACAGAAGTGATTCTGCTTTCCTTCTTGGGGTGTGATCAGATCATTTAGATTCATCATTAACTCATAAACCCATGTGAAATCCATCTACTCGGTGAATAAATATTTATTGCATGCTAAGCATTATTCTAGGCATTGGGGATACAACAATAAAATCAAAGTAAATAGAGTTCTTTCCCTATGGAGATCCAGTGTAGATTAGGAAAAAAAAAACAGACAATAAACCAATAAATAAGAAAAACATCTAGTAATAGAGTTATAGAGAAAATAAAACAAGGCAAGGAGACCGGTTATAGAGGTAAGTAACTATAGTTGAAGGTGACATCTGGGCAAATATGTCAAGGAAGTATGAGCAAACCAAGTAGATATCTAAGGAATAACATTGTAGACAGAGAAAATAGTATGAATAGCATGTGCTAAGTCCCTGGTACAGGAACAAGCTTTTGATATTTGCATAAACATAACAGTGCAAGAGAGATTTAAGCTTCAACTGGCGTTGTAGATAGCATAAACTCATTCACAAGTCCCACACTACTGTGGGTTAATGGTGGCTATATGGACATGAACACTGTGATTTCTGGTCCATCTCACGTTGTTGAATTTAACATATTCAGGTGAGCATACAAGTCATGTATAGTTCCCATATGTCAGTACAGAAAGCTGAGATGAGAGATCAGACATCCATTTGACCATCAGTATGCCTATTAAAATAGCCATGCAGATTAGTGGCTCACTTAGTTGACTAAATGACTGAAGACCTAAATGACTGAAGGCTCAATCCAGTTCTATCTGTCCCCCAGCAGTCACATCACAGAGAACACATTGGGTAAACCCAGACTGAAATCTCCAAGAGATAAAACATTGGCCTACTAATAAACTGCTACTGAAGTCTAGCAAACCACCCACAGCTTGTATTTCTTCCAAAGAAAAATGACATTTGAAAATCTGCAGAGAAAGAGAGATACACAGAGACAGAGACAGAGACACAGAGAGAGAAGAGGAGACAAAGACAGAAGTGGGAGAGGGAGAGATACATGTACAGGAGAGAGACAGAGAAAGAGAAACAGAGACATACAGAGACACACAGAGAGGAGAACCCAAAGGTGTAAAAATGTCATACACGTTTTCAAATAGCAAGATCTCTCCCGATTCACTGTGAAGGGGGAGCATACCTGTCCTAAGGAAAACATTAAAGCAGGAGTTTAAAAACAGGCACATGCTAGTGTGGTAATTTTATCGTCGCATGTAGCTATAAGGTACACCAGGTCTCTTTAAAACTGGCATGCTCAGTCCCAAATAGGTGAGCTCACAATTAAAAATTACAGGCACACCTTTAATTCTAAGACTCGTACAATAATAGCAGCAAATGACATAGTTTTCTTCATACACACTACATCTGAAACTGCAAAAACTTTACTCTGAACCAGTGTTTTTAAACCATCTGTTGGTTCATACCGATAGCAAAAGGCTTCTCACACCTATGCTTTGGTTCTGTTCAGAGGGGTATAAAAACTCTCAGGTGTGATTCATCTCCAGTAAACCTCCTTTTCCAGTTAGAAAACAAAGTTATCAATTGCCAAAGACCAAATTTTTCCGTTTAAAAAAGGGTTTGTTATTTGCTATTGCCCTTTTTATAAATTCTCCAGCTCCATCACTTTCAAATAGAATTTTATAACATAGATTCAAGAACTCTACATGTCAAGAGACTGGCTGCAATTACAAGTGCCAGGGCCAGCAGTCTTTTACCACACAAGTGGGGCTGATCTTGGCCTTCTCTCGTTTAATTAAAGACACAGAATAGAAGCCAATTTAAAAAAAAAAAAAAATGTCTACCAGAGCACAATATCTTTTGTCTAGAATTAAAAGATTCTTATCTCTTCCTACCCCTCATATTAAAAAAAAAAATTAAAGACATTTTTTATATTCCAAAACAGTGAAGGAGGGGAAATGCCTCATGTTTGATTACAAGATAAACTATTCCAATTAGCTGGGAAATTATTGAAGCTGAGAGATTCTCATGGGTTAAATTGATGTTACAAGCTGGTCATGATTGTGCACTCCTGTAATCCCAAAACTTGGGAGGCAGAGGCCAGAGGATCACAGCAAGTTTCATTATGTCCATTTTACAGTTGAGGAATCATAGTCTTGGATGAACAGTGACTTGCAGGAGGCCTTTTAACTAGTAATGAGAATTTTTACCAGGTCTTCCTGCCTTTAAAACCTCAGAATAATTCAAAGCATTATACAAATGGTGAAGACAGCTATATGGTCATTCTTCAGGGTCCCCAGATACATTCCAGTAGACCCAAACCGGAAGTCAAAAATAAAAAAAAAAAAAAAGTCCACCTTCATTCCAGTAACAGGCCTTGCAGGATCTTGAGAACTTTGATGTCATCCCTAAAGACACACTCCAAAATAATTGTTCTTGTCAATGAATCCCCATGGTATGAAGCAGCTGAGCCCACAAAGTTCTGAAGTCCTGAGCCTAGAATATATCAAATCCCTCTAAACTTTAGAGTCCAAAGGAACTTATACTGGAGCTCCCTATGGTGCCTTCTGGAAAATATCCATCTCTTCTGTACATGGCAAGAGTGACCTCACTCCCTTCCAGAGGAAGCTCCCTGGAACGCATCTTTGTCACCCTAACAAATTCTAACACTACACTTTTTGTTCACAGTATCATGACTAGTGCCATATAGACAAAATTCCAGATATCCA
The DNA here is from genome assembly GCA_021653895.1 of Mastomys natalensis. Lineage (NCBI taxonomy): Eukaryota > Metazoa > Chordata > Mammalia > Rodentia > Muridae > Mastomys > Mastomys natalensis. The sequence continues at coordinate 4,716,559 of JAJTUV010000057.1, forward strand.
CAAAGGACAACAAGTGACCCAACTGTGGAAAGTTGAAACTTAAATGGTTTAACTATAACAGGCTACTAAAGAGATAATTCTTCATAGCATTCACATATACATATGTATGTGTGTGTGTGTGTGTGTGTGTGTGTGTATACAAATGTGTGTGTGTTTTACATAAAGTGATCTTACTTCCTCTCACATTCTTCTTGGCATGGGAGGGCTATTTAGTTCTGAAATCATGTTGTGACTATTACTAACATTGAATTCCCATGACAGGGAATGAGGAAACAAGCCCTAGGGGTGCTTTGAGCCCATTCCATGGGTCAATGTGATTAAAAATGGTCAGAAATCATTAAAACTATCTCCACATCTTTCTAAACTAACAGGAAAACACTGTTTAGGAGCTAAGTGGCTCGTTTCATGAGTGAAAAAAAGTGTTTTAATTATTTTTCAAATAGTTAAGTATTATACTCTAACCTACCCCCACTCCAAAACACCAAGTAAGCCAAAGAGAAAGTTTTGCTATCTTTTCTTCTCCATCCAAAATATCTTTGGCTATCACACAACACATGACTGAACTATGCTGGTAAGTGAGGAAGGGGCGGGCTCATCCAGGAGCCTGAAAATTGATTTTCCGAGGCTGAATGAACTCTCTCACTTTTTGATTTCTCTACTCTAACCTCCCCAATGAAGTCAATAAATACATTAAGCTTGAGTTTGGGTCAAGCCACACAGAATTTATCCTGCCAAGAAGCTTCTTTCATTCATTCCGGAGTCTCAAGATGATGGTGATGTTAGATCTAGACACTCTAAAATAGTTGGCATTGGTGGCCCAGTAGAGGTCCAAAGTGGCCGGCTGAAGATGAGGCTGTCCTTTCCTATCCAGAGCAGTGATGGTGAGTAGGTAGACGAGTACCAGCCGGCGGGCTTCTGGATAGGGGTCCCTGTCAGGGGCGGTATGCTGCAAAGTCTCTCGCAGGGGCATAGGGCTGGTAATGCTTGCGCGTGGGCCCAAGCCTCCGAGGCGTCATGTTCATGTAATCACTTTGTAGGAGTCTGTTCCTTCTGCTATTTGTCTGGGAGGAAAAACAGAAAAAAGAAAAGGGTCAATATGGAAGGACGCAGAGGAGGTATTGTTGGAGGGGTTCTAAGACTTTGGGGATAATTATTCAGATCATCGGTTGTCAAATGACCGTGAGGAGCAGTATTTTTATGTGCCTTGGACTAGGATAATGACTAATCAAACCCCGACTACCACCAGCTCTACTAAAAATCTAAAGGAAACTGTTTTATAGAAATGTGTCCATTACTCTCAACATCTGTCATCTAATCCAAAGCCCAAGAGCATGTTTTAGAACATATTCATTATTGATATTTAAATGCATAGGAAAGCCCTTCATCTTTGGCCATTTCCACTTTAATCATTCATTAAGTAAGCTATTTTTCTGTAATTAAACAACAACAAAAAAACAAAACAAACAAACAGAAAAACACCAATAAAGAAACCTTTCAGGTCTTTCAGGATCTAAAATAATAATTATAAATTTAGGTTAGCAATTTGTTTTTCAGCCTTTTGGCTAAGATCAAGTGTAATTTAGTTTATCAGAATCCAAATGAATGGGGGTTTATAGTTCAAACACCTATATCTCTATTTCCTATATGCATATATTTCTGCAAAAGCAATAATGTCACCCACCACTGTTCTCCCAGACTGAGCAACCTCTGGAAGAAATTCTACCAGGAGCAGAGAAAGAGGAATGACACTGAACCTGGAACTAGAATTAAACTCATTTTGCATCTTGACCACGTTTTTTTTTTTTTTACTGTGGTCCAGGGGCATCGTTGCCAGATCAATGTGATGGTAAAGTTTGCATAATTGTCAAAAGCAGAAAGTCATGTGGATTGTAGAGTTGAAATTCTCTGACATGAAAAAAAACAATGCCAACTTCTAAGCAGAAAAGCCTGATGTGATAAGTATGAACAATAGGTGTGAGGGACAGGTGCTCCTGAATAGATAATGATGAATGATGACAAGTTTGGCCTCCTTTCTACACCCACGTGCCCGAGGCCTCAAAGTAAGCAAAGAGGGCTGGGGATGCTACCCAGGCAAGCATTTTCAGTACTGATGCTAACCTTTAGGGTCTCCTTTGCCAATTCCTAAATGCTAACCCTTGCCTGTGGATATACCAATGAAACTATAGTTTAAAGAAAGGCCTCAATAAAGAAGGATGTTGTGACTATGAGGTTCTCCATGTTACACACAAAGATAAAGAAAATCTGTTACAATCAGCTCCCATGTTTACCCCAACACTATTATCAGACAGTGGGTTTAGCTGACTCTTAACCACTGTGATGGAAATAGCGGGGAATCCAGTCCAGAATCCACAGTGCTCATGTACACTCACAATGTGTATGCATAGAACACCCACCTCCTGTGTCTATGTGTCTGTGTCCCTCACCAACCAGTGCCTGTTAAAGATGTGTGGCTTCAAGGCCACTCTACCCTTTGCCCTTCCTTTTACCTCTGCCTTGTTTCCTAGACAAAGCAGCACCACACAGTGTATACATAAGCAATGTTCTGAAATGGTCAAGAATGTAGTAGATTTAAAGGCAGATGCTACCTAAATACACATTATCTACACATTGTGGTACATACTGGCAAAAAGCGTGTTAAAAACAAGACAAAAACAAACAAACAAAAACAACCCTCCTCTAAGCTAGAAAAGGGAACCAGTGTGACAGTTTAGCTTAGTGAACAAAGAATGAAGAATGACAGGTCACAGTCTGCAGCAACCTGACCAAGAAAATCCTTTTCTTTACTCAAATGCCAACATCAGATCAAACACAGAGAGAGAAACCCACACAGCCTGGAACTACCTACAGCAGCACAGCATGGATCCTCAGAGGGCTCTGGAAACCAGTTAACTTTCACCAAGGGCACACTGCTGACCAGCCAAAAATAGGATCCCAGAAAGTGGTTAAGCCCCAGGGATCCCTAAATGCCTACCTCACTAAGATGCTTCTTGACTAAATAGCAGAAAGAGGAAAAGATGTAGCAACTAAAGGTGCTACATTGTTCTGTAAGATATAAATTATTTTTATACCCCCATTTGGTCAGAGAGTACAAAGACCTGGGTTTGAGACCCAAATAAGTAACATTCTTGTTAGATAACCTGGTCTGACTCCCAAAAGCCACAGATGTACAGCACTAAGGCTGTAAAGTCACAGTGAGCATGTGAGATAAGTCAGAAACCATTTTCCCAAGGCAGAGAAGACATTCTTACCAGAAATTGTGGGGCTGCCAAAGAAAAGCACAAAACATCTCCGATACATGATTTGAAAGGCGAATTGTTTTAACTCATTGAAAGTGAGAGGCTGCTTTGGGGGCGGTTTCAGTCACTCAGCACATTGGTGCCTCATCTTAGAAGCTGACTTGCTTGATATATATTTACCATAAGTTTTAAAGCACTGCCCATGGGACCACTAAAAGCCACAGTTTCCAAAAGTACTTCCCACAAAGCTAGTAAATGCCTTCAACCTCAGTCGATATGTGACAATATATCTTGGAAGGGTACCCAGAGGGCTACTGCACCTGGTCTTTAGATTAGGAAATTCAAGTTCTCGCTTAGAGACTTGGGAAGCAAGAAAGTCAGTGGTTGAGGATTAGAAAAAACCAAGCCAAACTTAAGGATTCTAAAATCAATGGCAGCCCCTGTAGAGTCAGAAGATAGCAAGAGTGCAGACTTCAAAGTCCAGAAGGATGAAAGTTCTCAACTAATATCAGAGCCAGAACTTGGGCAATAGTTTCTATACTAAAGCCTCTGTCAGTTGTCCCTGATTGGACAACTTTCAGAATTCCCAAGATCAAACAAAAAATTTCCATGAACAAGCTAGTACCATGTTCCCCACTGTGTAAAAGTCATAGATTAGTCAAAAGGTAGCCTGACAAATGTCCACCTGCTCCATGGCCTATGAACTACAGGAGTGTGTGGGGAATAATAGAGAGGCAGTTTGGATAAGAAAATAAACAATGTAAATCCACATTAAGAAGATACAACTTCATGACTTAGAACTAGAACTGTCCTGTCCCCTCACCAATGCTGTAGTAAATAAGATGGCATCACATGGCATGAGTTCCAGAAATTCCTAACTATACATTATCTCTCTAAATATATGGATTATGTCTTCAAATTGGTATCATATTTCAAACAGGCTTAGTTAGGTCCTTATTTGGTTTGTATGGTAGTTACCTCTTTAGCAACACAAAAAGCATTCACTAAATCCTAAGTATATTCATAGTAGATGGGTGGAGAGTAGCAAGAAAAGGGGTCTTCTTGTGCAGCATACTATTTTCATTGAAAAGATTACTTGTATATTCACCCAACTTCTGGGAAAAAAATCAGAGGCATGTACACAGAGGTTTCTAAGAAAAGGATCCTTGCTAAGATCTCAACAGTGAATGTGTTCATCAAAATGTGTTCAAAAGAGCATAGGAAAGATAGCTTAGTGGTTCTTCCAGGGAAACAGGTTCAATTCCTAGCACCTACATGGTGGCTCACAAATATCTGTAAATCCAATTTCAGAAAATCTGATTCCCTCTTCTGGCTTCCAGTGGGTACCAGACATATAAATAGTTCGCAGACATACACACAGGCAAAATACCCGCATAAATTAAAATTTTAAAATTTTCAAATATGTTCAAAAGCCAGACATGGTGGTACACACCTACAATTTCAGCCCTCCAGAGTATGAAGCAGGAGGATTTATATGAGTCAAGTTTGGATTGCATAGTAAGTTCCAGGCCTATCTGGCCCACATGGTGAGATGTTGTCTCAGAAAAACCAAACAAAAAGTGTTCAAGCTTGGATCAAAAAGTCAACATTGAGAAAGGTGAAAAAATATGTATTCAACTTATTGCAGAAACATCTGCAGAGACTAGCAATCTCTGATCAGTGGGGAGAGCTCTGAACAGTCTCTCTCCCCTTATGCTTTCATAATGACAGCATCGAAGTTGACCTCACACAATGCAGCTGCTTCAGAAAAGACAGAAAATAGGACTGACATAAACAGACCTGCATTCTTCTGGTTTGAATGCACAATTTTAGCAGCCTACTTTCTCCTGATATTTGACCCCGAACCAAAGCATTGGCTTCAGTTGCGTAGTTCTGATAAGGCTTAGATTTTATATTTTATGTATGCATTTAAGCTGTTTTATATGCAATTATTATGTTGCAAAATTAAGAATAAGAAAGTTAATTCTCTATAATTGCCCACCCTAATCTTCCCATTTAGTTCTAATTCTGCCTGACCGCTTGATGCCTTCTGGAAAATAGAACTCACATGAGATTATTACTACATATAAATTGGACAGACTGAAAAACATCACCTGCTTTAATGTTGCAGTAGAAAAGATACAGGTCAGATTCTTAATATAGTCAGAGTGCAGGTGCAGAGAAGTTACATAAAAGCAATGTTGCTCCTCTTACCCAGGTAATACAAAGAGCCACTGTCACTACCAAGCCATAAAAAAGCAGGACTCCAGCAACCACGACCAGTGCCCAAAACAGCTTAGGAGATGTCTGAGCATGACAAAGATGTTTCTCTGAAAAACATAAGAGTGGGTTAAAGGACACAGAAACAGCAGTTGAGTACATTTCTATCCTGCACATCAGAGAAGAATTTGAAAGTACTAAAACATACAAAATACCACCAGCTTAGATGATCGAGTCTTGCTCTTTGGGACTTACTCAACCCCACCGCTGATCAGACTTTGTCAGTATACAAGACTAAGGTTGCAAACATTGCTTTATAGTGGTATACTGGTGACAGTCACTGGACCTTGTTAGCATTGCTAATGGTGACTTTCAGTGACTTTAACCTGACCCTTTGCCCCTTCCCCCACATCAGAAGCTAATTTATCTATACCCTAAACTCTTTGAAATAAGTAGATAATACAAATGTTTTCAAACCCTAAGAAAATTCATCTACTTAATTTGGCAGTCAGAAAACTAACCTGGAAAAAATTTTAAAAAGATAAATAAATGGCTCTAACTCCAACAGATTATTTGATACTGAATGAGTCAGGTTATCTATTTGGTATGAGAAAGGAGATGGGAATAAAACTCCATGCAATTCTATTGAAACTAGTGGAAAATTATAACTAGGCAGAATACTTTATAGTTCATTGAGATGTATAGACATTGGGTCTGATTAATTTGGATACATGAATTTTTCTATTTCCAAGTTATTTGTAATAAAGTTGTAATAAAATACATAAATAAAAAGAATATCAACAACTCTCTAGTCCATGAAGTTTTAATCCTGGCTGCACGTTAGAATTATCTGACAGAGTGTGAAAACCATTATCTAACTCCCCTTCCTCAAGCCATACTGATTAAGTCAGAAGCTCAAAGTTGAGCACAAGCATTTCCCAATTTACCTCCTTAGGTTTATGATATACAAATACAAACAGGGTTGAAAGCCACCAAGGACAGAATCCCTGACATCTTTTCCAGTTCTCCAAAATGTGTGTGTGTGTGTGTGTGTGTGTGTGTGTGTGTGTGTGTGTGTGTGTAATATATATATATATATATAGTATGCATACACACCATATACTAGCCTAAGGTAATGTATCATTTATATGAAGAAATGTTTTACTCTTGGCTTCCAAAATGATATATCTTTTTTATCCTTCAACTTAATCCAATCAAAATATTTTGCCTGGGAATTATTGATATTAGAAATCTTAATTTGTGTATTAATTGCCTCTGGGTTTTTTTTTTTTGCCAGAACATAAAAGCTACTCTGCCATATTAATATAATAATTCTTTTCTTGTTTGGTACTTGAGTTTTCTCAAGTACACCTTTGTTATGGCATAAGAGAAAATGCATTCATTGTAATTGTGCTAAAATTGAATATAAAATGGAGCATATATTTTCTTATCTATCATTCTCATATACACAAAAATCACCCTCCCTCAGTTTTTTATGTTAATGCCAATAGCTGTATTTGAGTTTGAGAACCCTATTAGTTTTCTTCCCAACATTTACACAGAACATAATCTCAATGTAACCATAATGTACTTATTGCTGTTGATTCATGCTTAATTATATTGAGTTTGGGGTTATTAAAAAGTTAGATAACTTACCCAAGATCACAAATTGTATGTCCCCTAAATTTCTAGTCCACCATCCTTTTTATGTTTTGGAAAATGGAAAGAAACTTAATAGTGGAAGAATGTGGATCACAACCATTCTTCCTGAGTCCTGCTCCATCAGACTATGTTTCGCTGTAGAGGACTGACTCTATGCTCAATTTTATATTTGATCTAACCAAAAGGTCAAAAAACTATAATGGCAAACTTATTATGGGCATGATGTACTTGAATCCAGAATAATCTCATAGGTTCTATTCCCATAGACTCTTCTCTCATCCTTCCATATAATGTCAGTGAGGAAACGTAAAGGCATTCCAAACAAGTTGGAGTCATTGCTGAAGTGAAAGGAAACAGGTTTACGAGAGTCTCAGATCATGTGCTAGCGCCCCACCTTCACTTATCCCAACCCTCCTTTCAGCATTGCACAACCGTCCTTTAGGTTACCGGAGTACAGTGGCGTGTTACCTTTTATGTGAATAATAGTTCCATTGCTCTTCTCGTTGTCTAGATAAGGCGGAGGATACATGACCTCAATTTTGCAGAAGTAAATATCTGTGTGATTAACATGCAGATTCCAGAGACGGAACGTCACGGTTTCATTGTCGAAATCCCCATCACAGTTGAACCCCACATTTGAGCGGAACTGGGCCTGATAGGTAAAATTCCCATTCCCGACACAGACTTCCACGTCACTGTTCACGCCCTTGTAAAGGGATGCCCGGAATTCCTTTGCAAGAAGGTTGTAGGAATACCTGCAGCTGAGGCTGACTTCGTTGCTATCTACCACAAGCAGCGGGGACTGTTTCACCAAAATCTTGTTTTCTGAGAGGGAAAAACATTTAGTTAGAAGCATAAGAATAATAATTTCTTGCTCTGAAATCAAAGTGAACTAATTAGCCAACAGAACAGATTTCCAACAAAGTTAGTCCCTTGGCAGATAAAGATATATTAATAGTTCTTCCTGGAATGATGACTACTCCAAAAGTTTTCAAGTTTATATTTCAATAATATTGGCATCCTTTGTGAATGGGAAGACGGGAGCTTGCTTCCCCTGGACGGCAAAATGTAACCTTCCATGAGCATTGAGTACCACAGCTAGGCACTAGGAATTTTTGAATGGAGTTGAGATTCCTATGAAGTTAATCAGGCCTTGGGTTGACTTCCCGAATAAGTGATTAGCTTGGAGGCAGCTTGAAAGCTGGACACAGATGTCCAAATGATTTTTTTTTTTTCAAATTCTGCAACAGGTTTTTGTAAAAAGTATTTTGAAGTTTCAAAACATCCTGGCTTTGCTTATTGACCAACCCAAGAGCAGGATAAAGGGGTAAGGAAAGAGACACCGTGTTTGTAGCTCCAAGTGCTGGCTTAAATTTCTCTTCCAGAGCAAATTCAGATAAGAGCCTCCCAAGAAACTTGCTTGCTTACTCTCTTAAATCAAGAAGAGTTGTATCTTTATCCAGCAAACAATCAAAGCTCTGGGTACCATCTAATTCAATTTCTCCCCTTAAAGGCAAAGAAAATGAAACTACATTCTCACTTCCACTGGGGGAGGGGAGACAATGCTCATACTGTTTCCAGTGCGTCCCCATTTCCAGAAATATATTCCTTTTTAAAAAGAAAGTATCACAGTGTGTGTGTGTGTGTGTGTGTGTGTGTGTGTGTGTGTGTGTGTGTACCACAACATGCAAGTGGAGATCAGAGGTCAAGTTGCAGGAGTTGGTTCTCTCCTACCACCCACAGATCAGGCTTAGCAACAGGTGTCTACTATGTCTTTGGGTCTATATTTTTTCTAAACAAACAAAACAAAACAGAAACAAAAACCAGGGATTCACTATGGAGCCCTTGCTGTCTTGGAACATACTACATAGACCAGGCTGGCCTCGAACTCACTAATTCACCTGCCTTTGCCTCCTGAGTGCTGAGATTAAAGGTGTGGGACACCATTCCTGTATATTTGTTTAAAGAGATAAATAAAATGACTGAATGAGGTCTAGAAACATGAATGGTTCATCTACAGTTATTGAGCGAATGGTGAACAAAATCAGAAATAAAACCAAAAGCCACACCACCTAAATAGCTGACTGCTTAGGCATGGAGAGTCAACTTTACTGATCAAAGAAGTATAGGATGTAGGCATTCTCTTCCTGAGACATGGCTTCAATTTTTCAGAAGTAAACAAATTGCTGTCTGTGAAGAAATTAAAAAAAATAAAATAAAATCAAAATCAGTTTTTGCTGGGGGACCATGCTAATAACTACCTATTTATAGTTTATGCTGTTGTGAGGCTATCCTTTAACTGTGGAGCAATCTCTTCAGCCGACTATTTCTAAATTTTAAAAGGTTATTTGAACCCACACCCAAGAGCCAGTTAGACTCAGAAGTTGTTAAAAATGAAATTTTAGCATTTAACCTGGGATCATGTACACAGGTGTTTTGGTTTTGGTTTTTGTTTGTTTGATGTTTGTTTTTTTCTTTCTTTCTTTTGCTTTGGGTAGAAGGTAAGTACACAGAATTAAATTCTAATCACTTTTGTCATCTATACAATTATCAGTATTTCTATACACATAGAACTTAAAAAGAAAACACATATCCACGGCCTCTTACTCCTAGAAATTCTGATATATTTGGTATAAGTTAAGATGTGGTTAGTGTTGATATTTGGGTTGAAATAACTTTACTGAGATGTAAGTAACATATCACAAAGTTCTTCTTTTTAAGAATATGATTAAGGGATTTTTTTTTTTAATACAATGGGAATAGACCACAACTATCTGCTTGTAAAATGTTTTCATTATACGAAAAGGAAACTTCCTGCTCATTAGCTGCCATTTCCCAACATTCTCTCCCTCCAGCCCCTAGCAGCCACTTCTCTACTTCTTGTCTCTATTTGCCCATTCAGGATATTTCATATGCTTGGAATCCCAGTATGTGTCATTTTGGATTTGTCATCTTTCACGTAGCAATTTTCAAGTTTCATCTGTGTTGCGATAAAGTATCAGAACTTTAGTTGATGACTATTCTATTTGTAGCTATAGTACATTTTGTTTTTACACTCAACATTTTTTGCCTATTATGAACAGGGCTACTATGAAGATCTGTGTAGGGGTAGAGAAGGAGGAGCTAGAGGGGAAAGGACAAGCTCCAGCGTCCAAACTCCAATGTTCATTTAGCAATTATTGTCTGAGTCAGCAGATGACATCTTCCCAAGACTCACACATGAGAAATAAAACTGATTTCCTAAACATGAATTCCTTGGGCAGTTCCCAGTCTGGTAAGGAAGAAACATATATAAATAGTTAGTTTTGATCCAGTAGACAACAGTCTGCAGGTTCTGGGACCAGTTGATTTCCTAGACATGAAGACTGCTGGTCTGTGAGATAAAGGATGATGCCTACATTGATTGACAAATATTTACCAAGATCTGTCAGTGGTTGAGACCTAGTGAAGGCTTTTAAGCCAAAAAGCAGATGTGCACAGCTTTTCATTTATGTAGATCACTCTAACCAAAGTGGAAGCAGTACTTTGGAAGATACCAGAGTAAGGGCATGGAGAGTGGGCAAGATTCATCTGTCTTCGTCGAGGTGAGAGAGACTAAACCGGCTTAGAAGTACTGGATGAAGTGAGAAATGTTTACAGGCTAACGCTTATACAACTTGACAGTGATTTAGGTGTGGTTAAAGAGAAAAGGAAGCATTTAAAATGACTTCCTCAGCCAAACAGAAACAAGTAGCTATTTTTCTTTTTACTCATTTCTACTTCATTACCAGAATAGACAGATCCAAAAACTAAGTCAAGTTTGGACATCTGGGTATAAAGAAGACATGTTTTCAGCATCAGGGGTCATGACACAGGATGGAAACTTCAGAGGAAGAGACTGCAGTCATTCTCTGAAACGGTTTTTCTTCGCAAGGAGTAATATAATAACTTGAAGGTAGCTTTTCTTCTTCCCATCATGGGGACTCTGAGTTCAAGCCTCAGCGTGTCTGAGATAGTCTGATATCTCCTGAGCCCATTTGAACTCAGTGTTACAAACCAAGCATGTTCTCAGTGAGAACTCCACAGCCCCTTGTCAAGGCTGTCTGTTAGCTGTCATTGTGCTGGAGATGCAACCAACCACAGAGCAGGGAAAGGGGAAATACTTCATTTTGTGACTGTGCCAAATTTTGTTGGGAAGAGTTTGAAAACTATGAAAAGGAAATGGGCAATTTATCTGTTGATGTTCACATTTCTCTCTTCTGTGTCGACAGATAATTTTTAGATTAGCTGGTGCTTAAAGAGAGATGCTGTAGTCAAGGTAATTTCTTGTTTTGTGCCTCTATGTAGCTAAAAGCTTCCTAGCTTAGGATTCAAGTTGATAAAACCTCGTTTTAAATGTTAATACAATTTCTAGATTTCTGCCCCACCTTAATTTATTGCACATGAGAAACTACCTGACAGGACCTGAGAGTCTACATCTCCTCTGGAGACACACTAAATAAAATAGGTTTATTTATGGTATGAAAGATAGATTACAGTTATCCTAAGTGATACTGACCATGTGTGTTCACTGTTGTTCCTAGTGCATATGATACTTCTAGCTCCTTTCAATTTCCCTTAAAAATGGAGCATATATGAGGAGACACACTGCCACCCTACCGCAGTACAGTACAAGGATACAGATAAACCAAAGCACATGACAATGGTCAGCTTGGCTGTGTGTTTTGTTTTGAGTTGTGTGTGGTGTGTGTGTGTGTTGTGTGTTGTGTAGTTTCTTGTAATCTGTGTTATTTCAAATAATTTAAGGGAATACTATAAAATTTAAGGACATACCTAGACTTAGAACACTCTCAATCTGTGGGTTATGACCATCTTGAGGGTCAAATTTCAGATATCCCGCATCTCAGATATTTACATTACAATTCATAACAGTAGCAAAATTACAGTTGTGAAGTAGCAACAAAATAATTTGATGATTGAAGGTCACCAAAACATGAGGAACTGTATTAAAGGGTCACATTAGCAAGGTTGAGAACCACTGGCTTGGAAGGAACTAGAGATACATTTAGCTTTCCTATGCAGGCTTCTGTTTGAAGATGTGTTGTTTTCTAAATCATGCTAGGAATGACCTTTCTTTCCCTCTGCAAATATTTGATTCTATTTTCCTTCTTGTGAGTGGTTTACCTAGGTTACACCCTCAAGAAACATCGTTAGTCTCCCAACTGCACAGTAAAACACTACTTTGGCTGTCATCTATCTACTTATCGGTAGGTTGTTTTGATCATGAATTTGTGCTTTGCTTTTCAAAGCCTTTCCTAGCAGCTAAACAAGCTAAAGCTGTGGAGACAGGAAGCAGTAACCTCAAGACTCTTTTCCTCACAAGTCTGCTCTACAACAGACGAAATGAAGACTAAGATCAGAGGTGAGAAGGCACTTATCTGTAGCCCATGGCAGGCTGTGAGAGTCAGATTTCCCACCGATAGTCTGTGAAACTTGTGATAGTACTGGCTTCTGGAAGGTTGAAAATTGATTGTGTTTCCTTCTCATCAATTCTAAGTGGGTCAATTATTACATTTAGGAACCAGACCAATCTCTGTACGGGTGCAATGGAAAATCATCTCTAAGGTGTAGCTCCTAACATCAAAGAACTTTGGCCTTAAAAGGATGTACACACACACATCCCTCCCAGTTAAGCTAAATAGTGTATTTACAAAGAATATGAAGCATAAAATACAATGTAGGGAACATAGTGGTGTAGAATCATGAGGCTGTAAAACAATTTTAAAGAGTCCAAGTTCAGGACAAAAAGTGGCCTTTGAGACTTGAACTCAAGCCTTCCAACAGATCTTGGTCTATTGTTCCTTTCCCTCTGACACACTGCATCAACATGCTAACACAATTTCAGTGGTTGGTTTCAGGTTCTCTAGAGGCTGGACTTGATGAAAGAGCTGGTACTAGGAGTTTCAAGTGATGATTAAGGAGACTATTATTTAGTAGTAGGTAAGTTGAATGGTAAGAGGACTGGACCAAAGCAAATTTTATTTCTCCACCACTTTAGTGGAGTACTGTATGAAAGAAAGAAAGAGAGAGAGAGAGAGAGAGAGAGAGAGAGAGAGAGAGAGAGAGAAAACTCAGTTAGAAGGAATTTGAATATTAGCAAAAGCCAATCCCTTGTTTTATAGATGAGGCTACTGAAAACAAAAACAATGAATGAATTTTTTTTCAAAACCAGGTCACCCTAAATACTAAAGAGCTGATGTGTAATTTATTTGTGTAGGTGTAAAGACTGATGCTTTCAATCATGAATGAACAGAAGAAAAAAGAGAACAACTTGGTTCATTCAACAAAACTAAGTTGGTTTTGTAGCTATATTTAAAGGAAGTATGTTTCCACCTAGCTCTTCCTTGCCTGTGATTTTCCTTTCTGTAGTCTCTGTTACCTATAGTCAACTACAAACCCAAGTCATTTAATGGAAAATTTCATAAACAATTCATAAATTTTGAATTGGCATCACTCTGAATATGATGATGGGATCTGATACTCACCTAAGATGTGAATTATCCCTTTATTCAGTGGTTCTACAGCACATGTGCTACCACCACAATCACCAGTTAGTCATGAAATCGCTCGCTGAGCTATCAGATCAACCACTGAGGTATCTATCTCACTGATTTTGTTCAAACAACCTTTATTTTATTTAATAATGGCCTGCATGATATGAATAGTAATTCTGGCAAAACTTCTCTACTTAATAAAGAAAGAAAAAAAAAAAAAACAAATGCTGAGGTACTTAGGATACACACTAAGGAGGGAAAGTCACGCCAGTTTGCTGCTACACCTCTGACTGCAGAAGTAGCAGCCACAGTGTGTGACTGGCTTGGCAAAGATAGGAAAGACATTCATTTACAGAGTTTTACTATCCAGGGTTTCAAGTGTCTACAGAGAGTCTTGGAACATGTTCTCCATGGATAACGAGGGATAACTATACACAAAGAGTTTGCTCACAATTTGAGAGACCTACTATCATAGATGAATCTCAATGAAACCTACAGACAATATTATCATACAAACTGTCTCTCAAAAAGAATTTCTATTTCACAGGTAGTGGTTATCCATTATACCTCTTCTATTTCAGTTTAGTGCCATGTACAAAAAGATGTCAGTCAGCTCATGAAGTTGCTTTTCAATCCAACTTTTAACGGGTGAATCCTTAACTAAAAATACATTTCAATCACGTTTAAACTTGTAATATTCTATCTTTCCTTTTTTATATCATAAGCATCACAGTGAAATAAAATGGCCCACCAAGGCTGGTATGACTCAAGACTGAAGCATACACTGGCATGCTAAAGAAGATATTAGAAAGATATAATACAGACTTAATTAGAAATTGATTTTTCTTCTAGAAATTCTAATGGATTCCATTTATTCTCATCACAACATTTCCATACATTTGAAAAAATGAAGTTATAGCTTTCCAATTCTGGTGTTTTCTTTCGAAAATTCCAAGTGAACAAAATGTGATGTGTTAGTAACATGTTAGGTGGGGGACAGAGGCAGGGCTATGTTTGGCCGTATTGAACTCTTGTGTATGCAGTCAGTTGTGGAGCCATCATTGGTTGCCCTGGCAAAGAATGCCTGGGTCCTGACCACAGATCTGATTAAGTTACTATAACTTTCCTCCCAGTGTATTTCCTGTTAGGGACTAGGATACCCTTCACCTCCTAGCCCCCTGACCGCTTGCTTCCTTTCAACCTCTATAAGATACAGGCTCTCTGATGAGCCAATCTAGTGCTTGTTCTGGAGCCTGTAAGTCAAACTAGGGGCTCAACATCCTGTGGCTCAGGTAACTAGTTTCAAAGTAACTATGGTCATTTTCTCTTATTTTCCATCAACTGTTTTCTTGAAATTATCCTCATTTTTAAAAGAAAGCATGGTACAAGTAAAGTCTTTTTTAAAAATGAATTTGAACAATACGATATACAGGCATGTATGTTGACTCTTTCAGGATTCCAGTTGAAAATACATGGCCTGTTCCATCACTGGTACCAGTAGGCAGGCTTGTTTATGAAAGATGCACCATTTAAGTTGTTTGAAAGTAGAACCCAACAGGAGCAGGGGACACCTGTAGCATGTAGCAGCACAGCTGTGACCACTGTTAGATCTGAAGACAGGAATTGCCAGAGCAAGAGGGAAACACAAGTGTAGCAGAGGCCACTGTGACAAAGCATGACTACTGTTGATAAAAAAATAAGTCAACCGACTAACCTTGTCCGAAATTGTATGCCACAGCTATCAACTGTATCAAGCACACTAAGTCTTATTAATAGAATATAAGATTTTAAAGCAAAACCTAAATGTCATTCAACTTAAACGATTACACATTGATTATAGATGCCAATGAAAACAGAAATAGAAGCCTGACGAATAAATTTACTAAATGAGTTACTTTGGACCATTACTGGTCTAGGCCATACTCTTAACTCTGATCTATATTATGACCTACAGCACTTTGGATGACTGCAGACTCTGAAAACCATATTTAAAAATTTAAATGCAAGTTAAAATTTAAAAAAATTATGGTCATTTTCTCTTATTTTCCATTAACTGCTTTTGTGAAATTCTAATTTTTTTAAGAAATCATGGCAGAAATAAAGGCTCTCCCCCCCCAAAAAATGGCTCTGAACAGTATGATATACATGTACAATAATGTAAACAACACTTGTCTTTGTCTCTTTAAAATATTATTGTCCTATATGCATCTGTCAGAAAGTAACTCAGAGATCAAACAGTTTGGTTGCAAAAAAAAATTCCATCTGAGTACTGAGACATAAAGCATTCATTTCTAGGAGAGAAATTTTATCAGAATAATTAATATGTACACTCTGAAAACAAAATTTGATTAGTCAGAAAATTGTTCTCTGATATTCTTAATTCTTCCATGGCAAAGTCATTAATTCAGCAAGTAAATAATGAACTCCAATGTATTTGGTTCTTTGGAGATGGAAAGATGTAAAAGAAAGCCTGCTAGGTACACAGCTATACTCCAAACCCATGGACAGTGCATGAGCTCTATACAGTCATTGACAGTTGCAAGAAAAAAGGTCACAGATGGAATGACTCTGGAGGCTTCTCTACAGAACAGCCTTTAGCTGGACCATGAAATCTACAGTTAAGGAAATGATCTTATTGCAGGGGTTTATCAGAAAGAAGCAAGGAATTTTATTTATTTAAGGAAGAAATAGGTAAGATGTTTACACCAATCCTATAGAGGCCTTTGATGCCAAGAAAAGGCGTGTGGATTTTTCCAGGACTCTTTACATTTAAGGTAAGAATGGAGCCCCACCTCCCCCCACTCACCACAGGGAGAGTTAGCACGGTAGTATGAAGGAAGGTTAAGGACAATTCAGAGCAGTGAGACTGTTGCCATAACAGATGTGAGCTGGCAAGGCCTGAGCTACAAAAGGATGACCAAAGCGTCAGTGCTGGACTCACAGCCAGTGCCCATGAGTGGAAACTCACCCGAGTCCCAGTGCCAGCTGAGAGCAAGAATAAAGACAGCATTGACAATGTAATAAATAAATGATATCTTTTTGGAGAAAAGAAACTGATGGATTGTCTCAGAAATGTTAGACTTAATAGGTGGATAAGGCCCTCAAGGGAAGATCAGGAAGGAGACAAAAGGACAGGCTAGAGTTTTAGAAAGCTGGCAGAGACTGAAATATACTTAGGTCACTTGTGTTGAGGGTGAATGGTAATTTTAAGATGTCTAGAAAGCCATTGCCTACTCCTGTGTAATCTAGCCCCACCTCTCAATAATACCACCGTGGAACTAAAACTCCTAAACACAGAACCCCATAAGCCTGAGAACAATGCCACCTACCATTCATAGGACAACAACTATTCTCTTGTTTTCTAGAACTAAAAGGACACCATGACAGAGCAATTTGATTAAATGGAAGTGGTATCATAGCAAATACTGAACCATTCAAAAAAGTCAAACTGTATTATTCTAGGACCCAAAGAATAGGTACCTTTATTACCTTTCAACATAAATATTATGACCATAATTCAATTTTCAAATATGGAAAACACAGTTATAAAAGAATTATTTGCATGAGTATAATATCACTTCATTGTATAAACTCACAAATAAGATTACACAACTAAATTAAGTTACAGTGACTCCTTCAATCTGGCTACCCTGATATATTGTCTTCTACATGTGCGTTTTAATTGGGGCTCCTGAGCCTTCATCTTCTGAGCTCTCGTTCAAAACATGTAAAGAAGTCAACAAAATATTTCTCTTATCTGTTCTGCTCTCTGTGAATATTAAACATTTGAAGAGGCTACTCAGGGCTAACATACACAGACCCTTCTGGGTAGGTGTCAGAGCCTGGAATTTTGGAAATAATGACTGTTTTAGACCTGATCTTTACAGTGGAAAATAAGAGTCAACAAAGGCAAAATTGCTTCCCCAAACCCTGCAGCCATTTAGAAATACATAAGCATCTAAGATTCTAAACAACAGATGTAAGAGATTTCAGAGATAACTGGCTTGCAATTCTCTGTATATATATGTATGTATGTATCTATGTGTATGTATGTATATGTATGTGTGTATATGTGTGTATGTATATATGTGTGTATGTATGTATAAAACATGTTCTTGAATCCAATCCCTTCATGTACCAGATGAGTAAATTGATATCCAGATAATGTATGTCATGATGTGACAAACTAAAATCCCTAATCAACATCTCCCCATCTTGAGAAATCCTTAGATTTACATTTTTAGTTGGGAGTGAAATAAAAGGGTTTTTTTAAAAAAATTAAACCAGCCTTGGTCTTCCAAAGATCAAGCAGCTACATCCTTATTCCAAAAACAAAACAAAACAAACAAACCAAAACCCACAGAGAGATGCTAAGATTAACATCTCCGACTGGAAACTGGAAGCTTCCCATTGGCTTGAACCTTGTGGCCCTGTTATCTTAGCCAGGAGCTGAGGTCAAGCCCACACACACTGTGCACTTAGAGATTTGTCCTCTCTCTAATTTTCACGTCTCCTGAGGAGACTTCCCAACCTTCCTTTTCCCTCTTCTTCCACCTCCTTTCTTTCCTAAGAATATTTTCTCACCTCTAGTCCCTCAGAAGCACACACACACACACACACACACACACACACACACACACACATCCAGCTCTTAACTTCCTTCGAATATCAGACATGGCTGTCATTGAATCCCACCATTTATTGCATTGTTGCTTTGTAAAAAACACCATGAGAAACGTTTCAGGAGATCCACTTCCTGATTGGCTTGCCTTGTCTATCCACTCCCTCTTCTTTGTACTACTGTTTTGTCCCACTCGGCTTTCTCTTCATCTTGAGAAGTGTTCTCTTCCATCCCCAAAGCTCTCCCTAAACTCAGAAGTCTGACTGGTCCCCTTGTGATCATCACCCATTTCTCCTCCCTTCTCCGGTCTTCTCAGGAAGCCCTTTATCCTTTGATTTCAGTAATGTTGCTTTGGCTCTCTCCTGCCCTCTGAAGCCTATGCTCTGTCTCCAGTGCTCTCTCCAGCTGCCTCCTAACCAGAGGAAGTTCCCAGATTCTGTTCAATTCCGTTTTCCTGATCCTTTTAACCAGTCTGCCATTCCCATGCCTTCTGCTTCCACAGATACACATTTCTAAGTGCTTTCTTCTGAATCTCTTCCACTGCTTTGTGAGACCCTGAAAATCCAATTCCAGCACTGTTATTAGTATTCAGCCCTTTGTTTTAACGTGGTCATATCCTACCTCCCTAGACTTCCAAGTCTGACTGCCAAAAACATGGAACCATATTTCTAATTTTGTTTCCTTACTAATTTCCTTTCTTCTCAGGTAACATAACCTTGGTCAGAACACGAACCCTGAAGCCACACATTGGATTTTACATATTTCCTATCTGTGGGATGCTAGGAAATTCGTAAAAGTATGTAGCCAGTTGGACCTGCATGGTATTTCCATTTTCCTATCTATGAATTATTATAATTATGATAATTTCTTAATAGGCTTTAGAGGGAGATTGAATGCCTTAAACAATGGAAAAGCAAGTAGAACAATGTCTACAATGTAAGTGCAAACTAAATGTTAACTAGCAATTTTCATCAATAGCATCATCCGTTAACATCCTACCTACCAACAGCATCCATTTCAATTCACAACTCTTCATAAAAACTTACAATCCTACAATAATTTGTTGTTAGGAGTGGGGAGTTAAGGCAAGGTGTCACACTATAGCCAGACTGGCATAAAATTTACTGAATAATCCAGACTAGCCCACAGCTCCTGGTAATCCTCCTGCCTCTAATTCCTGAGTACTGGGATTTGGGAATACAGCATGAGCTCCACACCCAGCTCCTACATTAATTTTGACAGAGTGCTCACTTGATGCATCTCTATTTCTGACACATTGCAACTTCATTTTCTTTTTCAACAAATATTTGATTAACTCCTACATGCTTCCAGCATTTATGCCCAACACCAAATTTAAATGAGCAAATGAGACAAGAGCCTCTTCCCAAGGAGCTAGTAATAGTCTGGATGCAAAATAGATGTTATCAATTCTCAATAACATAGGATCACCTCTTACAAGAAAGGTAGACTTTTCCACAAGGAGGTGAACTTTCACCCAAAAAAAAAAAAATGAGAGTAAAAAAACAGTAGATTAGGAACAGCAGACATGGACAGAAGGAAACACAAGATGAATACAGCCTTGACAAGGTAAAAAAGGGTAGGTGCTGGTGTGTGAGACAGTGAAGGATGTTGGAGTTAAGAGCCTTTTATAGGGCACAGAAGAAATTAGCTTGGATAAACTAAGATGAGAGCAGCCTAAAGGCATCCAACACAATCTCAAGATACTTCACAATGTAATCTGTCTCTCAACATCTAGTGACCATCAACACAGGTTTCTTCTCTGCAAATTGTGAAATACTTGTTTCCTCTCATATAAAAACCTGCGGTTTATAATTGTTTTCTATAATAATAAATTAGTGTGGATAGGATGCTATTCACAATTGACCTAAGACTGCAAAATAAATCTAAGATTTTCTAATTCTCCCTTTTACTTTATCACATCTCAAAGTGTTTTTGTTTTAATCTATCACAGGAACCAGATTAGTATGTTGCACATAGAAGATTTTCAATAAATACCTGCTGAAGGAGTGCACAAATGAGAACTTAGCTCATCAAAGCACACGGAGGAGCCAGCACTTTAAGAAACAGACCCTTGCTAGCACTCTGTTTTGGGATCCCTGGAGTATCACAATAGAAGAAAACATTCTCCTCCTATGTACCATTTCACACTTCCACCCTGAGGATAGAATCAATGTGTTTCATGTAGATCCCTGCTGATCTCCAAGTATGTATTAGTATTACTCAACAGCAAAGACAGTTACCAGGTCCCAAACAAACTGCAAATATATCCGAGTGATGTTCTGGCTTTTCCCCCTCTGCGAAGTACCCCTAAGCAAAGAAAATCACAACCTTTTACTTGACCACCAATTTAAAAATTACAATGTTGACTCTGGAGAGATAGGTCAGTTGGTAAAGTATTTGCCTTGCAAGCATGAAGAGCCAAGTTCAATGACCAGAAGTCATATTAAGAAGCTAGGTGTGATGGCATACACTTATAATCCCAGTGCCAGGGAGGCAGAGACAAGCACATCCCTAGTGCTTACTGGGCTGCCAGTGAGGTCTGCTTGGCAAGGTCTGGGCCAGGGAGAGACCCAAAACAGAGAGTCCAAAAACAAAAAACAAACAGAAAATGAATGGTTGAAAATTCCAACACCCACCTAAGTTCTCAATAAAAGAACCAGTGTCGTTGTTAGAATGAGGGGCATGTCAATATATAAGATGTCTAAATGAACTGGTGGCCAATGGAGAGACTTAAATGTCTTGATTATACATTATATGGTTGATTATGAGCCAGCAACATGATTCAGAAGCTGTGGAAAGGATTTCATGATTAGATTAGAGACTAATGTGAACTGTAAGGAATTCTGAATGACATCGTTAACCTGGTTATCTTGCCAACCAGCATCCGAGGGATAATGATGATGGTGGCAAGGAGATGACGGTAACCATGATGTGGAGATAAAGGAGCCCGAAGTTAAGCAAAAAACCTCTGTACCACTGTGACGTGTCTCTTACTCATGAAGAACACAAATACAGTTTGCATAATGATACAAAGACAAAACCATGACATTAGCAATGAATCACTAAGGGCAGAGAAAAAACTCCCTTCCTGAGTCTCTGCCAAGAAACTGGGGACTTCTTGATCCCACCCAGCAAACCTCTCATCTACAACTTAGGGCAGTCAGAGTCACAAACAAAAAAGACAGACAGACAGGCAGGCAGGCAGGCAGAAAGACAGACAGAAAACCTACTTAGTGCATGCTTTCACCCACCCCTGAGGCCTTAATTACCCCCACACCCCACTCCCCCACATACACCCTCCCCCCTTTGCCCCCCACCAGCACCTGCTCCCCCAGCTTCAAGGACTAATTCCTGCTCGCTCACCGAGTCTCCTGCTAAGCTCTGGGTGTGTTGAGCATTTGTTATTTGGTCCTCTTTGGTTGGTTAACTAGTTGACTAGTTGGGTGGGTGGGTGGCATCAGTGCTGTAACCACCATGTCACTGCCCAGAGTGTTCCAAAGAAAGCCTCGCCTGACTTAGAGAACCGGACACCCCTCCAGGTGAGTCACAAAAGCACCCAGGTCATTTCTCTCCAAGTTTGACTAAACTCTAAACAGAAAAGTTCCAACATCTGTGAATAAATTTCTTAAGGAAAAAGGCAAACTATAATTTGGCAGAGAGAAGAGGAGAAAAGGATTTATCCCTGTCAACCGCCTGCCGTAAGGTAATTGTGCTTTCTGGGAGGTCCGTGCCTTCTAGTCTCAGACAAGTGAACCCTGTGTCCCCACCAAGGTCTGTGCAGGTGAACAAGAAGAACAATAGCCTCCGATGATAAACCACAAATGAAATTTGCTTCTGGGATCTTAGTGGCCTAATTTTTTTTTTCACTTTGTCGAGATCAGAACACTGTCTACAAGAAATACTTGTAAGAAGATATCCACACAAGACAATCACAGTAATCACAGGGAATTTCTTCACTCATGAAAATAGAAAGGGGGACATTAAAAAGAAGAGTCCATATCTAAGGAAGGGAGGCAACGAGAGCCCTTCCCCCACAGCAAAAGTTTGCATGCCTGCTCTTCACAGTAATGATCACAGATTCGTTTCTTCTGATCTGCCTGTGGCAATGACTCATTCTACTTCTTGGAACTGATAAATCAATATTAATTTTAAAAGTCCTTGCTATTAAAGTCTCTGCTAGATGGGTTGCCTTAAAAAGAGGGTAGTTGACAGGCAGCTGAAAAGATAGTGTATTAACTAAGAGCATGGTAGTGAACCAAATTCTTAGCAAATTCCATATTTTGGAAGTAGCTATCAAATGTACTTCAAACGACAGAAGGCCTGGACAGTTTTTAACAGTCAGAAGAGCCGGCCGCAGTGCATCAGAATCAGTGCAAATGTAGCGGTCTGCTGATTACATTACATTTGTCCCACTCATCTCTTCTTATCTTACTTTGCAAGCCCAGCCTCAGAGCCACACTTAACCGTGAGAAGCCAATTATTTCTCTCTGTGCATCTACCACAGAGGAAATAATTTGCCAAAGACTGAGCAAGATTAAAGTTTTTAATTACCCTGCTTTGTAGATAATGACTTTTTATTAAATGTCAATCATTTTACTATGCTTCTCTACAGAAAAGGAGTTCTAAGGGGGAATACAGAATCATTGGAGAAATCAATCATGTTCAACCGGCCACTTTGACATGCTCTATCCGCTAAGATTTGGGGAGACATGAAAAGAAATGCTCCCATAGAAAAGTAAACAGGGATTTCCTGAGTTTAGTCTTTAGACTACATGGTCAGTTTGCTGAAAAAGTAACAAAAGGCTAGGATGGCAGATAGATAGATAGATAGATAGATAGATAGATAGATAGATAGATAGATAGATAGATAGATAGATAGATAGATAGATAGATAGATGAAACCAATGATGTATGTTACCTACACACTCTTACTATCAACCACAAATGATTATGCTCTCAGGAACCTGCAGCTATGAGCTGGACTCACACTCCAAAACCCAACAGAATCCTGTCTTTTCAGATCTCAGGAGAACTTTATCCAATATGCATACAAAACACATAACTTTAGCAGAGGAAGCATCTAAGGTACAGCTTCCTAACCCTTCCCATATCATACTTCTATAACTGAGCCATAATGATCTTTCTGCTGTATCATTCAAGCCATGAGAATCAGGTTACACTTAAGCACCATCAAGTAAGTACATTACTGTATGCTGTGAGCCAATGAGTCAAAATTATTCAATTAATGATTATAAAGACCTACTCCTAACACACAGGCACATTTTAATTCTGTTACAAGTCTCATGCAGCCCAGGTTAGCCTCATATGTGTTATGTAGCTGAGGATGACTTTGATCATTCTGATCCTCCTGCCTCCACTGGGTTAGAGGAATGTGCTACCTTGCCTGGTTTACTCTGTGCTAGAATCAAACCCAGGGTGTCATGTATGCTAGACAAGTACTCTGCCAACTGTACTACAGCCCCAGCCCAAGACAATAACATTTGACCAGGGAATTTCCTTGTGAGAGGTAGTAGACATGAAGAAAGAAATGAAAAGCACACGAAAGGCTTCACATCCTTTTCCATGGGTCACACATTTTTTGCATTTACAATTGTCCTCCTTTTCTTTTAACTTCCTTCTCTTCAGTTTTCTACCTGTACCCCATCCTACTTCATTAGTGACCACTTGGCATCAAATCCTAAGAGTTGGTAGGAAAATGAATTGGTGTCTATGAAGCAAAACCTATCTTAAGGTAAATAAACCAACGATCTGCATGTGCATGAGCCTGACAACTTCTCCTTTAGCTACCTCTCTGTAAAGGTTCTGAAAGGGGAACAGTACAAAGCCTTGAGTCCAACCCAAAAAGTTTCTAAAGAAAATACATGAGTTTGTGACAAATGGTTGTCCACAGAGGGCATCAGAAAAGCATTTTGTGTAAAATCACCAGTGTTGAAATATGGGTAAGGCCTTACTATCTAGTAAATTAGGATGTCTTAAGTATTCCTTTAAAAGAAAGTTAAGATCCCTTAAACATGATGTGCAGAAACCTTTTATAAATGAGTTTTAAAGACTCTTTAGCTGTAAATATTTGTTGCCAGATACTGGGGAATTGCATCCTCTAGAGAAATTATTGAACATTCTTTTCAATAGATGTCCTCCTTCCAATGGTCTCTTCATTTGGAATGGAGTTTATGACAATAAACAGTTCTTACTTGTGAGAACTGAAGACTGTTCAGAATAAGAGAGTTCTAGTTAATAAATATATAGCCTCCTTGCCATTACTATTGAGAATTTGAAGAATTTTAACATAAATAAACATATTTCAGCCAACAGTAAAAGGAAACTTACTAGTATCTGTACCAGCTTCTGTGCTTACTACAGGATTCTTCTTGGCATTCGCTGAATGTAGGCAGACATGGTACCTACATAAATGCCATGTTTACTGGCCAAGCATGAATTGAGACTTTCACAATGATCACAATAAAATATCTCACAATGAAATTGAAGTGATACTCATTTAGGGTCCCATTTTACAGAGATTTAGGTCATTTAAATACTGGCCCAAACTCCACTAGGAAGAATTGAGATATGCATCCAAGCAAGCTAATCCAAAACCTTCAGAATTTACCTACTTACTTACTTATCACAGTTTCCTAGGATGTAAAAAGTAAAATCCTGACCTGGACGGTGTCATTACATGCTTTCAATCCTGGCACTCAGGAGACAAAGGCAGGTGAGTCTCTGAATTCGAGAACAGCCTGGTCTACAGAGTGAGTTCCGGGACAGCCGAGGCTATACAGAGAAACTCTATCTCAAAAAACCAAAACAATAAATAAATAAAATTCTGAATATAAAAGTTCTTGGACTAGTTGTTAAATAAAATGTTATTTCTTCCCAAAGAACTTTTGTTTAAGTTTTATTTACTGCCTAATGAGAATTAGCTAGTTTCTAAATAGTAGCTTATCCTATCAGTACAAAACTTTAAATGTGTTCAAATTTCACAGGTCACTACAGTTTTAAAATATACCATGCTGGTCACAAGAACATAAATAAAAAAACGTAGGGAAGAAATAATATCAAAATTGTTTACCTGTTATTTGAACTGATGAGAAGAAGTTGAGAGCCAAGAACAGCAGCCTGAGTGTCATTGTCCTGATGAGGGTTAGGGCTGCCGCCCCTCCTCTGTGAGCAAGACAGAGTGTGGTGTGCACTGAAGTCGCACCTGCCAAGGTCTATGAGCTCTGCCATCCAGGGCCACTTTACAGGGCACATGATCAAGGGACTCAAACCACAAGGCTTCGTGACTTTCACACAGGATATTACATTGTTTTTGATGACTTGACTTTTACTTCTTTTAGCGACCAGTCCTTTTTTTTTTTTTTTTCACTAAAAAGAGTGTCAACCACCAGATAATGTGCCTAGGAGAATTATTTGATGATGAGAACCAGCACTGTGAAATGTGGGTGCTTAGGATCCAACAACTACAAGAGCAGACAAACAAGGCATTCTAAAGAAGAAACACCTCTCACTGAAGACAAACTCTTACAGACAAGTCCAAAATACAAGGCTGTGTGGGAAGTTGAGAGATTTCTATGTAAGTGTTTAAATCCTACATAAATGTTATGAAATCAATGTTTGTAGTAATCTTAAGGTAATCCTATGGAATGTATGTACAACTCACTTCTACCAACTTTGAAAACTGCTTCCAAGTACACACTTGGCAAGCACCCAGGCATCTGAGCAGCTGCAGAAATTTCCAGAGCAAAGGGGAAGTCATAAAAACACCATATTTTCTTAGGGAAACAGGAGGCAAACAAAACACCCTTGCTACCTCATGTTCCCTGTGTCCCTCAAAGAACCATTCAAAAATCAGACCATTGGAAGATGTACCACAGAGACATCCCAGGGCCTTTGTAACCGGCCCTCCACACCTCTCCTCAACTTCTGGGCCTTCTGTAGACAGGGATAGCACACCAGCATGGCCAGGTCCACATTCCTCTTCTGGAGCTTTCCTTGATTCCCCTGGTCAGCATCTGTACTCAGCAGCTTCCCTGATAGTCTGGCTTTTAAATAAGCTATAAGCATCCTAGTTTGTGGTTATAATGTATCTCATACACATCAGGTGCAATCACCAAATGCAAACACTGTTGCGAATGTCAGGAAGTGCATGCTGACAGGAGTCTGATATACCTGTCTCCTGAAAGACTCTGCCAGAGCCTGACATATACAGAGGAGGATGCTAGCAGCTAACCATTGAACTATTCACGAAGTCCCCAATGGAGGAGTTAGAGAGAAGACTGAAGGAGTCGAAGGGGCTTGTGGCCCCATGAGGAGAGCAACAATACCAACAAACCAGAGCTCCTCGGGTCTAAACAACTAGCCTGGGAAGACACATGGAGGGACCCATGGCTCCAGCTGTATATGTAGTGGAGGATGGCCTTGCCAGGCATCAGTGGGAGAGGAAGTCCTTGGTCCTGTGAAGGCTGGATGCCCCAGTGAGGGGGAATTGAGGGTGGGGAGGTGGGAGTGGGTGGATGGAAGGTGGAACACCCTCATAGAAATAGTAGGAGGGAGAATGGGATAGGGGGTTTCAGGGGGAGAATGGGGACAGGGGATAACATCTGAAATGTAGAAAAAGTATCCAATAATAAAACAAAAAACAAATACAAAAAAAAAAAAAACAGATAATGGAACTGGTTATCGCAGTCAAGCATTTGAGAATTTTTGGCAGCAATTTAATATTACTCATATTACTGGGATTCCTTATAATTGTCAAGGATGAGAGACTGTGGAAGGGGCCCATGGAACTTTAAAACAATGTCTTCATAAAATAAAAAAGGGGAGGTATATCCCTGTATACCACAAATTTATTTAAATTATGTTCTTTTTAATTTTAAATTTTTAAAAAAAATTTGGATGCCAAGGAACTTTCTACTGAGTGTCTATAGCACCCTACAACTAGGCATACTTATGCATAGGTGAAAGGGAAGGATCCACTTACTGGCATATGGCATGATCCCTATCAGGTATTAAATATGGGGAAGAGGACATGTTTGTGGTTTTTCTACAGGATGCTGAAGGAGCATGGTGGCTGCCAGAGTGAAGGGTAAGACATGCTGATGCTGGGACAAAGAATGATACTGATCTGTGAGCTTACTGAGTGCCCTGACAATGGTGACTGAGAAGCTGTATTGGACATACGTTCCCAACCCACCTTTGCTAACCTATACCCCTGATGGGACAAGCTGCCTTGCCTCAAGTTTTTAGACCTCGTGGAACAGAGAATCAAAAAGAGAAGTTATAATGACTCTTGTATTTTTCTTAAATGTGACCAGTTTTTCGGACTCAATCATGGACTGATCTAGAAATCAATCCAATATTGGAAATAACAGTCTTCATTTGGAAGGCTGGTTCTGGACATTTTCAGACACATATTTGGAAGTTAGCTGCAGTTCTCTATGATGTTATGTTAGCAAGAGATAAAGTTGGGACAGGATCTCAATTTCAAACAAGTGTTAGTACATGTTTTAAGGCTCTTTTAACTGTCAAGTTAAAAATACTTTTGTTTCTTCTGTAGTATTTAATATAACTTGCATTGATTGTACACTTTCTAATTGTGTTAGTGTGTTGAAATCTGGCATGTCAGTTACAGAGGTCTATCAACCTGCTTTTATTTTATTGTCCTGAGTATCACAGAATCTAGGTCTTCTGAAAAAAGCTTGCAAGTACTGGAAGAAGTGAGTCATGATTTAAGCAGCAGCAAGAAGGTAGTGGGCTTGATTATTGCTGGTACGACAGCTTTAATTACATTAATTGCTAGCACCACTGCTTCTGCAATTGCTTTGACACAAGAAGTTAAGACAGCTACTTTTGTTAATCATTTAGCAAAAAAAAAAAAAAAAAAAAAGTTACTAATGTGTTAAATATACAAGAGGATTTAGATAGGCATTTGGAACAATGGATTGATGCTCTTTATCCTATGCAAATTATTGGAAGGAGGTTCAGAGTTTAAGAGTAAGGAGCCATCTCAAGTGTCTGGCCAAATACCATTGGATTCATGTTCTAAAATTTACAGTGGAAGTCATTATAATTAGGAAAAAGTTTAAAGACACAGTGTATTTGGCATAATTTTAACACATCTCTGGATGTTTTAACTTTGCATAGTAAGCTTATGAATTTAAAGAATGCTGCTCTGCTCAGTGTTGATTCAGCAGATACTGCTGATGAAATTACCCATGGCCTGAGATCAGTATTTCTATTTTGGTCAAGCTTCAAGAATGGCATATATAGCTTGAGCATGCTAGCTAGCCCTTTTTGTTCTGGGGATACTTTTATTCCTGCTCATCATGTTAAAGCTTGTCTTTAACAGCATCAACATATTGGCAGCCAAAGTACATGGCTTGAAACTGAAAATGGACCCACAGACAGAGTTATTAAATTAACAGGCTGGCAAGCCAATGGTGGGTAAGATTCTGCACAAAGCCTTACCAACCTAAGACATAAGTGCATTGCTTTTGAAAATGCATATTCCACGATAGGTAAGGAAGGCATTCTTGGCAGAATGACCTAAGATAGGCTCAGTCTTGTTTATGAAATAAAAAATGGGGAGAGGTGGAGAGCTTTTGGGGCTGCTTGGCAAGAATCTGACATGGGCCAAGGACAAGGAAAGGGACTTCTTGGCAGGAATAGGACATTGGCCAAGGACAAGGAAGTGGGCTTCAGGCAGGAATCTGACATTAGGCTAGAACATAGAAGTAATTTCAGGCAGGAATCTAAATATTAGGCTAGAACAAGGAACTAGGCTTCAGACATGAAAATGACTTTGGGTTAGGACAGGGAAGTAGGCTCAGATATTTTGGTCATCCAGATAAGCCCTTAGAAACAGTGATCATGGGAGTTTTTCACAGAACTTTATTTATTGCCTTGCTTGTTCTTTGACTATTTGTGTTTATTGTCTTGCTTGTTTGACTATTTGCATCTATTGTATTGCTAGTTCCTCAACCTAGAACTGACCTTAATATTTGCATGTAATTAAAATGGTATAAAAGCAAAAAGGAGGAGGGAGCATAGAATAGGGGTTTTCTAGGGAGGGGAAATGGGGAAAGGGGATGGCATCTGAAATGTAGATAAATAAAACATAGAATAAAAAAATAAATAGAAAGAAGAAAACTCAAGAAACAGTGGAGCTAGGACTTGAGTCTAGACATTTCTAACTTTACTTACTATCATGTAAACAAAACACTATACTATACTGGTACTGAAGATTTCTTCAGGATGAAAAAAATCATAATTTATAACATCATTCAGCTGACCTCTAACACTTAGTAACTCCAGTCATTGAGGTAGGAAAGAATGGTCCTGAGAACACTTGAAGACTTCATTAAAATGTATAAATATTTTACTAAAATAATTCCAGATACCATAAGTCTACACATTCTTGAAAATTAGGAACATATACATAGTAACAAAATAAACTATCTTAATCAATCAACTAATGTATTCAAATTTCAAGCACAGACTTTGCTAGAATGTGTGTGTGTGTGTGTGTGTGTGTGTGTGTGTGTGTGTGTAAAGGTGACTAGATTCTACATGCTCTTTGAAACATAATAGGAAGTAAGCATGGGCATGGCCATGAAGGGGGTGAAAATGAATTTGAGCTTTCTCCATTTACTGTGGCTGGTTAGTATGTCCGTCTCCATCTGTCTGATTATATCTCATTCATTCTTCCAAAGGTCAGTGTAAATAGGACCCCTTCAGTCATGCCTTCTCCAACCAAACAACACACACACCCACACACACGCACACGCACATGCACACACATGAATGCACACACCCCTCATCTCCCTGCTATAACCTCTATCACACTATGTGCAGCATTGTATGATGCCACAAAGACAAAATGCCCACAAATTCATGCATGGTGCTATTTGTCTAATGCCTCTCCAGCACCATGCAAGGATGAGGATAGAATCGCATCTCTGTTGTTCACAGTTGCATCCCTATGTCTAACACTCAGTGAATGCTCAGAAGACATTGGAATGAAGGCGTAAAAGCCATGAAACTCTCTACAACTCCCGCTCTTCCAGTCAATAAGCTGCAATTGTAGACATCCCTGCCTGGTAGTTTGATCAGCAGAGACTTTACCCTGACTGTATTCTTAGACACTAGACACTAAGAAACAGTGAAAAATATGCCTTATCTCTAGCTAGGACCTTAGCAATAGATTCCTGTTGGCTCCTCTACCCCTGTGATGTGCTTTAAACCAATAGGCCTCTCAGAGACCTGCTTCCTTCATAAATCATTTGTCTGACAGCCAAAGCCAGAGTCACATCTAGACACTCAGTTTCTCCTCCTATCTCTCCCACACTCTCTGTGTATCCTTTATGGTTTTGGAAAACAGGAATGTGTCCTCCACTGGACACATACTTAAGACTTGGTCTGCCAATTTGGATACAGAAAAGGAAAGACACTGAGCTTGGGAATTCTGTTAACTAAAAGCACAAGGTTTGAGGCCTCACAGAATTAGGGGTTGCTTGCTCTGAGATAACTACAGCCTCAATTCCTCTTACATAAAACAGAGATGAAAATGTCTCACTCAGTATGTTGTTCATATTTTACACAGTATGAATCTCCTCCACCCTTAAGATGGAGAAATATTTAATCTCCATTTCACGTTGCTTGTAAAGGCTGAATAAATGTTTGTTGGATCAATTAGAACAGATCACCCAATGTACCTGTGGTCTCTTTAAATGAATCCACTTTAGTACACAGAATGGAGATTCCTCTAGCACTCTTCTTTGGAAATTAGCATTGTGTTTCTCCTTACTGGACACTCTTGAAGTTTGAATATGTATATAGGTATTAACTGCAAAGTAGCATTGAAATCTGAGAATTACAGTTGTCGAGCTGCAAGTTATCAATAAAAAGCTTGTAGCTAGCTACTGGCTCACAGAACAAGCCAAGCAGCATAAAGTGTCTTTGATCTGGATTCTAGCTAGACACTTACTATTCATTTATATTCCTAATTGTCCCCATGGCTCATTCTTACTGAGGTTCCAATGCTCCCAGGATGGTTGTAGGAAAATAATAAAACGAGTGATTCTGTCTTTGAGCTTTATAGTGTTATGCCAGCTACTAGTATTTTTTAAAGAATTTATTTAAAATGATAGGCAATGATGAAGTTACAAAAGTCGTGTATATTACCCCCAAACATGCAGAATCAACGCCTTATACAGAAAATTATGCTAAACCCAGAAGAAAGGAAAGCTAAGGAAAGGCTGCTACACTGATCATCTAATCCCACTGGGTAAGCAAGTATTAAAACTTTTCCAAGAACAACTTAGGAGGCTTTTATCAAGAATTACATGAAACAATATTGTGAAAATTTTCTTAGAGCAATTACCTAAAAGACCTAAGTGGACTTTGGCCACTTAGCAGGTAGGCTTATCACTCTAAGTTATCAAAGCTGTAGCTAAGATTTATTCGAGGCTTCCAGCTGCATCGTGCAAAGAACTAGGCATGCTTCATCTCACTTAATCCTCACTCCAACCCCAGGAGGTGGGGAGCATCATTATCTCCATTTCATGGTTAAGGAAACAAGAGCTCAGAGTGGTTAAGCCATATGCCCACAATGTAACTCTAAGCAACTGTCTTCATTTGTTTCATTCTGCTAAATGTGACTCTAAGGTAGCGGTTCTCAACCTTCCTAAGGCTCTGACTCTTTAATACATTTCCTCATGTTGTGGTGACCCCAACCATAAAACTATTTCGTTGCTACTTCATAACTGTAGTGTTTCTACTGTCGTGAATCCTAATGTAAGAATCTGATATGCAGGCTGTCTGATATGGGAGCCCCCAAGGGGGACACGACCCACTGGTTAAGAACAGCTTCTCTAAAATCTTCTTCGATTAGGACGGTGTGGTTCTCAGCACTACCATGTTGACCTTATACTTATGGAGACCCCACCAGCAGAGGAAGCAAATCCTGTACAGCCTTGATATCACCTGAAAAGAAGTTATCCTGACCAGACAAAGAACTTGCATTACTGTCAGCAAGACAGACGTATCATGAGCCCAGACAACAGACTCTGACAAAGGTTCATGTATTTGTCAATCTGAAGAAAGCAAAGGGGGTGTGGCATCATGAACATGGAGAAGGTGTACTGCCCTCAGACTCCAGCTAGGCCATTTCAACAGGATAAACTAACATACCTGACATTGTTTGCTAAGAAGATAGTTATCAGTGACACAGTTGACAATTCCTGAAATTCTGCATTTCTGAAAATGTGATGGTCTCACTAAGGTTGATCTGAAGACAATTGCCTACCTCCTGGATGGCATGGCACAGAGGCAGCAAGCATCCTGTGTCTGACTGATTTGCTGTTAAAAGACAACAACAAAACAAAACAAAACCCACCTCAGATATTTGGATATCTTCTGGAGACCAGAATGATAATTAACTATGACTGGGGTGGGAGAGCAAGGAAAGGAACATATTTCACTCTGCATCCTGTATTGAACCTAATGTGACTCTTTTCTATTCCTGACCATGCAATCAGTGGGATTGTAAGCAGGCCACCTCTGACCTCTTTAGGAACTGAAATCCCGTCCAAGCCTTGGGAAAACTGTCATGCTTGGGCTTCCTTCCCCTCTGCTGCAAGTTTTACAGGCCTTCAAACGTGTTGCTTAAAGCAGCACCCCAGGAAATAAAGCTGTTTTTGTCAACATTGCTCTCCGTGGTTGTTCATATTACTGACCCACTGGGAATCTGTTCCTCCTCCCTGCTTTGCTGTGGTTCCCTGTCTCCTACTCTTTCCCACAAGTTCCCACAGTCCCTGAATAAGGAAGGTCAATCTGAATACATCTGTCCACTTTCCGGAATGTCACAGAAGAGTAACAGCTGTTGACCTGCTATCCTGTTTGTCCCAAAAGCAGCTTGGATGAACTCCAGCTAATATATACAGTCTCTACTTCCTATGAAGAATGGCAGGCCAGGACACTGTGCTCTCCACACTTGCTTTGATTTTTAACGTAAATGCAACCTGCTTTTTAAAATTGGAACTTATTACTAATAATTAATGGTTATACTTATGGCTACAGTTTATTAAGCATTTGCTATGTAAGACAAAGGTAGGATCATTTCAAAGATTTAAGACTTAGATTTTCTAGAAAAATTAGGTGACTATGGTTAGTTATCTTTACACACACACACACACACACACACACACACACACACACCACATGTCTTTATTAACTTCCCATAAGTACACGGGATAAAATTAAAGTTATGCGCTTTCTTCTAGAGCTAGGAAGGAGAGGTACTTGGGAAGGGGAGAAGGAGCTGAATGGTGATGTGGGAGAATAAAGAAGCTATTGGAAGCTAAGGCAGGTAGATCAAAAATCTGAGTGTCAGCCTGGGCTATATACAATCAGTTTGCAGCCATCCTGAGCTACATGATGAGACCCTATCTCAAAAGGAATGCATATGAAAGAACAGGAAAAGACCATTAAAACCAGATGAATCTAGGATTTGTCTAAGAACACACCTAGAACACTCATAACACCCATAACAACGCCAACGGGACATACAGTGTCTTTTATATGTTGCCATGAGAAAACAGACTGCTTTTGTGCTCACAGAATGTAGCTCCTATGGTATCCAAGGCCACTCAAATTTGGAGTACCTGCCACCAAGCTCATCAGTCTGCCCAATCACAAACTCTGGGCGGATACTAAGAATATGGGGAAAATGTATCCCCTCGGGGGTTGGCTCTGAGCTAATTTCTCCTGCTATTGCTCACAGTGTGACATTTACTCATGTTTGCTGGGCCAAATTATTATATGGCTCTTCTGGGAAAACTGCAGTTGTGCAGCTGACCTGTAAACAGAACAAATGTATATGTCATACGAAGTCACCTTAAAAATACATTCATTCACCCAATAGACTGGTACAGAGAATATCCAAGGAAGATTAAGGGAATTCCCATGTTCCCCCAAAAATGTAAGCCTTGAAGAAACATGGAGGAAGAAAACTCTAACCTACCTGGAGAGGCATGTGTGGGCAGGGTCACTATGATGCAGAGAATAAGCAAAATTGTCCAGACCACAGTCAGGAGGGGAACTTGCTTTTCAGGCACAGTATATACTACCAATATAAGCCTAAAGCTGCCTGGCCTGCTTGTAGACCCACATCAAGAAGGCTTGGGCTGTGGCAGGCTTGTCACCATGAGTCTCTGCACCATGCTTAGACCTTATTCTCTGAAC
Organism: Mastomys natalensis; assembly: GCA_021653895.1. Classification (NCBI taxonomy): domain Eukaryota; kingdom Metazoa; phylum Chordata; class Mammalia; order Rodentia; family Muridae; genus Mastomys; species Mastomys natalensis. The sequence continues at coordinate 4,751,136 of JAJTUV010000057.1, forward strand.
TTAGCTCAGTGAAGAAGCCTTGTGGTAAGGCACAACACACAGCCCTGCTTTGCTGTCGTGGATTTAGGAGGCATCTGCATAATGGATCCAGTGTTTAAAACAAGTTTACTCACCTATATCAGTTTCATATGATTGCCATCAGTTGCCTTAAGCTCCGTGTCCAACCTGATTGCTTTGCGCTCAAAGCAGGGGAAGGGGAAAGCGGGCCTTAGGCAGGGGTACTCAGGGGACTCCCAGGTCAGGGCGGCTACAAGCTGTGAAACTGCTCCTTCCCACCTGTCCCTTAAATCTTGGCATTTTTCCATTGTTGAGGTTTGGAAGGATAATAAATGACTGTCTTCCACTTGCTGACTCAGTTTTAAATCAAGTAATAAAGACTAAGAAAGGCAAAGGAGTCAGGCTGATGGGCAGAGAACTGTCACCAAGGAAAACTACTGGAGACTGTGATTGAGATCTGTAGTCACAGAAAGCAAAAAGGCAAGAGTCAAGAGGTTCTGTGACTCCCTTGTCTGTGTAGATACACCATACATACTTTGTCCAGTTTATAGACCAATTCAGAGACTGGATTATCAAGAATTAGAAAGAGTGGTAGATTTAGAGATTAGACAGATATGAGAGACTGTGCCTATAATATTGGGTACAAATTGTATATTTCCACAAATGTTCCCTAAACAGCGATCTGAAAAATAACAGACATCATTTGTTTTGAAGCTATGACCTCCAGGACCTGGGCAAAGTCCAGCAGCCAGCCAGAGCCTTCCCAGTCCCTGTGGGCTGCAGCCTCAGAGTCCTTAGGGATCACATCTGAAGACATAGTGCAAATCATTATTCAGTCTGCCACTTCCCACTGCTCAGCCACCTTACAGATGCTATTTTTGGAAGTCTGAATTTCTCAGCAGAAACAGCAACAGTAGCAAGCCTGAGAGGTTAGCTGAATGTCTGAGGTGGCACCCCCGAGTTAAGCACCATGTTCTCACTCTCTCTGCTGAAATGAAAAGGCTTCTATTTCTGCATTTTGGAGGGAGGGAGAAGAGATAGAAGCAATGTCTGGTTATATCACCAGAGACTAAAAACTGAATATAAAAATGCACAGAATATTCATCCATCGCCCACCACAATGTATGAACTAGCCTGCCTACCTTCCTTCCTTCCTTCCTTCTAGGTCTCATGCCACCCCGGCTCAACTTGAACTCATGATCCGCAGGAGTATAGTTTCTGATGCTTCTCCTGCCAGTTCACACAGCCTAGGATTAGCTTATTCTGAAGCTGTGATTTAATGACAAAAACCAAGAAGTCAAGGCAACTATCAGCTTTCCCTAGATCACATTCTCAGAGCTGAAAGAAGTGGCCTGAGTCTTTTGTGGCTGTTACCTGGGTCTTTCCATCAACAACACGGACAATAATATGAGTGAACTGGAAAAGGGACTGATCAATGTTTGTCAGTCTGTAGCTTCTGATCCTAGACACTGAGAAATTGGCTTATGTTCTGGGTCACTTCCTCTTTTTCCTTGTCCCCACTCCGATGCCCCAGAGATCATGTACTTCTCAGGCCTTCAGTTTACCTCTCTGTGGTGTATTTTGTTGTGTATTTGAAATCTCACCTTTTCTCTTGACTTAAACAATCCTTCCCCTAATGTCCCATCTCCCCTGACTCTCTTGCATTTCATCCCCACCTTTGGGACCAACCTTTTTTCTGTGCCCTGTGCTAGCTAGGAGTAAAGACTCTATCCTTGGAGGCAGTGCCTGTGGTTCCTCAGCCATGCCTGTGGCTGGTGGATAAATGTGCTGAATTCAGGGCTACCTTCTACTGATGACAAAGTCATGAGTTAAAGTAAAATCACTGTGGTTCATTGCCCAAATAAATCATTGCAGTGTTAAATTTCAGTTGGAGAGGATAGTTAAAAAGAAGATGCCATTTTCCTTACCAAGTTTATATAGATGTCTCCCTAAAAAGCCCTGGATAAGGCAGAACATCTGACAGCCATTAGCACCTCATCTACCTACACATGAATCATAAACACAAACTCGCACATACACGCTAAGCACTGTATCATCTGAGACCTGGACTCTGAATGCATCTTAATGACATCCATGAGCGAGGCCTCTTCCCAGATGGTTGTTATTCTAAAAGACCATGAAATAAACAATGTAAATAACATTATACGCTACAGCCTCAGTTTGCTCAGATACCTCCAGTTCCAAATACTGGTTGAATGTGGCTTCCTCCATAGTTTCGATGCTTGGGCCAGAATCACAAGCTCCACCAGTTCACTTGTCTAGTATTTATTTTTTCTTGCATTTTAGATGAAGTACAACTTTCCATTCTGACCACTATTACTCAGCTGAGATGAGACCTCAAGTCCATGGTTGAAGGACCTCACCAAAGCTCCGAATCCTTTTCTTTAGTCTGTTTGTTTATTTTTTATCTTTATGTGTATGTGCGTGTATACCATGTGTGGGGAGCATACATGGAGACCAGAAGAGAGTGTTGGATCCACTAGAACTAGGGTGTCAGCCAACAGTTGATAGAAGATGGATACTCATATTCTTAGTGGTGTAGCCACTGTCAAGTTAACCGTGCTCCAGTAAATACACCCACCCCTTGCTCATGAAAGCAATCCTAATCAGACTCAACAAGTCACATCAAAAACCAAGAAAATGCATGAGAATAAGAGTCAGGCTTGCTGGGAAGAGGAGGGAGATTCAGCAGAAATGGCAGGAGGTATGAGGTGTGACGCGTGTTTGTGAGTATCCTGGTTTGCCTTCAATTGCTGTAAGAAACCCCATGACCAAAAGTGACTTTTAGAAGAAAGGTGACCCACCTCCTGTGAATCCTGTGAGTCATGCCATGTGGGGTCCTCTGTAAGAATGGCAATCGCTCTTTATAACCACTGAACCATCTCTCCAGTCCAAACGATTCTTGTACTAGATATGAAAATAAAGCCCCAACTTCTTCAATACATTCAACACATACCTTTGCATATTGTGTCCTGTGAATAGATCTAAACATTTTTGGAGGACTTCTGCAAGTTAGAACATATACCCCCACACTGTAGGAGACTCCTGACATTGTGTTTCCTTTTCTCTTCAAAACAACAATTCTTTTTAGCCATCAGGTCATTAATATGAGTTCCTTCCACTCTGTGATATGTTGGTCTTTCACTCTCCCCAAAGCATGTGTCTTCTGACAGGGTTTTTTGGTTTGGGGTTTTTTTGTTTGTTTGTTTGTTTTTTGTTTTGAGGGGTTTTGTTGTTTTGTTTTGTTTTCGTGTTTTTAGCTTTTGCTTCTTTTAGTCTTACTTCATTTTTTTTAAAAATATTTTATTCTTTGACAATTTCATACATGTTTACAATATTTTTGTCCCTTTTTACTGTGCTGGCTATTTTTTTTTAAATCAGCTTTATGCTAGCTAGAGTCTTCTGGGAAAAGGGAACTTCACTTGAGAATATCCTTCCATCAGATTGTCTATAGGAAAGTCTATAGGGACAGTTTCTTGATTAATAATTGATGTGGAAAGGCCCAGCCCACTGTGGACAGTGCCACTCCTAACCAGGTAAACCTAAGTTCTATAATAAAACAGGCTGAGCAAGTCATGAAGAACAAACCAGTAAACAAAAGTACAGTCACTGTGGCTCTGCCTCGAATCCTGCCTCAGGGCCCTGTCTTGAATTCCTGCTCTGATTCCCCTCATGATGATGTTTATCTGTAAGACGAAATAAACCCTTTCTTCCAAAAGTTGGTTTTGGCCATGGTGTTTGTCTTAGTTGGGGTTTCTATTGCTGTGAAGAAACACCACGGCCAAGGTAACTCTTATAAAGGAACCATTTAATTGGGGCTGGCTTACAGTTTCAGAGGCTTACTCCATTATCATCATGGTGAGAAGCATGGCAGTATACAGGCAGACATGGTGCCAGAGAAGAACCTGAGAGTTCTACAGCTTATCTGCAGGCAGCAGAAACAGACTGTTTTGAGCTTCTGAGACCTCAAGCTGACTCCCAGTGACAAACCTCCTCCAACTAAGGTCACACCTCCTAATATTGCCACTCCCTATTGGACTACAGGGACCAGTCTTATTCAAAGAACCACCATGTTTTTATTACAGCAATTGAAAACAAACCAGGACAATCACATTCACCCATTATAGCCTCTCATACTTCCTGCCCATTTCTGATGAATCTCTTCTTTCCAGCAAATCTACCTGTTTTTTTTTTAATTATTTTATTTATTTCCATTCCAAATGTTACCGCCCCTTCCAGGTCCCCCCTCCTATAGTTCTTCATCCCACTCTCCCTCCCTTTGCCTCTGAGAGGGTGTTTTCCCATCCCCCCTGTCTTGGGCATCCCCTTCCCTGGGGTATCAAGTCTCTATAGGATTAGGTGCATCCTCTTCTACTGAGGCCAGACAAGGCAGTCCTCTGCTACATATGAGCCAAGAGCCTCGGATCACCCCGTGTATGCTCTTGGATTGGTGGCTCAGTCTCTGAGAGTTCCTAGAGGTCCAGGTTAGTTAATACTGCTGGTCTTTCTATGGAGTTGTCATCTTCTTCAGCTCCTTCAATCCTTCCCCTAACTCTTCTATAGGAGTCCCCGGCCTCAGTCCAATGGTTGGCTCTAAGTATCTGCATCTGTCTCAGTCAGCTGCTGATAGAGCCTCTCAGAGGACAACAATGTTAGACTACTGCCAGCAAGCACAACATAGCATGAGTGATAGTGTCAGGGTTTGGTGCCTGCCCATGGGATGGATCCCATGTTGGACCTGTCACTGGACAGCCTTTCCTTCACTTTGCTCCATTATTGTCCTGCATTTCTTTCAGTTATGGGAGGAGACAGGAGAGAAGCCCAGTGGGTCAGGAGAATGAATGGAAATAAGCAGCTTTGGGGGGTGGAGGGTGGGAGGAACCTCTAGAAAGTTCCAGAGACCTGAGATGTGAGAGGTTCCCAGGACTCAACTGGGGTGGCCTTAGCCAAAATTACCCAACAGTGTGGAGATGGAACCTGAAGAGACCAGCTCTCATAGATAGACAGGGCTCCCAGTGGAAGGATGGGGTCACCAGCCCACCTTCAACAGTGTTGACCCAGAACTGTTCCTGTCGGCTAGTCTGCCTCTTATTTTCACGTATTTACTTGGGTTTAGCAGGTATAGGGTATGACTAGTTGAGTCTAATTAGGATTGCTTTCATGAGCATGGGGAGCACGATTGCCTTAACAGTGGCTACACCATTGAAGATGAATTTCCCTCTTCTACCAATCATTGCCTGCCAATCATTCCTCAAGAAGCAGGGGGAAAAGCTCATGATATAATGTGATAAGCCCTCACCTTGTTTGAGTCTTGTGAAAGCAACTGCAGCTGCTTAATTCATGGGTATCATGGCCATGTCATATCCTGTGTATACAAGCAGTATTTCATTTTTTCTAACCCCCTGCCCACCACTTCTGCAATGTTCCCTCATGCTTGGAGAAAGTAGTCTAGATGTCCCATTTAGATTAGAGACAAGCACTCAAAGGTCACTTACTCTCAGTGCTTCAGCCAGTCTTGAGTCTCCACATTAATCATTGCTCACTGAAAGGAGAAACTTCTCTGACCAAGGCTGAGAGCAGTACCAATCTATAGATATAAGGAAAATATTTAGAGGGACTGGAGAGATGGCTCAGAGGTTAAGAGCACTGTCTGCTCTTCCAGAGATCCTGAGTTCAATTCCCAGCAACTACATGGTGGCTCACAACTATCTGTAATGAGATCTGGCGCCCTCTTCTGGTCTGCAGATTTACATGCAGGCAGAACATTGTATATATAATAAATCAAGAAGAAGAAGAAGAAGAAGAAGGAAGGAGGAGGAGGAGGAGGAGGAGGAGGAGGAGGAGGAGGAGGAGGAGGAGGAGGAGGAGGAGGAGGAGGAGGAGGAGGAGGAAGAGAAGGAGGAGGAGGGGTAGACACATAAGAGGAAGAGGAGGAGGAAGAGGAGGAAGAGGAGGAGGAGGAAGAGAAGGAGGAGGAGGAAGAGAAGGAGGAGGAAGAAGAGAAGGAGGAGGAGGAAGAGAAGGAGGAGGAGGAGGAGGAGGAGGGGTAGACACATCTTGCCTGAACAGTCATTTCTAGCCCTTGGTAAATTTTCATTTATTCCCTACTTTACATAACAGTTTATATTTCACAAATGAATACTATTTATAATTATTTTGTGGGTGGGTTTTTGTCTGTTTGTTTTGTCTATTAGACCTCTACTAAAAGCTAAATTTCTTATGGACAGGAACCATGCCTGATCTGTACACATCTGCATTCCAGCACCAATACATGCCTGCATCTACACTCAACAAACAACTGGTAAATATTGAACATTCTCTATTATAATATGAAGCTCTACAGACTGTAATGCATACTCTATGCTACTATAGCATAGCAACTGAGGAAGGTAAGCAGAATAAATTACATCAGGCAGTGTATATCCAAAATTGTCCCTCTAGTATATGGACCAGAAGTGAAATCCTATTTAATGTGGTTTAATGTCTGTTATCTGTTGGTCCAACTGGCATAATCACTCCACATCCTCTGCAAATATCTCACAAGGTGTAGATAATCCTGAGCCTGATTCTTAGAAGGATGGTTATATGAAGCATAGTGTTGCTTAATCTCTAGAATCTTGAAGTTTGTTGACTTAATCAAATTCTAGTCCTGGATAGCAAAGTGGCCTTTCAGCTAGAGTCACAGTACCAGGACAAGTAAAAATATAGGTAGAAATCTCACTGGAATCTACTTTCTTGGCAAGCCATTCACTCATCCAAAAGTGGTTAATGAAATTGACCATTTAGTATAGGCTGGGAAAATAAAGGCAAATAAAACATCTCAAGTGGCTCAAGGCAGACAAGTGCAAGGAAAGTTTCTTCTTCTAAATTAATGGAAACAGGACATGTTATATTCTGTCTCATATAGAATTATCTTTCTAAAACATCTACACACTATGCACATCAACCTACTTTATAAGTGCACCACAGAAGAATTCATGATTATTCAAACATATGTATGCAATCACATTTGTTGTCCCTCGTGAGATCCTGAAAGTATTAAAAAGAAAATGAACCTCTCTCCCACAGACATACGAACCAGACTTCACCATTTAATACAATGACTGTTCCTTTAAGAGATGTCTGGAGTCACTTCCCCACCCAGCCCAATAAGCACAATGGAACATTTTCCTTGAGATTACCTCACTCCCGCTGACCCACACAGGAAATAATTATTTTGGTAGTCTCTCATAAACAGTAAAATATACTTGCTTGAAAAATAAGTTCTTTGACCCTGTAAGTCAGTGGCTTCATGAGCATACTAAACCAAGTATCCTTCCAAATCCAACAATTTTGTACGTAAATGGTGCCTTATTCTTGAATTGTGGGTTCCCAGATCCAGGCTACACTTGAGAGTTCTGCCAAAATGCCACCACAGACAGTGGTTTCCTTGTATTTCTGCCTAAAGAAGAATGTAGCATCAAAGAAAAATTATATTTCTTTCCTAAGATAGAATTTGGAAATTCAACAGATGTCTTAGCAACAGATTCAAACAAGGTAGTCATGGCCGAGAACTCAGCCCTGCTCTTGCACACATCTATCCTAGGGTGCACCAGAGAAATGCAGTCATGTTTAAAAGAGTGAGGATTTGAAACTGAGTTTCTGAGTCTAGGTGAAAGATCAAGATGTCCACCCCTAACTGAGACCTGCTACCATGTCCCTTTCTTTCACTATAGAATCCCCAAAGACAGCAATCTAGAGGAGTCTGAGCAAACTGTGAGAGGAGTCTGGCTACCTGCAGAAAAAAGAAATGTTGGAGCCAAAAGGCCATGAAGCTGACACTAATCTACTGAACTTCCAAGTCACTCCCTTGGTATAAAAGCCTATTGGGCAACTGGAGGCAGGGGTTGGGGACTGTCCCTAAATCTGATGTCTGTCTTTGGATCCTGTTTCCCTAACTGGACTGCCTTGTCTGCCTCAGTGGGAGAGGATGTGCTTAGCTCTGCAGAGATTTGATGTGCCAGGGTTAGGGGATACACAGGGGGCCTCCACCCTCTCAGAAGAGAAGGGAAGGGGTCTGGGGTAGGGACTCTGTAAAGGGGGACTGGGAGGAGGCAGAGGCAGTGATCAGGAAAATAAATAAATAAATAAATAAATAAATGAAATGAAGGAAAAAAAACCTTTTGGGACTACCTGGCAAACACCCAAATTGATAGGAGCTAAAGACAATGGAGTGTTTTCCTACCTCATTCAACAGTCTGGAACTGAGCAGCTCAATACTCAAAATGTCAACTGGAGAGTCGGGAACTCAGGTACCTTCCATCAAGTAGCTACACCCTTTCTTTTAGGTCACAACCCAGAAATTGCAGTATTTCTGCTTATTTCCTATCGACCAAAGCTTAGTCACATGGCCAATATTGTTTCATGGTCGGTCCCATTTGCATGCTCAGAATTCTATAACGATGAGCAAAAAGGAAATCAATGCTAGGAGACAGCCAGGAGTCTGCCATATTCGTCAGTTTTCCGATTGTTTCATTTAATGATGGATACATTATCAGAAGATGTAACCTCTTGTCTTACAGAGCTGTTGTAGGACCCATCCCTCCATCACTCTGTTCACTAGACCTCCTATGCTAGCTGGATCCACTGACATACTAAGAAGTGAAAGGTCCTATCAGGCCTCAGTCCTCGTGCACAGCTGTGTGACAACACCTGGCCAGACGTGTAAGCAAGCTTCCTCTCACCTCTAGAGTCTACCTTGATGACTACAATACTCAGTTATTGACCCTATGGCTGTGAAGGTCACCTTGTTTCATTTTGTCTTCCTCTCCCTATACAAAATAGAAGAATCATCCAATAATGAGCCAGGGAGGTGACTACCAGGCAACTTCAACATTGGGAAGGAAAGAGAACATCTCCAAACCTCAACTGAAGGTAAACTAGTCCAAGAGAGGACTTACATGTCAACTTGGAACTTCTCTGAGACCTCCTGGGATCATACCAAGAAAGAGGCTATGTACAGAGGAAGCTTGAGAGTGACTGGGCCAGTTCCCTTTTAGAGTGAAACTTGCTGACTTCTAAAGGTACAGAGAATTCCTGACTAGGACTTCCCACTGGTTTTCATTCACTGAGGAGGAATGGAAGAAGACTCTCTGCAGAGTGGATTAGAATCCCACCTGGTGTTTACACCAGACTACAGGATGTGCTTAACATCCTGGCATGAATAGGCCAGCACTTGGCGGCAGTGAACAGCACCTGCTTAGAGTGTCCACTTTGGCCAAATAAACTAATGATACTCGAATATCAAGTAATTTAAGGGCCAAATATATGAATGCTCAATAGTTCAAAGACCTCTGAGAGACAAAGCAGTAATGGAAACCACATTGAAACAAGCTCTTCCTAGAGGCATGACACAAAGACATAAATTTGTTTCTGTGCTATTAGCAGAAATCATGACCTACTGCAACTAAATTATTACTGTTGTGGAAAAAAAAATTGAGGTAAGAAATGTTAACAAACAACCTTTACTCAATATAGACCTATAAACCACAGAAATGGGAAGACTTCGCCAGTCACACACCTGGTGTTTATGGCTTTTTTTATACAACACATTTATTAAGGCATATAAATACAGATAATGCATATACACGCCATAGAACCTTAACAATATTTTAATTTACAAACCTATTCCAAACTCCAACCTAGGTCCCTGGTCGGGAAACATTAGCACATCCTTTTCCTGTTTCTGCCTTATCCGAAAACTGGAACAAAACTCTTGGAAGGGATCCAGGGTGTCAGGAAGAAATTATTTTAAGTGTTGTTATGTATGAGCCAGGCAGCAGGGCAGCATGAGTTGACCTCCATATCTGAGGCTATGCCTATGTAATAATAACACAAGTCCTAAAAGGACTCTGCTGTGCTCATTTCTAGCAGCGGGCAAGGGTATTTGTACAAATGGCTGACTCTCAAATGGACTCAGTCACTCCTTCCTCTGCTCCATACAGCCCCTCTTAGCACTTACCTCATTCATTACACTGTGATTATTTGTTCACAGGCCTGTCTCCAGGACATGGAAAGGAGTTAAGAACACTAGCTCTGCAGCCAAACTATCTAGATTTGGATGGAAGCTCTGCCACCAGCCAGTTTGTGTGGCCTGAGCAAGTCCCTTAACTTCACAAAGCTTCTGTTTTACCAAAGCCCAGTTAATAATGGGTCATTAGAGTGTCACCTGTGCAAACCTCATGACACATGAATGAAAACCACTCCCATCCTTAAAGAATGTCTTCAGTAACTGTTAGTATTCTCACTTAAAGTAAAATTGCTCATCTGTGTATTCCCATCCCTAGCATGCCTGACTCCTAAAGGCAGGAGAAACTGATTGCAGGAAAGACAATGTTCTCAGCTCAGACGATGTACGAATTGGACTTCTTTGCTGGGTACTCTAAAGAAGAATAACCATGCACGTGTGGCTCAGCTCCAGCCATCTTCCTCACAGGCCCTCTCAGGCCCTCACAGGGTAAGACCCAAACCCCACATTTTCAGCTTCATCTTAGTAAGCAGGCCCACACTTTTCCTCCCCAAAACATTTAAGTTTAGGAGGAGAAAACATTCTCTGCTTTCCTTCAAGAGCTAGCACTCCCACATGCTTTGGTGCTGTCTCTGGGTCTCACTGGGAAAGATGAATTCAAGGTCCTGCTGGCAGATTCACAGGTCCTCATACTGAGCTCTTCCCTGCAACCTAAATTGATAATTAGCAGGATAGTTTGACTTCCATCTGTCATCCAGTGTTTTGTTTCTCAACATGTCCTGTTCATTGCACCCCTAAAACTCTAAACAGAAGAGGAGTGGGGGAGGAGAGAGGGGAGGGGGAGGGGAAGGAGGAGAATTATTTTTGCGTTGAGATGGTAGCACACACCTGCAATTCCAGCAGCAAGGGGATTGAGGAGGAGGACCACAAGTTCAAAATCAACCTGAACTATGTATCAGAATCCTGGTCTGGAAAAAATAAATTCAGATTTCTAATTTTTTCTGAGTTTTCTGAGTTGCATATGGGAGAAATTGAAAGGCAGACCTTGGAAGGACTGAAGAATTGAAGAGACCAGATTTGGCCTGTTCTGACCACTTTGGACAATATGACCTGGAGTCTCTTGAGCCTTTTGCCTTCTGTTTGGATTTCATCAATTACATGAGACACTGTGGGTAGGAAGAGCATCCTAAGCATTTGTCATGTCTACCCTTGCCCTGACTGACTAGGTTTGGCAGTCACAGCAAACCTCTACATAGCTCTCGCTCTGGTTGTATGGCCCTGTCTGTAGATATAGCTCTTGTTGGGTTCACTTCATTTGTCCCCACTGTCCCCTCAAGTCTAAACTCAGTAACAGCTTCCTAACATTCCTAGTCTCCTTGGTCCTCCAATACCCTTGTTAGTTCTATTAACTCATTTCACACTTCTGGAAAGTATCCCTTTGTTAAAATCTCTTTAAGGATGCTGAGCATGGTTGGTTCGTGCCTTTACTAATGTCACATGGGCAGGGGGCAGTAGGATCATTGTAAGTTCAGGGTCAACCTCATCTATACAGTGAGTTCCAAGCCAGCCATGGTTTTATATATATCAGGTCACAGGAGGAAAATAAAACACAAAATTTAAGTTAAAAATAAAGTCTTTAAGTGGAAAACTCGTTTGGCTGCTAGAACCCTAACTTAAATAAGTGGTCAATACACCAGGAAGACTAGTGGAGAGGGAGACGTGAGCCCTTCATCGTCTGATGTCAGTGAATTCTGTCTCCTCCAGAACAGCATGCGCCTTCTGTTCATTACACCTTGCTGTAGCAGCCTGCAGACAGCTTGACTTTCAGTGTCGTTCTGCTTAAAGAGAGAGACCCTGAGCAAACCACCCCTACATCCACTTGCTCGTGACGGTTCTGTATCTCTTCTCAAATCAAAACATGATAGGAAGTGGAAAGTCCGAGGGGAGCAGAAGTGACAGAATTAACTGTTTATTTTTAGCTCAGTGGGGAAGGATTTGCACATGTGAAGACGTAACAGTCTAACGTAGAGAGCACTCAGATCAACACACAAAGATAAAAGATCTGAAGTCTGCAAGGCACGAGCTTCCGAGAATATCGCCTCTAAGTGGATATAGATACAAACCCTGTTTCTGTTGTCTGACTTTCTATCAAGTTTCATCTTCCCTTTGATATTTTAATGTGTTTGACTGTTTGTCCATATTTACAAATGTGGGCACAAATTTCTCATAGCCTAAAACTCCAAGTGAGAACGAATTCTTGCTAGAAGGGGTAGCATTAGTAACGATTAGCCCGTTGAAAAATTTCTAAAGACACCAGTCAAATGATAATTGTTTCTCTACAAATAGTAAATGGCAAAAAAATTTAAAACGCCCTCAGTTCAATATCTAGACCTTCAGAGCCTAACAGCTGCCCTACAGCATGAACTACCTGACAGCATGCTTCCCCCTACTGTTTGTCCGTTGTGCACCCTGTGACCCACAGTCTGAAACACTGTTCCCAGTTCTGTCCCTCTATATCAGTCTGACTTGTCAGTATCAACACTCAGCTGTGACTCACACAGTCAGGTGTAACACAGCCCCTTCCCTCTGCCCCGCACTTGTCAATCACGGTCTTATGTAATGCACATTCTCTGCCCTCGGAGTTCTGTGCCACTCGCTGCTCTGTCCCTTGGTAAACTGCATTTTTTGAGCCATTCTATTGTCTCTGTCCAACCTCTTTGTCTTAGTTAGGGTTCTACTGCTGTAATGAAACACCATGACCAAAGTCAACTTAGGAAGGAAAGGGTTTATTTTGCCTATTCTTCCAGATCACAATTCATCATCTTCAAAGACGGCCAGGCCAGGAATTCAAACAAGTAGGAACCTGGAGGCAGGAGCTGATGCAGAGGCCACGAAGGAGTGCTGCTTGCTAGCTTGCTCTTTATGGCTTACTCAACCTGCTTCCATATATATAGAACCTAGGACCACCATGCCAGAGGAGGCACCACCCATAGTGAGTTAGGCCCTCCTCTGTCTATCACTAATTAAGAAAATGCCATATAGGCTTGCCTACAGCCCAATCTCATGAAGGCATTTTCTCAACTGAGGTTCCATCTTCTCAGATGACACTGGCTTGACATAAAACTAGCCAGCACATTTTTGCTGAGGCAATTCTTCATGACTTTAATATCCTTTTAATAGCCTGACCTCTTATGTTCTTTGTGTCAACCCTCTTGAGTTGGCATCTTCAGAGCAATAAGCAAACAGACCCCTTTGTCATTTTCATTAACTGGACCACCTTCATAATCTTAATTTCAAAAATTCCACTCTACAGCTGCAACCATCAATATCTCAGATTACTGTTACACCAATGCTCTTCAGTTAACCAAGCCTACAGTTTTGATTCTCACATCCTTAACAGTTTTCTTTTTACTGAAACTTAAGGCCCAATAGCCATCACTATACTCAACTACCATATATATGCATGTTTGCGTGTATGTTTATATATGTATATATGTATGTTTATATGTGTGTATATGTATATATGTATGTTTATATGTGTGTATATGTATATATGTATGTTTATATATGTATGTATATATATGTATGTTTATATATGTATGTATATGTATATATGTATGTTTATATGTATATATGTGTATATATATGTGTGTGTATATGTGTACATATGTGAATACATGCATATGTGCATTTGTGAATATGCACACATGTATATATGTGTGTATATATATATGTACAATGTGTATATATGCATATGTATATATGTATATACATTTAATTCCCTCTATTTTCTCTGCTTCTTTTATAATCCTCTGGTGAAACCCCAAGCTTATCTAAATCCAAAGTTCTAACCATATTTGAGTGTGGTTAAAACATTTTGGCTATTCTCCATACTCACTCTTTACAAAGTATTCAACATGGCTTTTGTAGAAACTGCAATCCCATTTATTTTCTATTCACTGGTTTATCTGATGCCTCATTAAATAAGTGTACTAGTAAATGCAAGTGCTATAAACAAATAGCTCAGGGAGAAAGCATGCTGATTCTGGGACAGCAACTGAAGGGATCAGAAATCTAGCATACAACAATGAGTCACCCACCTGTATACAACGTTCAAAGTGCCACATGCCCTAGCCTAGATATGAGAGAGAGAGAGAGAGAGAGAGAGAGAGAGAGATCTTCTCCATTAACTGAGCAAGACAAGTAAGGGAAGTGGAGAGAATGTCTACTGGTTATATATAGAAGAATGCTGTAGATTCTGTAAAGGTACAAGAGGCTTTACCTCCTACTTTGTTTGTTTCCAATTCTGAGAATCTGGCCTACATTTCTTGAGTTTGTAGAAAGTCTATTGAAAAAAAAAAACATTTATTTGCCCCAATAATTGCCCACTATTATGTTTTTAGCCATGCTACCACTTCAGCTTCATCCCATCATATTAATTTCTAGTTGATGTTGTTGCATGAATATCAAGTTACCCAAGATTAAGAAGCTTTCCCAGAAGTAAGTTATCTTCAGAACAGAACGAGCATCCCTCTACAACAGCGCTTCTCAGCCATTTGCTTTCACTATTACCTCCCAGTGAAGAATCTTTTCAGACATTCTTTTCCTAGTTGCCACCCCATGAATTTTTAATTCCATAGTTACACTGTATACCTGTTTATGTAATTGTAAATATATCCATGCTTTATATATTAAAAAGTAATTTTACACACACACACACACACACCTTTCACCCTTGGTGAGTAATTTCTGTTGAGAATGTAAGATTTAGACAGAGCATAGGAAGTACATCCTGCATATGGCTGTTAGGTGTGGATGATATGGTAAGTGCAGGTGGGTACTCCTTTGGGGAAGTGTCTGCTTTAGTGGTTAATACCTTCTTTTGGTACTTCATTTCATTTCTTTTATTTGATCTTTCTTAACTTGCTATCTTTACCGAAAGAGAGAAATGGGGCGAAGAAGAAGGAGGAAGGAGGAGGAGGGAAGAAGGGAGGGAGAGGGGGATGGATGGAAGGAGGGAGGGAGGGAAGGAAGGAGAGAGAGACAGAGAGAGACACACACACATAGAGAAGAATGAAAAAGGGAGGAGAGGAGGGGAAAGGAGAGGGGAGGAGAGGGGGGATGGGAGGGGAGGAGACACAGCTTCTTATATCTTAAAATTCCAAAGGGTACCATGAAACACCAGTATAATAGTAGTACATTGTTCTATTGTATTAGAAAGGTCAGCCTGCTCCCCCAGTGTTCATATCTAATACTGTGAAGTTACTTCAAATTATTTTCTTGGATCTATAACCAGAAAAAAATGCTATTCTGTGTGTATTAATAAGAGTCCAGCTGAAATCTGCCTGACATTGTGGAGAACAGAGAAAATTTCTGATGCTAGTTTTTATCTACTTTGGCTTTTCCTTCTAAGTTTTCAATGTGCAGGAATAACCATCCTCTGTACAGGTGTTAGCAATATCAGATCTCCGAACTACACACACACACACACACACACACACACACACCACACACAAAATGGGTTTGACATACTAGATACTATCAGGACAACTGGAAGAGAGCTTTGGAGGAAATCTGAATGCTGCTTATGATTAACTGGCATTTATTTTAAAAAAAAAAAAAAAAAAAAAAAAAAGTGGCTCTTGGGCTGGAGAGATGGCTCAGCCATTAAAGGCTAGGCTCATAACCAAAAAAAACTGGTTCTTGCTATTAGCAATTGAGCCAGGCCAGAAAGCTAAAATATCTAAAAGAAGCATTGTTTTGTGTCCTCTCCCAATAGAAAATATGCATCTTGAGTATAAAACATTAATTATTATAGGAAAATAAAAGGGAAGAATGACAGAAATATGAAACACAGTTTTATAGCCATCCAAAAATGCAGGAAAACCTTTGACTTTCTTGTCACTGTCAGCTAAAATCGTTTATTTTGAGATTTGAACCTATTATTGTTTCTTTTGGTAGAATGGAATTCATGTACTTATATGTTACTATAAAATTCTCTTCATCTTCTCACAACATATGCTCCATAAGATCCCGAGCCTTGTGGTGTCTGCTCACCACCACAGCCCACAGCAAACATGGGGCCTGAATATATTAGATGTCCAAGGTGTTTGCTTAGAAATTAAATAAATTCAGTGGAGAAAGATGTTTTGACATGATTCTTTCTCCCACAGTTCTTGTGTATCAAATCGAACTCGTGGGTGACTAGAAATCCCCTGCCCAGTGTTTAAACGTGCCCCCACCGTTATGATTCTTTTCTCAATGCAAAGATACTGTGGAAATATCTATTACTTTTCTCATCTGTCTCTCCTTCACCTCCTCCTCCTCCTCCTCCTCTTCTCCTCCTCCTCCTCCTCCTCTTCCTCCTCCTCCTCCTCCTCCGCCTCCTCCTCCTCTTCTCATCTCAGAGCAATGTTGTATTCAACAGAGTTTACCAAGGCATGGTCCCCAACTTTATGGAACTTACAATCTACTGGGGGAGACAGATTTAAACCAAGAAATCACCATTTAGTGACATATAAGGAACATTATCTTTGTAAGGGAAAAGAAGTAGCAACTCAACTGTCTTCTGCAGAAATCTGAATTGTGCTTTGGCATCTAAGGGCAAGAAGAAATAAACCTTTCCGAATTGAATTTTTACTTTTATAACCAGTTCATTGAAAATGAAGCCTGTGCTAGATAGTTTTATGTCAACTTAACACAAACTAAACTCATCTGAGAGAATGGAACCTCAGTTAAGAAAATACCTCCATAAAATCAGGCTATAGACAAGCCTGTAGGGCAGTTTTTACATTAGTGATTGATGGGAGAGGGCCCAGACCATTGACTGGTTCCTGTCCTATTTGAGTTCCTACCTTTACCTCCTTCAGTGATAGACTATGATTTGAAAGTATAAGCCAAATAAAGCCCTTCCTTCTCAGCTTGCTTTTGGCCATTGAATGGATAAATTGGATTTATCATCACAGCAAAAAGACAAAGCAAACTAACTTGAGAGCTTTGTCCATCTAATCCCTTTAAGTTCTTTTTTTTTTTTTAAACGTTTACTAATTTTATATACATGAGTACACTGTTGCTGTTTTCAGACACACCAGAAGAGAGCATTGGATCCCATTACAGATAGTTATGAGACACCATGTGGTTGCTGGGAATTGAACTCAAGACCTCTGGAAGAGCAGTCAGTGCTCTTAACCTCTGAGCCATCTCTCCAGCTCCCATTAAGTTCTTGATTTAAGCATCATTCAGAAGTATCACTATGGATCCCATTGTACACACAGACACACACACACATACACACCACACACACACACACACACACACACACACACACACACTAGCTTAGGTAGCTAGCTGAGCCCTTCCACTAGACTTGTAAGCCTATGAGAGCAAAGAATATCTCTAGTCTCTTGATTATTATACTTCTAGAGCCTGCAGTTATTTCTCATGCATAGTAAATGCTCAGGAAATATTTGATGAAAGACTCCTTTATAGTATATTTATTTTTCTCTTTTTTTAAATCCAATTTATCCATTCAATTAATAGAAAATTCTTTCCATCCCTAAATAATATCATTTGCCTTCTCTTTAAAGCAATCAAACTGTCATTCAATAACTGGGAATGAATTGTGTTTCGTGCTTTTGTACCCAGGAAAGAATTTACCCCGAGGAGTATATCTAAGGTTGCTTCTTCTACTCATGTCAGGTAGCCACACGAAGCAGGTTTATTTGTAGGCTCCCCGAACTGCTTCCCCATGGGGTTTCTCTTGCCTTCTGTATACACAGAATTCAAAGAATTTAGTCTGAAAAAGTAAGTGTTTTTTTTGGAAAGTAGTTTAAAAATAATGCTCTCAGAGGACTGGCAACAGGTCAGCGTTGCTTTCTGTTCCCAAAATTAATTCTTACTCTCTGTTTTCACTTACAAGGGGAAGGGGAGGAGAAGAGTAAAGTCCTGGTTTAAGGCTTTACTGGTCCAGATGTTTAAAAATAGAAATGTTGGAAGGACCCTGAAAGAGTTCTGGAACTTAAGGCACCCTAAGTCTCTAAAGTTGATGGCTCCTAAGTTTGGTGTCTCCTTGGGCCATCTGGCAGCCAGAGAGAGATATTTTAAGCCATGGTGAGGCATGTTGGCAACCTCAAAAACCACACCCTTTGAATGTTAACCTTGTCCACCAGCATGAAGCATGTCTGACAGGGGCACGGGCAGGAAACAAGGGCTGCGCTATGAGATTGCCTTTCCACAGAAATGCTGTTGACTTCTCTAAAAGACATGTGGTTAGGACAAGTGCCTTATTCTTTTATTTACTAAGTTCTAAAAACTGGAAAAGTCAATCAAATCTGGATGTTTCCAACTGTCCAGATGTGTCCTAGATTCAGCTTGGATGTGAGGAGAGACTCGAATTGATTTAAATATGGAGGGTTTTTTTTTTTCACAGTAGAAATAACTTTTCTGAATTATGCCATCTTTTACATGACCCTTGAAGAAAACAAAACAAGAAAAAATATAGTTACTGAGGATGAGTTGTATTGGTTCTTACAAATATTAGCTAAAAGTAGACACAGGGCTAAACAAAAGAAGTTTAAAGTTTCTCTTACTAGCTTAAGGTTTCATACACATAGGATGACCTGGATGTGAATGTTTGTAATCCTGGCACTAGGAGACTGAGGCAGGAGGATTGCTGTGAGCTGAGGACCAGCCTGGGCAGTATAATGTATTTAAGACTAGCCTAGACTACAGAGCAAGACCCGATTTGGGGAGTAGAAACCGTGAATAAAGTGACTACCAAAAGAAAGTATTTTCTTAAATATTAGATATCTGTTTTTAGCTGCAGTTACAATTCATAAAATGTTATACTGTTATATCAGTTATAACAATGAACAGAAATGGAATGTCCTAAAGTTTCCTGTTGGTTTTTATTCCAACTGAAAATAAGGATTACTCTTTCTTCCTTTCTTTCTTCCTTGCTTTTTCCTTTTTTGCTTCCTTCTTTCCTTCCTTCCTTTCTTTCTTTTTTCAAAGGTTGACCATTTATTTGTTCCTCTTAACGACTTATTTTTTAATGGACTCCGACTCAGAAGTAGCAGTTCTCAGCAAGGACAGCCTACATCTCCTGGCAATCTGTTTCTGGCATTTGGCTTTGGCTTCTGTCATTCTCTTGGAGAAAAGTTTAGCACATCCTGCAGCTTCTTCCTCGTGTGTGTGTGTGTGTGTGTGTGGTGTGTGTGTGTGTGTGCGCACACGCGTGCGCATTGTTTCAGCATTTAGGCTGCAGGACATGTAGAGTGACAAGATGCTGAATCTTAGGTGCTTTGGCTTCTCACCTTCTCTGTTTCAGAGCTTTCTGACAGTGTATTGGTGGGCATCGTCTTCTTTAGAGAGACTGGAGGTGTTCAGATTTTGCTAGCTCACTTGGGCACTAATGGCTGAGGCTCAGTAGTATCCATCAGTTAAGGAATATCCCTCTTGCCTCCACTTCTTTTTTTTTTCCGTAATAACTGAATTGAGAAAACTCAGATTGGCATCTACAATGCATTTTTGAGCAGACTTGCATATCTTTGCTTCAGTTCTCCTTGATCTATAACAAGAATGCCCCTTACTTAATAGCAGCTGCACTCTACCATGGATCAAGACATTTTGCTTTGTGGGTGTCTTAGTGGTTTACTGCCTTCTTTACTGTGAACAGTAAAGACCTGACCAAGACAACTCTTATAAAGACAACATTTAATTGATGCTGGCTTACAGGTTCAGAGTCCATGATCATCAAGATGGGAGTGTGGCAGCAACCAGGCAGTGTGGTGCAAGAGGAGCTGAGAGTTCTACATCTTCATCTGAAAGCTGCTAACAGAATATTGGCTTCCAGGCAGCTAGAGTGAGGATCTTAAGCCCACAGTGACATGCCTACTCCAACAAGGCCACATCTCCTAATAGTGCCACTTCGTGGGCCAAGCATATACAAACCATCAAGTGGGGAAACCTTGCCTGTGGTCCCACCACTGATTCAGACCACATAGCCCTTCCAGTCTTCACCGAGAGCATCATCAGCTACTTTTGACAGAAAGCACAAAGTTAGTGTTCATTGTCCATTTCAATGAGCTTCTGACGGCTGGTAGCTGGGAAGGAGAGATTCAGCTTCATCTTGTCATGGCTAACTTCCTAGGAAATGCTCACCCCACCCCCAAAAGCTCTTAGTTTCTTTGAGTTGAAATATCTCAAGTTTAAGGAGGAATGCTACCTTATTAGCTCTTGAGTTGAAAGCAGCAGATAGGAAGTTTCTAAATGACCCATATTTTAGCATCAGTTCTGACACATTCTGTTCACTTGAAAAACAAACCAAAATCCTTACTACAAAATGGGAAAACTCATATACCCATGTCTACAAGGTAAAATTGATTAACCGAAACATTAGTTTTGTACTTCAAATATGTATCATTTATTTGCTGATTAGAGACCAAATTAATTTCTCTAAGATTTTTGTGGGGTGTGTTTGTGTTTGTGTGTGTGTGTGTGTGTACATGTTCCTGTACGTGTGTCTTTGTGTGTTTACATGTTCCTGGGTGTGTTTGTTTGTGTACATGTTCCTGTATGTGTGTGTATACATGTTCCTGTATGTGTTCATGTGAGCAAGTGCACATGGATGTGCAGGTCAGAGATTGGCAGCAGTGTTTTCCTTATTTGCTTCTCCACCTTTTTTTTTTTTTTTTAATGTATATGAGTACACTGCCAACTGTCTTCAGACACGCCAGAAGAGGGCATCAGACCCCATTACAGATAGTTGTGAGCCACCATGTGGTTGCTGGGAATTAATCTCAGGACCTCTGGAAGAAGAGACAGTGCTCTTAACTGCTGAGCCATCTCTCCAGCTTCTCCACCTTTTTAGACAGGGTCTTTCACCAAACCTGGAGCTCACTGGTTGACTAGCATAGGGCTGAGTAGAAGTCTCAGCAATCTTCCTGTCTCTACCCCTAGCACTGGGATTATAGGTCTTCATGCTTGTACAGTGAGTACTTCACCAACTGAGCCATCCCCCAAGCTCCAAAGATTCCTCTTCCTACCAATATTCCACCTGTAGTGTCATGAATGATAATGTCCACCATAGGACACCTATGTTCCCAGGTGATGGCACTATTTGAGGAGACTTAAAAAGTATGGACTTTTTGGAGGAAGTAAGTCACTGTGGGTGGCTTTGAAAATTTAAGGACTCATGCCATTTCCAGTTCACTCTCTGCTTAATGCTTGCAGTCCAAGATGTGATTCCTCAACTTCCTGTTCCTGCTGCCATGCCTGCTACCGGCTGCCACCATTCTGCTATCACAGACTCTGACCTTGTAGAACTGGAAGCCAGAATAAAGGCTTTCTTCCATGACTCTGACCGTGACCGTGACCGTGACCATGATCATGACCATGACCATGACTGTGGTGTTTTATCGAGGTAATTAGAAAGTAACTGATACATCAACTGCAGCTTGAAAACAACTTGGATAGCACTAGGCCAATTGTCTGCCTGAATATGCCACCCAGAAGCTTCCCTCCTGCAGTCTTGTGAGGCTCTGGAACCTCATGAGGCTAGAAGATTCAGCAATTTCATTTTTCATTTGTTTTTGTTTTCACAAAGTTTAACAGCAAACCAAATAGAAGGAAATACCAAAAATACATCTGTTGATGTCTCAAGTATGTGACAATATTTTGTACCTTACAAAAACAATGTACCTGAGCTAGACATTTGAATGAAGTTGTTGCAGAAAATAAATAGTATGAGAAAATAAACTAAGAAAAGGAATAAATCCAAGTCCTCTTTATTAATGACCATCCAGACAATCTTTCTTTCTTTCTTTAAGATTTATTTTATGTATGTGTACACTGTTGCTGTCTTCAGACACACCAGAAGAGAACATCAGAAACCATTAAAAATGGTTTTGAGCCACGATGCGATTGCTAGGAATTGAACTCAGAACCTCTGGAAGAGCAGTCAGTGCTCTTAACTGCTGAGCCATCTCTTCAGCCCCATGAACCAACTTTCTTACCGTAACTCATCTATAGGTTTCTACAAGCTATAAGGAAACAATTCACAGTTATGACTAAAAAGTTGAAGCCTTAGGAAGTTTCAAGTCTTCAACTATAGCCAGCCTTGAATTCCAACTTAGGAATATGCAGATAGAGCCAGTAGTAAAAAGCTTGCCATCTGGACAAAAACCAACATCACTTTGGCTCTTGGGTGGATCCAAACAGAGAAAACTGAAAATCAACCGAATAACTTGTGGTTGATATTGGTTATTAACTTTCCTAGAATCTCCTAGAAAACAAACCAGTAGACCTGCCTGTGGGGGAGTTGTAGGTTGAGTTAATGAGAGGGAAAGACTCAGCCTGAGTGTAAGCAGCATCCTTCTCTGGACTGGTGTCCCAGACTGAATAAAAAGAGAAAGCAAGTTGCGTTCCTTGATCCTACCTCTGCTTCCTTACAACAAACATAGTGTAGCAGCTGCCTCACACACCTGAGGCCATGCTTTTCTCACCCTCAAACTGTGAGACAAAAGAAGCCCTCCCTCCCTCCCTCCCTCCCTCCCTCTCTCCCTTCCTCCCTCCCTCCCTTCCTTCCTCCCTCCCTCCCTTTCTCTCTTCCTCCCTCCCTCCCTTCCTTCCTTCCTTCCTTCCTTCCTTCCTTGTTTTTCTCAAGCACTCTGCCACAGCAATAGGAAAAGAATCTGATACTATAACCATTGACCTTTCCTGTCACAAGACAGAATACACAGTTCTTTCATATGCTTCATTTCTATTTTTCTGAGTTATCCGTCACTGTTTTGAGGAAAAACAATCCTTAAATTTTTCAGAAAGCACGTTAAGTGGAAACCTAATTCTAGGTTTGGTACAGTAAGTATATGGTTCTAAACACTTTGATGGGTGTGTGTGTGTGTGTGTGTGTGTGTGTGTGTGTGTGTGTATGTTTGCTGTTGCTGTGGCAAAAAAAAAAAAATTGAAGAAAGGTTTGTTTTGACTTATAGTTTCAGTGGTTTCAGTCCATGTGGTCATTGGACTCCATCACTTCTGGACCCATAGTGAAGCATACCATATTGGAGAGCCCATGGCTGAGTAAAAGCTACTTCCCTCATATAAATCCTTCTCTTTCTTAAAATTATAAACGTTGTTGTAACAGAGCCACTCTTGAACTCATTCCCAGACTATTGCTTGCTGTCCTCATTAGAAGAGAGAGTAAATACATTTTTTCTATTGTTATGGTAAGACTCTGCCTGAGGCAATGTTAAGTGTTTCATTTGGACCTACTGTTTCAGAGGGCTAGACTCCATGATGGCAGAGCAGAGGTAGGATGTGATGACTGAGAGTTCACATCTGGATCTTTCAACAGAAAACAAAGAGCACACTGGAGATGTCTCAAGTCTTTTGAAACCTCAAAGCTCCCCGCAGAGAGACACCTCCTCCAACAAGGCCATGCTTCTTAATCCTTCCCAAATGGTTCAACCAACTGAAGACCAAGAGTTCAGGTAGCTGAGCATATAAGGGCCATTCTCATTCAAACTAGCACAGTAATAAATGGCAGATATGAACAGTTCATCTATCTCCAGGATAAGCCAGTCTGGTTTTGTTTTATGGGCATTCATGTATCTCCTCTAGCCTAAAGAGAACATTCTACTGACAGCTTTCCATGTATAACCCTAGGAAGATTCTCTTGTGCATATTTTGATATTGCCTCTTCTAATATTGTCCTTACTTATGGATAAGTTAAAGACACACACACACACAAACTTTTAAAAATAATTGCTGTGAGTTAAACCCTTAAGGATTCATGTAACCTGTGCTATCCTCCAAGTATTTTTGTACCAACCCAGAAATTTATCAACATTAAGTCCAAGAAAAAATATCCACATAGGGCTAAGTGGGTAACATGCCTGCTATACAAGCATGAGGAATTGGCTTCAGATTCCCAGAACCCACATAAGAAGCCAGGTGCAGCAGCGTGCCTATAACCCCAATGGGGTGGGCAGACAGAGGTGGATCCAGGGGGCTCTCTGGCCAGCCATTCTAGCAGAAACAGGGAGCTCCAGGTTCCGTGAGAAACCCTGCATCAAAAACAAGGTGGAGAGAAATAGAGGAAAGACATCCAATGTTGACCTCTGACCCCTACATGCACAGGCACAGAAGAACGCATATTGCATACATATGGGCATGCAGAATTATACCATCCACACATGAGTAGAAAAATGTCTGACAAATCATGAGTCAGCTTTCCCTATGCCTAATGAGAACCTACTAAAATGGTTTCCTCATTTTCATCTTCATTTGAGAGGGAGCATATCTCCTCAAGAGCCATGATCTCACTGGTCTCAGAAATCCTGGCCAGGAGCGCCAGGGAAGATTAGATTGTTACTTCAGCTAAGGCAAGTCTCGGCCAGTGCAAAGCCTATGGGGACATGTCAGAGCTTGTCATTAAATGTAACGTTAACTTTTATGTTTAGATACCAGAACAAAAATCTAAATGTTGGAAACTTGCAAGCCCCAAACTCTTTTCTGTAGCATAGCAAAGAAATTTATTCTCCAAGTAAAATAATCATCTGTTTTCTAAATCAGTGGTTCTTAAAATACAAGGTTGCTAGCCCAGAAGCACCGTTATTACCTAGGAACTTGTTAGAAATGCAGATTCTCTACCGCCCCCTCTACCTGCTGAAGCAGGCATTCCAGGTGCAGGACCCAGAAATCCTGTTGGAACAAGCCCTCCCAGGAATTCTAATTCTTGTAAGGCTTGACAGTCATAGGTAGACTTGGTCTGTGAATTAGAGCATTCAAATCCTCCAGGATCATATTAGAAATGCAGAACTGCAGGCCCTAGACCAGACCTGTGGAACCAGAAACGGCACTGTAGCAATCCCTGGGTGGATTTGTTTGAGCTTTAATATTTGAAAAGTATACTCAAGTATAAATCTGAGAAGGCAAACCTGAATAAGTAAATTAATATAGCACTTTCTTGTACCTCCCTCAGTGTGTGTGTGTGTGTGTGTGTGTGTGTGTGTGTGTGTGTGTGTACAGGGCAGGGGGTATGCATATGGAGGTCAGAGGTCAACATCAACTGTCTGCTGTCTTCTTCAGTGGCTAGGCCACCTTTCTGTTTTTGTTTTGATTTAAAGCAAGGTCTCTCTCTGAACCCAGAGCTAACAGCTTATTGACTGGCTAAAGTCAGGCATTCTAAGTATCTGCCTATTGCTACTCCCATAGAGTTACAGACACATTCTACATGCCTGGCTTTTACTGAAGGTCTGACATCAAGTCTACATGTTTGCATGGCAGGCACTTTACCAACTGAACTATCTCCCACACTTTCCTTATCCAATCCTCTCAATAGCCGGGCAGTGGTGGTGCACGCCTTTAATCCCAGCACTTGGGAGGCAGAGGCAGGCAGATTTCTGAGTTCGAGGCCAGCCTCGTCTACAGAGTGAGTTCAAGGACAACCAGGGCTATACAGAGAAACCCTGTCTTGTAAAACAAAACAACAACAACAAAAAACAATCCTCTCAATAACATTGAAGATCAAGTATGGTGATAAATTCCATCTTACACATGAGACACAAGGAGGGTAGACAATCGACCAAATGTCACAAAGCCAGCAAACACGGAACCCAAGATTGGACTCAGGCAGTTTAAATCTGAAATGCAGGCTCTCAGCCACCATCTACAAATAATTCTGATCGTGATTACAGCAAAACCCTCCTACACATAATACAGCCTCTCTAACGTAATTTCGTTCATAGTAACCCAATAAGCCTTTCCCTAAAACTAAAAGCAATGTATGCATATATTTTAGCTGAAAAAAAACATTTATAGAGGTCTATTTTATGACAGCTGTGATCTGTTGAAACTTATGGTGCAAGGTTAATAAATGTAGATGTGCCGTAACTATTTTTAGAACCGATGAATGAGTGACTGATTTTATTATAATATGCTCAGTTATGCAGGAGCAGAAATGAGATGCCTGTTTACATACTGAGACCTCAGATGTTTCCTGTGCATATGAGCAACAGAGCTAAATCCAGAAAAAGAGAAAGGGTCAGTCAAGCAAAGAATGGAAGATGAATATTCATTGGAGAACTCCAGACTCAAGTAAATAGATATGAGCATACATAACAGAGATACACGAATCTTTTAAAAATCAAGAATAACCACCAAAGCATCAGAGCTTCATGTCTAACCCACTCAGACTTAGATTACTTGCAAGTACATCCCAGTGAGTACTTAAGGTGTAAAGTCGTACTTCCCTTTCACAGAACAGAGACGCAGGGTCTGACTTGATAACGGTAGCTCCCTCCACTAACGGTAAAGGAACTCAAAAGAGCCAATAGAAACAAAACCTTCAGCAGAGACGGCCCCTCAGTTTCAGGACCAGCTCTCAGCAGAGTCACGGAAAATAGAGGTAGGTACCTGAGTTTTTTATCTTTGCCATTCTGGTTGGTCTAAGGTGGAATCTCAGGATCATTTTGATTTGCATTTCCTGATCACTAAGGACTTTGAACTTTAGGTGCTTTTCAGCCATTTGAGATTCTTCCATTGTGAATTCTCTGTTAAGCTCTGTACCCATGTTTTCAATTGGGTTATTTGGTTTTTCAGAAATTAATTTCTTGAGTTCTTTATATATTTTGGATATTAGCCCTCTATTGGATATGGGGTTAGTGAAGATTTTTTTCTCAATCTGTAGGATACTGATTTGTCCTACTGACTACGTCCTTTGCTTTACAGAAGCTTTCTAGTTTCATGAGGTCCCATTTGTCAATTCTTGATCTTAGAGCATGAGTCATTGGAGCTCTATTCAGGAAATTTCTCCCTGTGCCATTGAGTTCTAGGCTCTTTCCCACTTTCCTTTCTATTTGATTCTGTATATCTGGTTTATTTATTTATTTATTTATTTATTTATTTATTTATTTATTTATAACTCTTGACAATTTTTCTTTAATATTACATTTCATACTGCATTAGCTCTTCTAGGCCTTTGCTTTTTAAAATATTTTTTCATTTTTTATTGAATATTTTATTTATTTATATTTCAGATGTTATCCCCTTTCCCCATTCCCACTCCCAGAAATCCCTTATCCCATCCTCCTTTCTGCTACTTCTATGAGGATGTGCCCTCACCCATCTACCCACTCCCCCCTCCCCACTCTCGAATTCCCCCACACTAGGGCATCCAGGCTTCACGGGACCAAGGACCTCCTCTCCTACCAATGCCTGACAAGGCCATTTTCCCCTACATATACAGCTGGAGCCATGGGTCCCTCCAAGCATGTCCCTAGGATGGTGGTTTAGACCCTGGGAGCTCTGGTTGGTTGGTGTTGTCACTCTTCCAATGGGGCCCCAAGCCCCTTCAGCCCCTTCAGTCTTCTCTCTACCTCCTCCATTGGGGACCCCATGATCAATGGTTAACTGCGAGCATCCCCTCTGGCAGAGCTTCTCAGGAGACAGTATATCAGGCTCCAGTCAGCATGCACTTCCTGGCATCCACAACCATGCCTGAGTATGGTGAGGTCCTTTATCCACTTTGACTTGAGCTTTGTGCAAGGTGATAGATATAGATCTATTTTCACTTTTCTACATACAGACTACCAGTTAGACCAGCACCATTTATTGAAGATGCTTTCTTTTTTTCCACTGTATGTTTTTGGTTTCTTTGTCAAACATCAAGTGTCAATAAGTTTGTGGGTTTATTTCTGGGTCTTCAGTTTGATTCCATTGATCAACCTGTGTGTCTCCGTACCAATACCGTGCAGTTTTGAGTCACTATTGCTCTGTAGTACAGCTTCAAGTCAGCAGTGGTGATTCCCCCAGAAGTTTTTTATTGTTAAGAATTGTTTTTGCTATCCCAGGTTTTTTGTTTTTCCATATGAAATTGAGAATTGCTCTTTCCATGTGAAGAATTGTGTTGGAATTTTGATGGAGATTACATTGAATTTGTAGATTGCTTTTGGTAGGATGGCCATTTTTACTGTTAATTCTACCAAACCATGAGCATGAGAGATTTTTTCATCTTCTGAAGTCTTCTTCAATTTCTTTCTTCAGAGACTAGAAATTTTTGTCATACAGATCTTTCACTTGTCTGAATAGAGTTACACCAAGATATTTATATTATTTGTGACTATTGTGAAGAGTGTTGTTTCCATGTTTTCTTTCTCAGCCTGTTTATCATTTATATAAAGGAAGGCTACTTTTTTGTTTGAGTTAATTTTGTATCCAGTCATTTTGCTGAAGTTGTTTATCAGCTGGAGAAGTTCTCTGGTGGAATTTTTGGTGCTTATGTATACTATCACATCATCTGCAAATAGTGATACCTTGACTTCTTTTCCAATCTGTATCCCCTTGATTTCCTTTTGTTGTCTAATTGCTCTGGCTAGAACTTCCAGTATTATATTGAATAGATAGGGAGAGAGCCTTGTCTAGTCCCTGGTTTTAGTGGAATTGCTTAAAGTATCTCTCCATTTAATTTAATATTGGCTGTTGATTTGCTTGTATATTTTGTTGTATATTGCTTTTATTATTTTAGATATAGACCTTGAATTCCTGATAACTCTAAGATTTTTAGCATGAAGGGGTGTTGTATTTAGTCAAAGGCCTTTTCAGCATCTAATGAGATGATCATGTGACTTTTTTCTTGAGTTTGTTTATATAGTGTATTACACTGATGGATTTTTAATATATTGAACCATCCCTGCATTCCTGGGATGAAGCCTACTTAAGCATAGTGAATGCTGGCAAGGATGTGGAGAAAGAGGAACACTCCTCCATTGCTGGTGGGATTGAAAACAAACTTTTGTTTGTTTCATTAGCTGTGTGCACGCGTGTGCATGAGAATGCGTGGGGAGGACGAGGTGCGTGTGCATGAGAATGCAAGCGGAGGACAATGTCCAGTGTTGTTCCTCAAACACTATCCACCTTTTTATTTTTGAACTGGTTCTCTCACTGGCCTGAAACTTGCCAAGTAGGATAGGCTAGCTGGCTAGCAAGTCCCAGTGAACCACTGGTCTCTTGCTCCCCTGCACTAAGATTACAAGATACCACGTTCAGATTTTGCCTTTTCTTTTTTTATTTCAATTCTGGGATCAAACACAGGTACTCTTGGTTGCTTGTCAAACATGCTTGTCAAGTAGACCATCTCAACCATCTCCCCAAGCCTCTTAAGTTCCTCATCAGAGCTCCTGTATTAAAGGTGTTTTCCTTGAAGTATTTTGAAAACATCAAACAGTTCTAAAGAAAACTGACTTCAATCTGAACCCCAGGTTGGACTTGGAAGGCTTCTTTATTAATAGGATATTCTAGAACCTCTGGTGGAATACATCCTGCACCCTTTGGTTGGAAATATAGAGACAGTGGCGTCCCCCCCCCAACCCCCTGCTGTCCGGATGCCATCTTGAACTAAGGACCCTCCCTCCACAGGACATGACCCAAATGGCCAGATCACTGGTCAGGCCAACAGAGATCAAAGCAGTCCTCCTTTAGAGCCCTCAATTCCTCAGCCTGTCCTTTCAAACAGTAGCTTTCTATGCCAGGACAGAGGGAAAAGAGGCCAGGAGTGGGCAGGGTTGGGGGTGGACACGCTTCCTGCCAAGAGGACATGAAAGCAACTCAAGAATGTTCGTCACAGCTTGTTTGTCCTTAGACTTTTTATCCACATTTAGCTTCTCCAGTCAAAAATTAATGATATATTGCTCAGATGTTTATTAAAACATTTTCAAAAGCAAACTCTAGAGTGTTGGAACTACCTTAAAACCAATAGAGCAATTAGAAACCTAATTAAAACAAAACAAAAACAACAGAAATTTAAATTCCTTTATTAAACCAATTGAAAATAATTTTTAGCTAAGATGTTTTTTAATTATTTTTATTTAAAATTGATTGGGAAAGGCCACAGAAGGGGGAGGGGCTGGACAGATGATTGTTCAGTGGTTAAGAGCACTGGCCGCTCTTTCAAAGAACCTGGGTTCAATTCTCAACACCCAGATGGCAGCTCACTTTTCTGTAACTCCAGTTCCAGGGCTTCTGACACCTTCACACAGACTTACATGTGAGCAAAACACCATTGATTCTTTGAATTTCCCCCCCACACACACACACACCTGATTAATCTCAATTTAGTCCTTGAACTTTGGCTTCAAAGTCTATAACTGTATATAGACTAAAACATTCTTTTCTCAAAAACATTTTAGTAATCAGATCCACTGTCCTCTGTGGGGCTAGGGAGCCAAATCACCAGAGGAGCAGGCCTGGAGCAAGACCGGGCCTAAGGCATGTCCAAACCCAGGAAATCTCATTTTGAGACTGGAAGAAGTAAGATGGCTCTCGCCCTGCCCTGGACCTGCATGTCCTGGGGCGCATAGCCCTGCGCCTCTCACCCTTGCCACACCAGAGGAGGTCACATAGCCAGTAGGCAGGTTAAACTTCCTTTCTCCTTATAAGGTCATGTACAGCAGCACCTGGAATTCCTCTTCATGTAAATGAGGCATCCCCAGCACCCTGTCCCCAGCCAGTAATGTACAACACACACCAATAGCCTCTACTCACCCCCACCAAAGGTTTAAATAGCCTTTGTTCTCCCCAATAAATGAAACCAGTTCTCTGAAACTGCTCGCGGATATGTGGTTTCTTTACCTGTGTGCTCTCCATCCTCCCAGCTAAACATCTCTCCCTCCAGTCCAGCCTGGTGCACAACAGGCCTAGGTACCCCGGGGGTGGGGGTGGGGGTAAGGAAGTAGAGTCAAGGGGAGGGAGAGGAAACGCAGAAGTGAGCCGCAGGTCCTCTTCTATTACTCAGTCCCAGCAGCCTGTCTTCCTACCTCAAAGGATCCTCACCTTATTCTCAGGATCTTCCTGAGCAATCCTACTGTTGCCAATCTCCGGGTGAGATTTCTGGAATCTGGACACACCGCAGAAGATTTCCCGACTTCTGTCTACTTTGGTGTCCCTTTATCTCGCCGACCCTCTTGAAGGTTCCTCTTTCCTGTCTTGTTCTAGCACCTAAGTCACTGTACCTTGATTTACCAGTGAGCTTTTCATTCTGGGTCTTGTTCCTTAAAAGAGCTTTTGGAAGCAACAGGTCCCTAAACATGCTAGCTCTAGGTCTGTATTTCTTCTGATCTCTAATTACATACATCACAAACTGGAGCTTCATATCAAGCTGTTCCTCTCTCCTGGTACAGGAGAAAAATCTAGAGGTCATCTGCAGCTATCTCCCCTTTCCCAGCTTGTGCAATGTGTACAGTGTTCTTATACGTTCCTGGTATCACCGTTGTTCCAAAAGCCACGTGCTACTTAGCCTCTTTCCTTCCTGCCCTCCAATAAACCATGTGTAATGCTGCCAAAATAACCTTGAAAACACTGTCCCTTGTGGTGTCACTCCTGCTGATCTTCAGTTTGTGTGTGTACATCTCACATGTTTGGGGGGTCAGCTGGCTGCCAGGGATTAGGATGGCTTTGGATCCTCTCCATATGTCTGCCACACATCTGCAGAAAGTTAGCCTAAATATGTTTCACGGCAAGAAAGAAATGAAAAAAAAAAAAAAAAGAACACAATTCAGTCATGCCAGTTGGCTAAGGAAATTCATGTGGTTTTCAAGCCCCTGCCTGCATCACACTTGGTAACGTTCTGTGAGCCAAAGCAAGTAGAAGTGAGCCCAGAGTCAGAATAGAAAGGTGCTATGCAGGTTCAGCACAGAGTAACAAAGAAAGGTCACTAATACAGTCATTCTGCATAATGTCCTAAAGGTGTTTGAATTTTGTACTTATACACATCATCGTTCTTTTTATTAGTATTGTTGTGGGCTTTAAAAGACTGAAAATAAAAAACAGATCTGGTGTAACACAGGCTGTCCTCAAACTTGCCATGTACTTGAGACTGGCCTTGAATTCCTGATCCTCTTATGTCCACTTCCAAGTTCTGGATTATCAGTATGCACCAATAATCACGCCTGCCGATATGCTGTCAATCTTACTGATTATAAGCTCTAGAGTATAGGAACTGTATTTTATTCTGTGTATCCTACAGACATAGCCAAATAATACACACAAAATAGACACCAACAAAATTTATAGCGTATCTCTAAACCCCATATTTATAAATTATTATGTATGTTATGTTATTATATATAATAATTCATTATATATACAGCAGCTCTGCCTTTTCTTTTTTTTTTTTTTTCAGTTCCTTCTTTTTATTAACTCATACACAACTACTTGTCTTCTGGTTTGTTGAATCAGTAAGTCAGACAACACTTGCCACAGTAATGCCTGTCAAAGTGGCTACCCATGAAAACTCCAGCACCACATTCATCAGAAGGAATCTCTCGACGAAGTCGGCTGATTTTGCCATTTTCATCCACCTTATAATATTTCAGCACAGCCAACTTAACCTTCTTCCTCTTATGCTTATTCTTCTTCGGAGTTGTGTAAGACTTCTTCTTCCTTTTCTTAGCACCACCACGAAGTCTCAACACAAGATGAAGGGTAGACTCCTTTTGAATGCTATAGTCAGACAAAGTACAGCCATCTTCCAGCTGCTTACCAGCAAAGATCAACCTCTGCTGATCAGGAGGAATTCCTTCCTTATCCTGGATCTTGGCCTTTACATTTTCTATAGTGTCCGAGGGTTCGACCTCGAGCGTGATGGTCTTCCCCAAAGGGTCTTCACAAAAATCTGCATCATGACTGCAACTCCACCAACGATGGCGGATCGGAAAGGAAGAGCCTAGTGTGGCAGAAGGGGTCTCCCCGCCAAGCTCTGCCTTTTCTAAATTCTTTTCAAGTATACTTATACACTAAGTATGTTTTTATATATGCTTAGTATCTGCTGTGCAAAATAGAAATGAAAAGGAAGACAGACATAACAATGAACACTGAGGAAATTCAAAGAATCATTAGGTCTTACTTCAAAAGCCTGTACTCCACAAAATTGGAAAATCCAAATGAAATGAATGATTTTCTAGACAGATACCAATTACCAAAGCAAAATCAAGATCAGATAAACTATCTGAATAGTCCTATAAACCCTAAAAAAAAAAAAAAAAAAAGCAGTCCTTAAAAGTCTCCCAACTAAAAAGAGCCCTGGGCCAGATGCTTTTAATGCAAAATTCTACCAGACTTTCAAAGAAAAGCTAATGCCAATACTCCTCAAACTATCCCACAAAATAGCAACAGAATGAATATTATAAAACTCATTCTATGAGGCCACAGTCACCCTGATAACTAAACCATACGAAGATTCAACAAAGAAAGACAGTTTCAGACCAATTTCCCTTATTAACATTGATGAAAAATACTCAATAAAATACTCAAAACTAAATCCAAGAGCACATCAACTAGGCTTCATCCTAGGGATGCAGGGTGGTTCAATATACAAAAATCCATCAACATAATCTACCATATAAGCAAACTAAAAGAAAAAAACCATATGATCATCTTACTAGATGCCAAAAATGCATTTGGAAAAACTCCAACACTCCTTCATGATAAAAGACTTGGAAAGAGCAGGGATACAATATACAGGCAATATACAGCAAGCCAATAGACAACATCAAATTAAATGGAGAGAAATTGAAAGCATTTCCACAAAAATCAGAGACAAGGCTGACAATTTTTTCCCCTAACTGTTCAACATAGTACTTGAACTTACTAAAGAAGACCAAGGGGACACAAATTAGAAAGGAAGAATTCAAAGTATCACTGTTTGAAGATGATATGGTAGTATACATAAGTGATCCCAAAATTTCTACCAGGGAATACTTACAGCTCATAAACATCTTCAGCAAAGTGCCTAGACACAAAATTAACTCAAAGAAATCAATAGTCCTCTTCTACACAAACGATAAACAGGCTGAGAAAGAAGTTGGGTAGACAGTTCCCTTCACAATAGCCACAAATGATATAAAATACCTTGGTGTGAATCTAACCAAGCAAGTGAAAGACCTGTATGACAAGAACTTCAAGTCTCTAAAGAAACTGAGGAAGATATCAGAAGATGGAAAGATCTCCCATGCTCATGGATCCATAGGATTAACATAGTGAAAATGACCGTTTTACCAAAAGCAATCTACAGATTCAATGCAATTCCATCAAAATTCCAACACAATTCTTTACAGATCTTGAAAGAACAATTCTCAACTTCATATGGAAAACCAAAAAAATCCCAGGATAACTAAAACAATCCTGAACAATAAAAGAACTTCTGGAGGAATCACCATCCCTGACTTCAAGCTGCACTACTGAGCAATAGTTATAAAAACCACATGGTGTTGGTATTAAAAACAGACCAATGGAATTGTATGGACCAATGGGATAGAGTCAAAGACTCAGAAATAAACCTACACACCTATGGACACTTGACTTTTGATAAAGAAGCCAAAACCATACAATGGAAAAAGGAGAGCATCTTCAACAAATGGTGCTGGTCTAACTGGATGTCTGCATGTAGAAGAATGCAAATAGATCCATATTTATCACCCTGCACAAAACTCAAGTCCAAATGGATCAAAGATCTCAATCAGATTTGCTAAATCTAATAGAACAGAAAGTTGGGAATAGCCTTAAACTCGTCAGTACAGGACACAGAACATCAATGGGTCAGTCACTAAGGTCAAAAATTAATAAATGGAACCTCATAAAACTAAAAAGTCAAAGGACACTGTCAAAATGACAAAATGATTGGGAAAAGTTCTTCACTAATCCTACATCAGATAGAGGGCTAATATCCAAAATATATAAAGAACTCATGAAGCTAGACACCAACAATCCAAATAATCCAATTATAAAATGGGGTACAGAGCTAAACAGAGAATTTTCAACAGAGGAGTTTTGAATGGCCTAGATGCACCTAAAGAAGTGTTCAACGGCCTTAGTTATCAGAGAAATGCAAATCAAAACAACTCTGAGATTCCAGCTTACACCCATCAGAATGGCTAAGATCAAAAACTCAAAGGACATTTATATAATGGAGTACTACTCAGCCAGTAAAAACAAAGACATCATGAATTATGTAGGCAAATGGATGGAACTAGAAAATATCATCCTGAGTGAGGATGATAACCCAGACCCAAAAGGACATGCATGGTTGTAACTGAACATTCAGCTCTTTAGTAACGGCCCATTCTGCTACTTTGTAATAGCCTTGCTGCTCCAGTCCCCAGGTCAGGGTCTAGCAAGAGAGAGAGTAGGGATGGAGGGACAAGAGACACAAAGGATGGAGACAAGACAAAGAGTCTAATCAAGTCTCGTTTATGGAAAGGAAATCCTGGGTATTTATAACCTTTACCACATGTCTTGCCCTCATGGGAAAGCTCAACTGAAGGCACTAAGTCATGTGCCTAGCAGCATGGAGACCATGTGCACCTAGCTGCTGGCAGCACTAAACAGCAAAACAAGATGTTTATCAGAGTGTGCTCAGCTATTGCAGGCTGTTGAAAACAAATCTCTTGTCAGGGTATATGGCTCAAGATGGCTGTAAAGATGATAGTTGCTTTCAGCTAAGAGTCAGCTCCCAACAGGTCCCCGTTTTTAAATTTGTTTTCAAAAGGGAAGGCTGGGAAAACTTACGGAAACCGTGCCTGTCTTAGGTTGGACCAAAGGACCCCAGCCTCCCTTTCCCATCGCTGGATACTCAACAGCCATTTGGTTGAGCTCCTGTCTTAGGATGATGAGGCCTCCCAGTTAAGGGCAAGGGTCTTGAGGTGTTCTCTTACCCGTCATTGACTATCCGGCTTAGCACGTAAGTTAGGAGTTAATCCTCGTCAGTCTTGATGACAGAGGTTTTAGAGTCCACTACTTCCAGCCTGTAATAACAGACCTGTATGGGTTTCATTTCAATAGCATCTATCTGTTGTTGT
Source organism: Mastomys natalensis (assembly GCA_021653895.1). Classification (NCBI taxonomy): domain Eukaryota; kingdom Metazoa; phylum Chordata; class Mammalia; order Rodentia; family Muridae; genus Mastomys; species Mastomys natalensis. Next base: position 4,787,007 of record JAJTUV010000057.1, read on the forward strand.
ACAGAAGCCATCGGTCTGTTGAACAGCATGGACCCGAGAGACAAGAGACTTAACAATGTCTGAATGGTTGGTGTAAACCATTCTGCCTCAGAGCGACACTCTTCTTAAGGGTAGCACACAACTCCCTCTGTTGGAGGAGTAAAAAATATAAGCCTCTTTTATTCTGTAGCACTATTTTCTAAATCTAAATCTATATAAGTACAGAACTGATCTTAGCTTTGATCTTAACAAAACAAGTAAGAAAATCCCTATCCCTGCCCCAATCAATCTCAAACCCAAAAAACAACTATATTGACTGTGGTATTAGGTTCTCTCTTGGGTCTAAACAATGTACCCCACTAAATCATAAATCAGGGAGCCAAGAGTCTATAGAGCCACCCTGGAGGTGCGGGTGGTGATGTCTTCTTCGGCACTGAGAACTTCCCAAGTCAGGTATGCTGGTTGATCTGCTCCAGTTTGAAGACAATTGTGAAGCATCTTCATGTTTCCTGCAAAGAAAACATACGCTTCTCAGGGGGTTTCTCCTCCCTGGATTTGTTATTGTTGTCTATTTGTTTGATCAGTCTCTCTGGCAGTCAGCATGCGTCATCTGCCATTTGGGAATATATGCAGACAGAACCTCTTCCCCAGATAAGTACTGGATCTAGCCCATTCCAGGTTCCAGTTAATGGGTCTTTCCAGAGGACTGTTGCAAAATTCTTTTTGGTATCATCAGAGGAACCAAAGCCTTGATCCCTCTCTTAGGACTCTTATATTTGTGATTAGTAGGAATCAATGGAAGTAACAATAGTTGAGCTATCCTCCTTCCTGTAGGAATGATGACTATATTCTGTATTGCCTTGGCCATTATCTTAATCTCACCTTGATAATCATTGTCTATAACTCCAGAAAAAATTTGTAGTCCCTGCATAGTAGCACTGCTTCTTCCCACTATCAGGCCAAACACATTTGGATAGAGTGGTCCAAACACTCCAGTGGGTAAGGCCTGAGGTCCCATTTCTGGGGTTAATACTGTGTGGGTGGCAGAACTGAGGTCCAGTCCTGTGCTTCCTGGTGTTGCTGGACTAAGTTCTGAAAGGGGTTGTTGTTTGCTGGTATGAAACTGACTGCCCCATAAGCCTGTTTTTGCTTGTGTTGGTTCGGGGCCTGGGGATGGTCCCTGTTCTTGTTTCCCTGATTATGGGAAAGGGTGTTTTCTTGTGCATCTGTCTTGAACCTACATTCACCGGCCCAATGTCTTCCACGTTTGCAACTTGGGCATAGCCCAGGCTGTTTTCTGGACTGTCTCTGGGTTAATTCATTTTCTGCTTTGCAATATTTTGCAAAGTGTCCAGGCTTGCCACATTTAAAACAGGCCTTTTTGTCTCTACTTGCCGAATATCTCTTACTGATTGTCCTTGCATGGCGGCCGCCATACCTAAGCCCTGTTGGTAGGAGGGCCCTATGTCAGAACAAAGTCTGATATACCCAGTAAGGTCTGTCTTTTTCCTATAGGGTCTAATGGCCGCTTGGCAGGAAGGATTGGCATTTTTCATATGCAAGCTGTTTCACATAATCTACACCTGCCTCTGCATTACCAAAAATCCTCCCTGCTGTTGTCATTAATCGATGAACAAAGTCAGAAAATCTTTCATCAGGCCCTTGTCTGACTGCTGTTAAAGATGCACCAGGGTCTCCCTTTACTGGGAGTTTGCACCAAGCCTTCATGGCCATATTTTGAATTTGAGTGAATAAGCCTGGGTCATATTGCATCTGGTTATCACTAGAAGCAAATTGCCCTTCTCCTACTAAGGCATCAAAGGACCAACCATTACCTGCCTGAATGTTTCTCCTAGCTGTCTCTTTACAATTCTCATGGTACTCTGATTTCCAAATAAGATGGTCACCACCGCTAAGAACTGCTCTCACTAGAGTATCCCAATCACCAGGAGTCAGCCACTCCTCTGCAACAGATTCTAAGATTGCAAGAGTAAAGGGAGCAGTGGCACTGTATTGTGACACTGAACTTTTTAATTCTTTAATAATTTGAAAATTAAACCCTGTGTGATGTCTCCACGAACCCCTTGAGCATCTCTAGTCTCTGACACAGGGAAAACCTCAGCCTCTCCCTCCTCTGGCTGATCTGTGACTGAACTAAAACCAGAGGACAGTGGCTGCCTTTGGACTCCAGGTTGAGGAATTCGAGGACCTGGGTGATTTTCCTTGCCCTCTCGAGACCTCTTCCCTGTCTTTAATTTTTGTAGCTTATTAATTAAGTCCTGATATTCTTTTTCTAACTCTATTTGTTGTTTAAGGAGAGAAATTTTGTCCTGTAACTCCTTTCTGGGATCTACAACTGCTGTCTCCATAGCAGGAGCATCTGGAGGTGGAGGAGCACAGGGAGGGGCTTCAGGAAGAGGGCCATTCAGGGTCGAAATATTTGGCTGCCTCTTCCTCTAGGTCAGCACAATCTGGCTCTGACAAATCGATTATTTCAACCTTTGGTCGTATTTTGGATTCTATGTGTTTCTTTTTCTTTTGGACATGAAAGACAGCATTTAAACAGCGAAACAAAAGCAGACAATTGACACACGTGAACAGCAGACAACAAAACAAAAACAGAGAGTTGAGTTCAGTCTGACTTATTTCTTGCCCTGTGGGACTGCGTAAGGTATCCTGGTTCTTGGCTGGGCATGGCCTAGAACCCCGAGACTCCAAGGAGAAACGGCAGGAGTTCGGCTACGTCCCCAGAACTCAGGGTCCTAACAAGCAGTCTAATCTCCATAGACCTACATTGTTCAGTCACGAAGGCCATTACAGCCCCTCCAAAGTGCACAGGTAGAGGATGTAACTACAGGCCTCAGGCCCTAGAGATTTACATACTAATGAAGGTCAGAGGTGGAGCCAATAAGCATGCCCCCAGAACCCCCCTTTCTCTCTCCCTACTTAACTCAGGTCTGCCTGAGTTTGGGGGGGTACATCCAGATCCATCTACCATCCGCCATGACAATAAAGCCTTTTGGAACAAGGACTTCCTCGTATCATTGGGCCTGCCAGGCCTTCGCCGCCAAGCCTCCACACTGGAACCTGGGACCATCCTCTGGTATGTGACACAGGCTGCCTGGAAGCCTCCAGGCAGCCTGCACTCGCAGGTCCGGGCCGCTGCCACCTGGCCCGGGGCCTGCCGCTGCGCTGCCCGCCATTTTTTCCACAGCCCATTATCATTACTATTACCTACTGGTCTCCACACAGCAGTTTCCCACAACAATCTCCTCTGTTACACTTCTGAATTTTCAGTCGACCCTTCTTCCAGTAACATCCCTCACTGGGTCTCTGGTTCTTGCTGCCGTGCATTGAGTACTACTTTATAACTGACCGTTCTGCTCCTTAGTAATGGCCCGTTCTGCTACTTTGTAATGGCCCTGCTGCAGGTCAGTGTCTAGCAAGAGAGAGACTGGGGATGGAGGGACAAGAGACACAAAGGATGGAGACAAGACAAAGGGACTAATCAAGTCTCTTTTATGGAAAGGAAATCCTGGGTATTTACACCCTTTACCACATGCCTTGCCCTCATGGGCAAGCTCAACTAAAGGCACTAAGTCATGTGCCTAGCAGTGTGGAGACCACGTGCACCTAGCTGCTGGAGGCACTAAACAGCAAAACAAGATGTTTATCAGAGTGTGCTCAGCTGTTGCGGGCTGTTGAAAACAAGTCTCTTGTCAGGGTATATGACTTGAGATGGCTATAAAGATGGTAGCCACTTTCAGCTAAAAGTCGGCTCCCAACACATGGTATGTACTCACTTAAAAGTAGATATTAGCAATAAAGTACAGAATAACCACTCTATAATCAACAGATCCAAAGAAGCCAAATAACAAGGCAGACCCAAAGGAAGATGGTTTAATCTCCCTCAGAAAGGGAAGCAAAATAGCAAAAAGGAGGGAACTGGGTGGAAGAGGGAATGGGGAAGGGAGTGGGAGTAGGTCATAAGTAGGGAGAGAAAATGGAGATTGGTGGAAGGTGGGCAATCTCTAGGACATCTCGGAGACCTGGGATGGGAGGAGGCCCCAGAGGATCCATGTGGGCTACTCTAGCTGAGACTCCTACCAGTGGGGGATATGGATCCTGAAGTGGCCACTTCCTGTAGCCAGGCAGAACTCCCAGTGGACGGATAAGGACAGCAACCTACCCACAAAACATTCCACCCAAAATGTGTCCTGCCTGTAAATATACAGGGACAAAGAACAGAGACTGAGGGAATGGCAAACCAATGACTAGCCCAACTTGAGACCCATCTCATGGGCAGGCACCAATCACTGACACTATTAATGGTACACTGTTAGCCTGCAGACAGAAACCTACCATAACTGTCTTTGAGAGGCTTCATCCATCAGCCAATGGAAAGAGATGCAGAGACCCACAGTCAAACATCAGATGGAGCTCAGAGAGTCTTACAGAAGAGTTAGGAGAAGAGTTAGGATTGAGGGACCTGAAGAGAACAGGGACTCCACAGGAAGACCAACAGAGTCAACTAACCTAGAGCCTTGGGGGATCGCCATAGACTGAATCAACAACCAAAGAGTGAGCATGGTTGGACCTAGGCCCCCTCCACATATGTAGCAGATGAGCAGCTTGGTCTTCATATGGGTTTCCACCATCAAAAGTAGTGGAGATCAGTGGGGGTGACACCTAGAGGGGGCTTCCCCTTCTCCAGAGAGAAGGGGAAGGTGGAATAGAAGGAGGACTTTCATGAGGAGGTCCTTGGAGGAGAGGAAGGGCTGGTATTGGGTTGTAATGTGAATAAATAAATTTTTAAAAACCTGCTCAGATTCCTCAGTGAGTTCCTTTTGTTCAGATTAGAAGCCAAGTTCTTGTAGTAATCTCTAAGGACTACCATGATGCTCCCACCCCTATACCATCACCTAGTATACCTTCTTGGTTCCCTTTGATGTAGACCACAATGGTACCCTTGTTGCTTTGAACAATATGCTGCCCCTTGGTTCCTTACTTTTGATGCCCTTCTGCCTAGATATACTTCACACATACACGCACACATGTAGGCACGTGCACTGAGGCACTCACGCACAAGACACATAACTCACACACATGCACACATACACACACACACACACACACACACACACACACACAGAACTCACCAGTTTCCTGTTCAAATGCTGTATCAGAAGTCCTTCTCTAACTACTCATTATAAACTTATACCTTTCCCCCCAAACCCCCACCATTCTGCTCTCTTCCTCTTTGACATCTTATACACTAATTTGTGTTCGCATCACTTGTGCCTCCTACTAAGCTTTAAGTGAATGACAACAGGAATTTATCTTATAATTTTATTCTCAGAAACTAAAATAGACTCGGTATACAATATAAGCTTAAAAAACACTTGAATCAGGTAGCTGTGCCCTCATCTTTTTTGCGTGAAAACCTTAGCATGGGCTCCTTGATGGAACATGTAGGTTTTGTTCATTCCTTTTCTTTTTAGTCCATTCCTCAAAGATACTCGGGATTTACATACATCTGCCTATGAGATTAGGAATCTTGAAGAGCATGAATTCTGTAGTAGTTTTAAAAGATCCATTTTAGTTATTTGCTGTGATGGAGAAAAACAAGGAAATTTCCAGCCTAGTTCCTGAATTACTATGCCCAAGAAAAAGATAGAGGTGCCTCTTCTCACTGGAGCCACTGCATATGTCTGAGTGTCTAGGTACCGGTAATATGACATACCTCTCTAACTGTAAGGAAGAACCCTGATCTCTCAGTATCAAACAGGTGTCGGCTCTTAAGTATATGTATTGAACACTGTTTTCTGCACATCTTCTAAATCATCAAACTATGAAGATTGCCTGGAGTTCTTGGCCAAGTCTGGGTACCACTCAGTAGAAGAGCAACCTAGCATTATCACTCCACAAAGAGGAAGGCAAAGCCATCTTTCAAATGCTACCACAGGGCCATTGGTTGGGCAAGCAACTTCAGATGTATTTCTGCATTTTTTCATTCTGGCCTTCTTTTTACTGTGATTTATATACACATATGAATAACAGTAAATTATTAAAGCCCTAAACAGTATGGCATGGTATCCTCTCTTGTTAACAAAATAAAATGAGTCTATGTACTGTTACAAGGAAATATATTGATTCACTTGGCAATGAATAAAAACAGCAGGTAGACAACAAAGAACTACTGTATATTTTCTGAAACATGTGAACACTTCATTCCATGAATCTATTAGACAAGGCAAAGGGGCTACATGCCTCTACCTTGTCCTCAAAACTAGGCTTGGTTCTGAAAGACAGGCATATGCTATGCCCTCGCTGGAATTACTTCTACAAAACCATTAGATGTTTCATTATAGCAGACATGGTGGTGTCATTTTGATGTCTTTAAGCTTTTTATTTGTATCACCAATAATTACAGAACTGAAAAGAGTGCTGTGAACTCAGAATATTGACAACCTCTAACAGGAAGCTATGTTCTGTAATGGAAGACCTAGCAAGTAGATAGAAATTGTGATCTGAGGATTCGGAGGAGTCATCATGCAGAGAATGGGGTAAAGAGAAAGCTTAGCCTAAGGATGGGTCCTGCATCCCAGAGGCAATGTTCAAAGGTGAGTAGTCAAAGAAACTTAGAGCAGCTCCATTAGAGAATTATACAATCTTGGAAATTCCCTTAGCTGGTGTTTTGAATGCCTTAGAGCACCCCATGCCAAAGACAATGGCAGTGATGCTTGGAATTTCTAATTTCCCTGAGCCCTCTACCTCTTTCTCAATTATGGCAGCACTGTTTTCTTTCCTCTGAAGGTTGATGTCAGAAACAAAGAATAACTCCAGGTTCCTTAGAGATGTTTTGTTTCATAAATTTTAGAAAAAAATAAATAAATTGTGGGTTTCCTGTCTCTTTCAATCAAATTCATTCAAAATAACAGCACTTGCCAAGACCGGAGGTCATGAGGAAGGAAGGAGAGTGGGTAGAAGGTACTGTTGTAAATTGTTCCCTGCAGCTGATATTTCTCCATAACAAGTGTTCGTACAAAACAAAAGACTGCTTTAGAAAACCAGGAGCAGACACAAAACCACAGAAAGGGTAGTTAAGATGGTATTTTAGAAATCAAAACCCTTGAATTTGCTTGAACCTAGTTCACTTTCCTGGTTGTTTCATTTGTAACATAGTAATTAATATAACAATACAATATAAGGAAAATGACAATCATCGAAACTATTATAAAACATGTTATTTGCAGGCATCTGTGGTTTCTTCTATCTTTCAAAGTGCTGGGGATAAAGATAAAAGATGCATTAACACGGGGAGGCAGTATAGCACAGTGGTTAAAAGTGCAGGTTTAGAGTCTCATGGAACTACATAGCCTTTAATAGCTACTGGCGTTGGACGGTGGTGGCACACGCCTTTAATCCCAGCACTTGGGAGGCAGAGGCAGGCGGATTTCTGAGTTCGAGGCCAGCCTGGTCTACAGAGTGAGTTACAGGACAGCCAGGGCTACACAGAGAAACCCTGTCTCAAAAAACAAACAAACAAACAAACAAATAGCTGCTGGGGATTAGAGGTAGGAGGGCCCCTAACACTTATGACCACTGATTGGTCAACCAGATCCAAGGCAGGCCCCACCCCCAAGAATTTTTGAACAATACAAATTGGACCTGATGGATCTGAGAGAGAGGGGGGGGGGGGAAGAAGAAGAAGAAAAAGAAGGAGAGGAGAGAGATAGAAAGAAAGACAGGAGAGAGAGAGAGAAGAGAAGATGAGGAGGAGAAGGAGGAGGAGGAGAGGAAAGAGATAGAAAGACAGGAGAGAGAAGAGAGAAGAGAGAGAGAGGAGAGAGAGAGAGAGAGAACACAAAGTTAGATTCAAAGTAAGTTGGAGGTGGACCTGGAAGGCAATGGAAGAGGCATGTGACTATGACCAAAAACTGTTGGATAAATTTTCAAAGAATTAAGGGGAAACATTAAGTGTGGGTTTGACATGACAGCAGGGTGATGCCCTAGCTTGGCCTCTGCTAATATGTAACCTGAGGCAAGTTTCCAAACCTCCCTAAAGAGTTAATTTCAAATAGAGATAGAAACTCATCTTCTTGACAGTTAATGTAAACATGAGGAAAGATGATACTTAAGGGTTTTGAACAGTCTCTGGTCCAAAGTGAGCACTCACTGGATGTTTGCACTGAAAGCCAGCGTACTTATCTCTCCTTTGGCACTTCCAGTTTCTAAGCGAAAAGAGGAAAGCTTTTGGAACCAGTGGCTATGTACTCGTCAGATCAGTGAGATCAGACTACGAAGGAAGAAAGAGCCGACTAACAGCTAAGCTTGGCTTTGCTGTTGGAGAGAAGGCTGCCTCCCAGTTACTGGCACTGAGAGCCATCCCTCCTCTGACACATCCCCTCTGGCACTGCAAACAGCAGCACACCTCAGCCAAGCCCATCCACAAGGGAGGGGAGGAGTATGTGTGAGAGTTCAGGTTGATGCCCTTCGGGAAGCAAGAATTACGAAACATTTATGCTGTCCTGGAGCAAAGGTCCCTGGTGATGAGAGATGGACATGGGGCATGGAGTTCAAAGGCTTCCGGAAAAAAAAAAGAAAGAAAACTATTTAAAATAGATAAAAATAAGCAGTGGTCCTAGCTTTAGAAGCATTTCCAGAAAACATTTACTTAACTGACTCTAACTTCCAAGCAAATCAAGAATGAACAAGTTTCTACATAGCGAGAGAGAGAGAGAGAGAGAGAGAGAGAGAGAGAGAGAGAGAGAGAGAGAGAGAGAGAGAGAGAGAAGGGAGCACTTTATTTAGGTCTGGGTCTGTGTGAATGATAATATCAAAGAGGAATTTTACAATTATAGATTTCCTGAGACAAGGGAGCCAAAAGGTCTTCTGTACAGTAAACAGGAGAGGCACCTTCACTCACAGTGGCTTATGGACTACCTAAATCTCCCCACAAGGCATAAGAAGTCTGATTATATGCAAACTCCAAATGCTGCGGTAAATAACAGCTGCTAAACCACTTATAAAATACTCATTAAAGAACACAGAATGCACATACATGAAGGTATTCCCCTGTGCCCAAAGCAGCAGGCTTGCTAACGGACAATGAGATCAGCCGGCCTAAAGCCAAGGGAAGCCCTTCATCGAGACAGAAATTATAGTGCTGTTATTGTGTCGTAATAAGCCTCGATGAAATAAGCCTCGATTGTGTTTCTGTTGAGTCGTGAATAAAAAATAAATCAGGATCTGGCTTCCTTGCAGGCAAGGGAAGATGTATTTTGCTTCCTTGGATGAGATTTCCTTGGTCCCACAGAGTATACATTTTCTCATCTTTTAGAAAAATTCTACATTTCAAAGGAAGCTATCTTTGACTAAAAATTGAAAGTGCTTACTCTGTGATGATGTCTTTTGTTCTACCTGTTTTCAGAAGGGTATTCCCGTGTGTAAATGGCTTGCTATTGCAAAAACTCGGGTGGAGGGAAGGAAACATTAGTATTAATTTCCACAGTGACACTGTTTCCTTGTGCCATCCCCAACAGCACATTAATGTGGAAACCTCATCCAAACTGAGTGACCAGGACCACAAGGCTCTCCTGTGTCTTTAAGACTGACTGATGGGGGAAATAAGCTTAGGCACATTAGCTGGTATGCAGAAAGTGAAGCCTGGCACAGAAGCCTCAAGCAGTCTGTCATTCTGAAAGGTTGATTGTTAGCTGCAAAAGAGCAAAGGTTACTATCGTTCACCTTTTACATTTACAGCTTTTGTTTTTATTCCTTGAGGTTGTATAAAGAGACCCTTTATGCTACAGACTACCTAAAGGTATTGTTTTTTACCCTAACAAAATGCTCTTATGATTCCAATTACCTCATCCAATTCTATTTCCCCCATTTTAATACTCCAGACATCTCTTTTGAGAACATAAAAACCCAGTTTTCATCCATCAACCTATGTTCCAAATTGATTTTATTGAGTGTCTTAGCCCTTAATTTCTATTGCCTTTTAGTTTCTTGTTTCTTTCAATCCAGAAGTTATGCTCACTAGAGCAGAAGGCAAGAAATAGTCGTTGACATATACATATATAAATATGGATATCTTGTACCTTTGAAAAGATATTAGCATGTAGCTACCATTTTTCAAGCATTGCAGTGGGTATCTTGTTAATGGCCTTAAAACACAAGCTCTTGTAATCTGAACATTGTCTAAAGCAGAATCTATTATCTCTACCTTGTTCCTGGAGGGAATTAGGACTCAGAAGAATTAAAGGATTTGTCCTGGGTCATGAAAAACCAAGAGTCAAATCAGGATCATTTAAAATCCATTACACAGTGCTCCTCCAAAACTCCAAGTTTGTTTGCCCTGGGCAAATATTACACTTATATTTCAACTGCTAAGGAAAAAGAAGGAGGTGGTAGCTGCTAACTAGGGGCAAAGCAAAAGGGATAATACCACAGGGTATTAAAGGACAAGCACTCCTGAGGCTCCTTCAAATTGCAGTACAGTTCCTGCCCTCAGAAAGCTAATAGTTTAGTTGAAAAGACATGGGAGAATCAAATCAAATGAGTGCTGCAGTCCAGGAGTACCCCAAATATTGTGTGTATGGGAGCATAGGGGTAAGAAGGTTTATTCCCACCTCTTGGCAAACAGTTGAAAAACATCAGCCTTGCCCACTTTACTGTTACCATCACATCTAGTTTATTCCGCTCATAAAAACATCTGGCATATATTTGCCAAAGTTAAGGTATCATTACGTTGATTTTGAATACATGAAGGCTTTCAGGAAGTTTGCTGAAAAACCTGCTTCTATACTCTCAGACGTCAGTAGTGGGCAACATCCATCCTTTTTCCCCTTTGTTTTGTTTTTTGAAAGAAAACCAAGGATCAGATTTCTACAATTGTTCTACTTTGTGGATGAGCTCCTGAGGAAAAGAGAGTCCTATAAGGACATTAGGTCAAGCCTTGCTCGCATAATACCAAGCTAGAAACAATTTTATATCTTCTAGGTGAGGATTAATTAAATTCCAGTTTGCATATACACAGTGGGCTGCTTCTGTAGCCGTTAAACAGAACTTAGCATTTATTAAAGAACATTTCCATTGCAGATGCCTGAGTGAAAAGGCAAAATCACAAAAAGATATAATATTGTCTACATAAAATTACACACACACACATACATATATATACAAAAATGTATATAAGTGTGCATAAGATACATGCACAGAAAGCTATACAGGAGTGAGTTTGCTAAAATGTTGGCATTAGCTGGTAAAATCAGGATTCAGTTTGTTTTTTTAATGTTTTTCTATATTGTTTAGATTTTCTACAGCAATCTATTACATTTGAAATAAGAAAAGAGAAAAAATAGACAATGATCTTGTCTGGAGAAGAGAACAGCATGCATCTTTCAGGAATGCGTATTACAAACTATTTTCCAGAGAGAATATTATAAAATATGTTTCTACTGAAGTATTAATACTTTCACTTCCCTTGAACAAAGTGATTCCTGTATCAGGAGATAATTTTGAATGGTAGATTGATCATTTAAAAATTAAGAATTTGAGATTAGATTTAACTTGCTTGTTCTTCAGTGGAGTTGTTTTTGTTTGTTTTGTTTTGTGTTTTGTTTTTTAAAGACAGCTTCCAGCTGGCAAGAGAAAAATGCTGACCTGTGCCTTGTATTAGGGTCCATTCTAAAAACAACAAGCAATAAGATATTATTAACTTCGAAGGCCTTTCAAAGGAGGTTGGGCAGACTTTTAACCCAGCCTCGTGTCCATCATGCACCCAAGTTTCTAGAAGAAGCAGGCTGTGTTTTTATTCCTCTTCTGCGTATTACCAGTGATGTACTAACATGCTAAATGACCAGAGCATCCTGCATGACTTCTCATTGTGCATGAATTATAACCAGACCTCCAACACTTTCAGCTACAGGAATAGATAGTACAGACTCGATCAGTAACATAGAGAAATTAAGTGCCCTGGGGTTGTTTCCTGTGTGAAAACTCCATCTTTTCCATGGCTGACATTCTAAACCTATCGGCATTTCTAGGACACACATGTGCTCTTTAAAGTTTAAAGGCTATATGGTTTTGAACAGATCACATTTCAGAGTAGAATTATTCCATTATGGAAGTGAACTGACTATGTTGGGAGCATGTGTTTTTGCTCCATTCCTGTCATTACTAAACAACTATAAGTTTCTAAAATGTGAGTAACAAATCTAATCTAACAAATATTATATACCAAGTGCAGAGTTCCAATGAAAACATACATGACTCAGTAAAAAGAAGTAGAAAAATTACCAATAGCAGAAGATGAAAGAGAATACTGGTTTCATTGTTGCTCCTGCTATTTTAATTTAAAGTGTTGCTGGAGAGATAGCCCAGCAGTTAACAGTACTTACTAGTGTTATTGAGAACCTGAGTTTAGCATCAATACTACGCTAACTGTAACTCCAAGTAGGGGCTCTGGTATCCTCTTCTGGAATCTTCAGACACCTGCACATACATAGCATATGCTCAAACAGATAAATATATACACATAAATCACAATAAAGTAAATCTTTAAAAAAAAAAAAAGAAAGAAAGTATAGAAAAGAAAACTTAATTTTGTTTTAATGAATTGAGGGGAAATATCAAAAAGAAGAAAAAGAAACAAAAAAATGAAAGGCCGTCTCTTTAACCAAAATAACATGAATATGTATAGATTTGTATAATTCCTAAATTTTCCTAGAACCTCTTCTTTGTCGATTTGAGTTGCAAAACAAGGATAGTCCATAGCCCTCATACATACTTCTAATGTTAAAAACCTCATCGTTTTCTACAAAGCCATAGAATTTTCTAGTTGTTCTGAGGCCAATTTTTTAAAGGTTTCGAACTCTTAAGTAGTTTAGTTCAGCTTTTTGTGAATGTTAAATGTTTGAAAATCCTACAAGTTTCCAGTAGAATCTCACTTTTAATGCATATTTTTTAAAGTTTGTTAAACACTTAGATAATCAAGTGGAAAGCAAGTAGATTGTTGTGCAAAAGGGCATCTAGCTAGATCTGTGGACTTACAATGTGAGCTTGGGCAATTCACGCAGACTCTGAACTCTGCTCCTGCTGAACTGGCCTCTTTTCTACTTGAACTCAGAACTACAGAAGAGTGTGTGTGTGAGTGTATGTATGTGTGTGTGTGTGTTGTTATTGTTGTTGTTTTTAATATAATCTCAATCATTCAATTTTACCAATGAAGACTCAGGAGCTAGATGCTGGGGTGAGAGCCTGCTACCTCAGAGAAGCAGAGAAAGTACCCAACTGACCTATGTCCTCAGCTGATGTCCCAAAAGCCAGCTCCCCTCCTCCACACCATCTCCAAAACCCTCAAACTGAATGCCCCTCCCCTTTTCTTCCTGTGCATCTCTTTATCTGTCCTCCTGACTTATTCTCTGTTTTTGTCCTATGTTCACTCCTTGTCAACTGGTCTGTCTCTTGACCTATGGTTGATTGTATTTAATACTTTTTACAGTAAATTGAAAGCTCTGGAATTAAAAGTGCATGCTAAGGCTGAGCCACACCACAATTAGAAACAGGTTTTCCCAGTAAATAACACAATCTCAGGGTTCACAATATGATCAAATATCCTGCAACAAATGTGTGTAAGTGTATGAGTGTTTAAGTGTATGTGAGTGAATGTGTACATGTGTGTGAGTGTGTGTGTGAGTATATATGTGTGTATGAGTGTGTATGTGTGTGTATATATGTGTGTATGTGTATGTTGTGTGTGAGTGTGTATGTATGTGCATGAGTGTGTACGTGTGTGAGTATATGTGTGTGTATGTGAGTGTATATGTGTGTATGAGTGTGTGTTTGTAAGTGTGTATGCATGTGAGTGTGTGTGTAAGTGTGTATGCAGGTGTGTGGATATATGTGAGAGCGAGTGTGTATGACTGTGTGTGTGCATACACATGTGTGTGCATGCATTCATGCACATGTAAGCAGGGAAATTACTTATCCTGTGGTGTCTGTCTCCTCACAAACAAAAATGAAATGATCATATCCACTTCACGAAGAAATTATATCATGTGCTTATCAGGTATAAGGTGCTTAACATAATGTTACCTACTTTCTTCCCTTAGTCTTTTTTGCTGTATTTCTTGCCCTATTTCTTAGAAATATAATTAAATGTACTGTATTTAAACTATAAAGATTTTGATGTTAGCTTAAAGTTTTGCATTGAGATATAATTTACATCTAATAAAGTATGTAGACTACACAAGAGTTTTTAATTATATTTTATTAAATATTGTGATGTGTGTATGTGCATGCATGCACGTGTAAGCATGTGCCACCGCATATGAATGGAGGTCAGAGGACAGCTTGTAGGAGTCTGTTCTGTCCTCCTATCATATGGGTCTTAGGTCTGAATCGTTGAGCTGGGCAACAAGCACCTTAGCTTACTGAGTCATCTTTCCAACCCACAAACAAGACTTTTAAATATGTGCATACTACCAGAAAATCACTTCTCAGGGTTTAATAAAAACTACTTATTAAAACAAGATGTAGATTAATGTCTCAGCATCCCAGAAGAGTCCACATGGCCCCTTCAGGGCTAACTATTCCTCTGACTTCTGTTATCATCAGCAATCTTAAATATTGATAAATACTACAAAATAACAATATGTACCAAGGAGTCTTCTTTGAGTGCTTGCATCCACTTGCCAGCAAATCTGTTGGAACCTCCTTCTACAACTAGCCTCTTGGGACTGAGAAACAACTCGATTCTGGGACTTCCCATTCACAGCTGACCTTTGTTGGTTTATTTGAACTACAAACCGGTGGCTGCCACAATTTCAGCTCAAAGAACTACAAAGCCTAGAGGGTCGTTCCCTCAGGGCATCTGTGCACTGAGCATTTTCTCCATTGTGTCCCTCATTGTGGGAAAGACTTGCCCTCTGGGAGCTGTGATTTGCTCTTGAAGATGCAGAAGAAGAGGACGCTCACTAGCTTTTTACCTGCGCCTACTCAGCTATCTCAGGACCAACTTGAAGCTGAAGAAAGGGCAAGATCTCAGAGATCACGGCAGACCTCTCTGGATTTATCTCGAAGGGAGCCTCCCCCATATGGATACAGGGAAGGCTGATTTCCACGGTTGCCGGAGGATTTTGGAGATGGAGGTGCTTTCCCTGAAATCCATGTGGCCCAGTATCCTCTGGATATGGGGCACAGAAAAAATGGCCAATGCTCTGCCTATTCATTTGGATCAGGAAGGGAAAATTAAATATGACACAATTGTTCGACGGGGACACTCCAAAGACAAGGTCATTTATAGCAAATATACTGACCTTGTTCCAAAGGAGGTTATGAATCCACATGACCCAGAACTGCAAAGGCCTGATGAGGAGACAAAGAAATTACAGAAAGGACAAGAGCAGCCTTGGAGAAGATAATATCAAAGAAGATTGCTGGGGCCAAGCCTATTCATGCTGCTGAGAAACTGCCTCCTGGCCAGTATATCCAGTACACACCATCTCAGCAAGGACAAACATTTAATTCTGGAGCTAAACAGAGGATTATTCGGATTATTGAAAAGCAGAAAGACCCAATGGAGCCTCCAAGATTCAGGACCAATAAGAAAATTCCCCGGGGACCTCCGTCTCCTCCTGTACCTGTAATGCGCTCTCCTCCTCGGAAGCTTACTGTAGAAGAACAGAAAAAGTGGAAGATCCCGCCATGTATATCCAAGTGGAAGAACTCAAAGGGTTACACAATTCCACTGGATAAACGGGAGGCTGCTGATGGAAGAGGACTTCAGACTGTCCAAATAAATGAAAAGTTTGCCAAACTAGCTGAAGCGCTCTACATTGCAGACCGAGGGCTCGAGAACGGTGGAGATGCGAGCCCAGATGGAGAGAAAGATGACTCAAAAAGAAAAGGAGAAACGTGAAGAGAAACTTAGAGAAATGGCCCAGAAAGCCAAAGAAATGAGAGCTGTGATCAAAACCCATGTGGAAAAAGAGGATGGAGAGGCCCGTGAAAGAGGTGAAATCCGTCATGACAGGAGCAAAGAGAGGCAGCACGACCGGAACCTTTCCAGAGCAGCTCCTGACAAGAGATCAAAACTACAGAGAAATGAACATCGAGATATCAGTGAAGTCATTGCTCTTGATGTGCCCAGTCCTTGAACTTCCAATGAAGTTCAGTATGACCAAAGGCTCTTCAACCAATCCAAGGGTATGAACAGTGGATGTGCAGGCGGAGAAGATGAAATTTACAATGTTTACGATCAGGCCTGGAAGAGGAGCAAAGATTTGGCTCAGAGTCTCTACAAGCCCAGTAAAAATCTGGACAAGGACATGTATGGTGATGACCTGGAAACCAGGATAAAGACCCACAGATTTGTTCCCGAGAAGGAGTTTTCTGGTTCAGACCGTAGACAGAGGGGCTGAGAAGGACCAGTTCAGTTTGAGGAAGATCCTTTTGGTTTGGACAAGTTTTTGGAAGAAGCAAAACAGCACCATGGCTCTAAAAGATGCTCTGATAGCAGTCACTCCAAGGAACATGAGCATAAAGGCGAGAAGCAGAGGAAGCAGTAGAGGGGCCTCTTAGAACTAAATCTGACATATACCGCAGAGGACTGGCTGGTCTGGCCTCAGTGAGGGAAGATGCACCTAACCCTTGAGACCCTTGAGATCCCAGCGAGTGAGGACATCCTCTTGAAGCAGGGGGAAGAAGAATGGAATGAGGAACTGTCATAGGGGGCACCTGGAGGGGCATAAAGACTGGATTATAAATAAAAGATGAAAGATAAAAAAAAAAAACCTCAGTGATAGATCCCAGCACTCCCTTTTATTCCATGAGATAGAAGGGTTGAATCTTCTACATCACAATAGTTTGTTGTTTTGTTTGTTTTAAATAAATAGGTTATGTTTCTGCTTCTCCAACCTTGCAACACTTACAGAAAACACTGCCCCACACAGAACTGAGACTACTTCCATATGTGACAGTAATCCAGGGGTAAACTTTTCTGGTAAGAACTTTATGAGTGACATCTCTCCAAACGGTGAGAAGGATAATGCTCACACACTGAAACTCTGCTAGCAGATTCATTTGCCCTGTTGTGCTCTTCTACTCTTCCGTGTGGAAACCCAGGTCTTGCTTAGTACAGCTTGTTTGGAATAAAAGCAAAAGATACAGGAAAAAAAAATATGTACCAAGGAATTAAAAGAGCAATAATTTGTTGTAGTTGTTGTTGTTGTAGTTGTTGTTGTTGTTGTTTTAAGGAAGTGAGCTAGCTACACATGCCAACATGGAAAAATCCCAAGACTCTTCCGTATTCCTAATGTAGTTGAAAATTAACAGTGGTGATGATAACAGAGACCATAAGAGAAGTCCTTTGAGTCTGACTTAACACCTCACAGAGTATACTTTCACTTAACAACAGAGGAAGCACCCAAACTACAGTCAGCCACCAGCACACCCTTAGGAGAATGTAAAATGTCGGTAAGCATTGACATTGACAGATCACACTATTTACAGAAGCAGATGCCCTTCTCTTCCCAGGCTTAGACACCGCCCATCCTGGCTGAGGCTCCTGAGAATCTGTGTGGCCCACCTTCTTCTCCCATAGCCAGAGAGTCAAAACAAAAGGCAAGGAGCCCTGAGGATGCAGCTCCCAAGCCTCACTATGCAATCCCACAGAGCTGCGGTTCATCAGCCTCCTCCTGGAAGTCACAGCCAAGTGTAGCTGCTGTCCAAGGGAGTGGTGAACTGCACTGACGGATTAACCAAAACCCATCTAATCTAAGCCTCATCTCTGCAAGTTCTGAAAGATCCTAATTTGCATTTACATATTCTAACTAACTTATTTGTTAATTTTTACACTTAACTAGTAAACAACTAAATAAACAGTAAGAAGATGACTACTTCCGCTCACTCCGGCAGGCAAGTATGAACAAGCAGCTGCACCGTAACTTTACGCTAATGCTTTCTCTCTTTTGGTTATCAGTGTAAACCTTGAGAACAACCTTCTGAACAATTCTCACAACCAAAACGTCCTCACAGAACCAGGAGCTTCTTGTCACTGGTAATTGTAGAGACAGGAAAGAACTAATGTCTGTCTTATAGAAACCCTTCAAATCAGTTGGACCTTTTTTTCTCTAAATAAATAGCCTTACTGCTCTTTGGCCTTTCCTCATAACCCTTCTTTTCTATGCTTTAATTATATATTTTTTTTCTTTTTTCTGGAGCTCTGCCATTTCTCCACATCCTCCTTTAAAGGAGAGACACAAAGTGGCCACAGATGAGGTCAGCTCAGTACTGGAAAGCGGACAGGCTACTTCCTGCCCCTTACCCTTCATATGTTCACTATCTCACTCATCTTTTAAAAATAAATAAATAAATAAATAAATAACACTTATTTAGCTACTTCTAGGAAAATTGCCACATTAGATTAAACACCCATCTTTCTCAATTTTAAACTCAACTATTTGATTTTTGGTGTGTGTGTGTGTGTGTGTGTGTTCACTTGTTGCACTAAGTGTCCCAACTCATGATCCTCCAGCCTCAGCCTTTTAACAATGTTAGTTATGAGCATCTGCCAGACTTAGGAAAAGAAAAGAAAGAAAAAAAAAAACAAAAGAGAGAGAGAATAGGAAAGGCTGGGATGTAGCATCTTGATAGTGTTTTCCCCAGTGCACACAAGGCCCTGCCTCTGATCAGCAAGGGTGAAACTTGGGCAGGCATGGAGATAGATGACACAGGCTCCAAACGGAGTTTGTCTACCAAAACTATCAGGCAACCTGTGTTCTAGAAGGCTTTAACATCTCCTTTTTAGTCACATAGGGAATAGTGTGGCAGAGTAACAAATTGTCTCGTGGTTTGGACAGAAGAAAGCGCAAATCTGCTTCATGCCCCTGAAACACAGACAATGTGGACAGGAATCTTACAGTCAGAGAAAAGATTCCGTGCTGCAAGGGTCTTTGATTATTTGCCTGCACTGTTAATTTACTGCCAAATAGTGTGTAGGAGATGATCATTATTGACCACACGAAACTATTACTGCACTATCATTACTATGAAAACAGAATAGACAAAATCAGGATTGAAAGCCGGCTGTGTATAGTGGCATAGCTATATGTGTGAACATCTAGGAAGAACAGGAACTCACAGTAATGATCACTAGAGGCGGCGTGGGAGGACAAAAATGCCTTTCCCACGATCCTAGTTAAATCTTTACAACAGGCTATCTGAATACTGCATGAGATTCAATTACTTGATTATTTCATCTGCCCAAAACCACTTTTAGAAATTTTATTGTTTAATTAACAAAGACTTTCAATTATATGAGTAAAACATTAATATATATAGCAAAAATACTGTAAGGTGCCTGGTGTGGTGGCACAAGCCTTTAATATCAGGACTTGGGAAGCAGAGGCAAACAGATCTCTAAGTTTGAAGTCAGCCTGATCTACAAAGTGTGTTCCAACACAACCAGGGCTACACAGAGAATTCCTGTCTCAAAAAACTAAGCAAAACAAAACAAAAATACAGTAATATAAAATTCAATAAGAAATATTGATTTGAGGAAGGTTGGTTTTGAAGATTAAAATCTGACTCTCTGAAATCAAATTTTAAAGCCCCTAAGCAGAAATGGAATTGTTAAGTTCTTGATCGGTATCATATCTATAAACCCACTATTATTAGGACAGATGACCCAAATGTTAAACTTTTCCTCAAGGATTTGATGAACTTTCTCTCCTGTTAAAATAAAAATGTCCTACTTTCTAATACCAACTCTGATTAAAGCTAGACTCACACTAAATCAAATAAAGATTACTTAATTTTAAAGCTAGCTTCCTGAGTTTTATAACTTTAACCTTGTATATCTTAGTGATATTTTTAGAAAATTGACATTTACCAATGCATATTTAAATGTCAACAACTAGAGAATTTTATTGTGCAACTACTCAGATACCACTGTTTATATGAAAAATGGCATTTACTTAACTTTCTGAATTAAAAAAAAAATGGTTTTGAGATTTTCTGATAGTTCCTCTAAAATTGGGTGCCTCTATAATCTGCTTGCTTACTTGCTTGATTGATTGCTTGCTTGCTTGAAAAAAAAATAAATCCATTTCAATCACTGCCCGTCCAAAGTTTAAACTTAAAATAGACTCAACAGTTAACCATAGGTTGATCTGCTGATGCGGAGGGTAGCTAGGCACAACCAGAGGTCAGCATACTGAGGCAGTCAACAACTTTAATATACCTCAACACAGAGTATACACCTAAGCAATCAGACTTTATCACACGGATCTAGTGACATGGATCTAGGGAAGGCCTCCATAAATGTCAGTCTGAGGCGTGTATGTTAACTGCTCCACTGTTTGACTTGATAGTCAGTAGATAGCTCATGTCTACATTAGGGTAGCTCTAACTGTAAACAACAAGATATTCTACAACAGGATTCCTTTAACACCGCAGCATTTGTATATTAGACATTTTGAAAAGCAAACATGTAACTCTATAGTCCTAGCCAAAATGAATCTTCTCTGAATTACTATACAGGAAAGTTTTATAGTGAGGAAAACATATAAATTGTTCATGCAACCTATATGAAATTGCATTAAATTAAGCATGATTTAATTAGGCCAATTTCTGAGTGCTACTGCAGCAGGCTTTCAATTTACAAGAACAAGTGTTAAAAAAAGAAACTCAACAGAAAACATGTCAGATCTCTTCTCACAAAGTTGTATTGGCCTAAATCATCTACAGAATTCAAAGGTTAGCTGGTCTTTCATAATAGCTTTGGGAAAATGAATAAATAAAACATGTAATCAGTCTACAGTAAATTCTCTTCATCTAATCACGACTCTGATATACCAATAAAATACTGAGCAATTGGACATCAAATGAGTTCCAGCTCTCCATTTTGTAAGTAAATGACTCTAAAAATCATTGAACCAAGACCGAGAGAGCCAGGTGAGAAACATCATTAGTGTCTAATGGAAAGCTGCAGGGTGGGAAAATCTGGTTCCTTTCCTTGTTCTGCTGGAATGCAGTCGGCAGTCCTGGGGACATTTTTTACAGCGTGTCTGCCTTCCTTTGTTCACAAGACTCCTTTAGAATAGATGCAGGAACCGACAAGCATTTGAGTTTGTGAAGTCAACACCTGGCAAGAATGCCTTGTAAACAAGGCATCTACGTACAGATGTAGCGGATAGTGAGGTCAGGTGGTAGTAACAGTCACAAACCTTGTCTTAGAATCACCACGATGACAGTTCTAAAGTCAGTGCTCTGAGCCAGACTTCTAGGTGTTACAGTTTGACTGTTTCAACAATTGAATGGCACTGTCTAGGGAGGTCGTAGAAGCTTCTGGACATGGGGCCCAGCTGGCAAATGTAGGGTCTAGCTATAGGGGCTAATAAGTCAGCCATGGTTATGACCAAAGTTTTCTCTGCTTCTAGACTGCTGAGACACTGTAGCCACCACCATGCAGCCCTGCTCTCAGACTTTCTCTGCCACATGGACTGTCTCCCTAACTATGATCCTGAATAAATCCTTCCTGTCTTAGGCTGTTTCTGTCAGGAATTCTGTCAGAGCAATGAGGAATGTAACTAGTCCCCACCCTGCTTTTAGGTCTCCTGGTGCAACATTCTAACCTGGTATCACTGAACGGGTTCTTTACCATCCCATTCTAACTGAAAACCCTTCCTATTAGGAGCTACCTCATAGCCATGCTTTCTAAAAAGATCTCCCTACAAATTCAACTCCCTGCTCCAAAGCGTCAACGGCTCCTTATCTCTGAAAAGACTCGCAAGCCCCCTCCTTGAAATTAACTTGCAATATGTCCTCTGCTCCAGCTCTAGCCTGCTTTCCTAAGCTCCTCCTCCAGTTAGATTCACCTCTCCCTTACATCACTGGCCAAATGCATGTCTCTCTCCCGCTGCCATGCCGGCTCTGCTCCATACACAGGAAGTGGCTGTAGCTGCCTGTCATGTTGTTTTTGCTCTGGCATCCTGGAGCATAGTTGTTTACATCTCACTGTGGCAGAGGATCCAGAAGACTGAAATCTACCCAGAGGGAAGACTGGCCCAGAAAACCAAACCCGACCACAGCTTCTGAGAAACTCAACAGTGGTTGCCAGGTTGAGCTAAGGCTGGGAGCACAGATCTCCCACTATGTTTAGTCTCGGACATTCTCAGTAATACACATGTGCATTGAAGCTATTTTAAAATAATAATCCTATTGAGGAGTCTAGGGAGAATCCTTAAGTGAGAGTTCTCAAAAAGAAGATTCTAGAGGATTTTGAAAAGCAGTAGCAACTTTGGCTAAAAACTATAAGCCTTAACCACCCTGCTTTCCCATGGGGG
The DNA here is from genome assembly GCA_021653895.1 of Mastomys natalensis. Taxonomy (NCBI): domain Eukaryota; kingdom Metazoa; phylum Chordata; class Mammalia; order Rodentia; family Muridae; genus Mastomys; species Mastomys natalensis. The sequence continues at coordinate 4,809,341 of JAJTUV010000057.1, forward strand.
CATCCTTGCTGAGAGAATTTTTTTATTTATTTATACAAGGCAACAAACAAATCTCTCTTTCTGGTCAGCAAAAGCTTCTGGCCCCATTCACAAAACTGACTTAAAACTTGCTATTAGGTCTTTTTGCTTCCTCTTTGGTGCCACTGGGATTTGAGGATGAGGCAGCAGGGAGTTCAGAATTCTTGACCTCAAGAGACCCTCCGTTTGGTGTGCTGATAACCCTGAGGTTGAAAGGGGAACCGTGAGTGTTTACTTTAGCTATCCATCATGGAAGTAAAGGGCAGGCTCCCTGATAGCCTTCAAAGATGAACATCTTCCTTCCAAGAGGGCGTCCTTGTTCCCATAGTAACAGAAAAGGGATGGGGAAGGATGGGGAGATCGCTCTGTTGCTAAAGTGCTTGCCTTACAAACATAAGGACTTGAGTTTGATCCCCAGATCATGTGTTTGTAAGCCCAAGTGGAGACAGACAGATCCCTACTTGCAAGCTCGAGGCCAGTAAGAGTCCATTCCCCACACAAAAATAAATCAATCAATAAATAAAAAGTGGACAACTACTGAAAAAAGACACCTCTGGCCTCTGGCCCTCCACAAGCTCAAGTGCATGCACGTCTGCACATTTATATACACGGGGGTGGAGAGGTGGGCACAGGGAGAACCTTACATTCTTTTATCGTGGCAGAAAAATTGAATGGTGGCTTCCTGGTGTATAAAAGGAATTCATAAGCCACTTTTAACAGAAAAATACAACCCTAAAATTCTGGCTTTCAATCTTGTTCTTTCAGCAGGCACAAACCAGCCCTTGAGTAAAAACAGAGCTCATAAATCTGTTCTGTTTGGTCAGCCCAGTGTTTTTACCTTTTTAAAAACTGTTATTTAAATGCCCTCATACTGGATTCATGCTCTGCAGTTTGATACACTCACCACTGTATCTCTCAGATTTATGTCGTGTAGTTGTAGTCCCTACCTGGAGACATTTGTGTCTATGGTTTCTTCTGGAATTCGCCTCCTTGATGGAATTCTGAATGAATTTTACTAGGGTATCTAGCATACCATCCTACATAACTCTCATTCTCCCTTCTAGTATCTGCAAAGCTCCACCAAGTGCTGCTGTTTAAAGTAACCCACCACAGTTTCTTCTGTTTGTTTGCTGCCCAATGAGAAGAGACTGCTTCAATCACAACTATCATTTCTTATTACCTCAATCCTCAGTTGACTCATAAGACTCCCCGGGCTTAAAAGCAGATGAGTTTGCAATAATTGGTTTCTGCCTCCTGCTGAAAGCCCGGTCTTGGACCTGCACCACCGGCCTTCAGCTTTAGAGAGTAGTAAGCTGGAAACTTACTTCATCCTGCCCCAGATTTCCTGTACTACAGCTTCACAGCCTTCTCTCCAGTGCCACCTGCCCAACCCAGCTTATCAGGAGAGCGAATTGGCCTTCGTTGCACTTCGTTCCACCAGAACATGGTAAGTAAAGCACATAGCATTCCAGTTCTTGGCCACGATTGAGGAGAGAGGACAGAGTCAGCCTTTGACATAAACAGGACTCATCCTGTAAGTAGCTGGAGGGGAATGTTGGCAACACGCAATTAGCCAGCTGGTCATCTCTATTTCAATCCACCCTCGTCGATAACTGCCAAGTTTTAAAGCATTAAATGCTTTAGCATGCCAGGCATAGTTCAAAATCAGATTTTTAAAAGCTGTTATCCATGTTGCCTCCCTTCTTCCTTAGCCAGTTTCATGTACAAACTAGGGGTCAAGTAAGTTAATACTTCAAATAAAAGGGTGCTGAAGCTTTATGTGGAAGCCAGTTGGTAAGTCAGTATAAACTTTTCTTGAACTCTTGCTCAAGATGAGAGCTTCTTGAGTGTTCATTATTCTTGTGGATATTCTTGGAATGCTCAGAGCCCATCTCACAATCAAGTCCAGTTCCTTCAGTAGGACAAATAATTGGGGCAAGAGGCTGGGTCATAAAAGATATGTCTGGTTATCAAACCAGACCCACAGTTTACATAGAAAGAGTGAGAACATGGTAGGGTTGATGAGGTCCAATTCTTATCTTTTCTGTGCTTTTAAATTCCCAGTCTCTATTCTGGGAAATAAACAGCCATCCCTGGAATGTTGATAGTACTTATTCCAGCTCCCCAGCTCCCTTCTTTCCTGCCTGTCACCTCCCTGTCTTTCTCCTTGGCTTACAATGTTTACTTTACTCAACTGAACTCAGTAATGTAGTCTTCATCAAAACAAGATCATGCCGATAAAGAAACAAAGTTATTTCTTTAACTCTCTGATATTTAAATCTAAAAACCTCCATAGGCTTGGAATTCATGAACAAGTAGTCCATAGGAAAAGATTACAAGCATAGAATGTAATTTATTATGGTGGAAACATTAATCTCCTATCTGATACCCTTCTCCAGCTCATCAATGAGTTGTTCATTTGAGACATCAGGAAAAGTGACTCTCTTGAAGTAATAGCTTATGACAACTAGTCTACCTTGGGGCATTCATTTACGGAAGAGATTTCCAAGTTTGTTATTATTAATCACCCTTCTTAAGGGTTGTGTGACCCTAATTCTGGGGAGATGTAAACAAATCATCACAAATAGGAAATCAACAATGGACCAAAGTACAGATATCACCAATTCAACTTGAACCAATAGGTTTTATTAGACTTACTTTCAGAAGTTTGGGTAAGAAATTACTTATAGGAGCAGAAATGACTCAAAGACAGCTACATCACCAAAGGCCAATCCCAGCATGGGTGACAGCTCACAAAAGCTGGGAACTGTAAGTTTTTGCACAACTTTCAGGCAGTTCAGTCAGCATCTGACTTTTTCAGTAGCTTGGCTGGTCTCTGCTTCTTGCCTAATCTCTCTTGACTATTATAGTCAGCTACCTGAAAATATCTCTCAGCAGTTCTTACTGCTTATATATGCTTCGAGAAGGAGGGGTCTAGTTAATCTGATTAGTTTCAGGGACTTCCTGGGGCTTTTGAGTTGTTCTCTTTCCAAACTTCAGCGATCCCTACAGATGAATATTTCATCACCCTTAGGACAGACATCCTATGTCTTAAGTAAATTTCCTCCATGATGAGAGATTTTTTTTTTCTTGAAGGAAAATGCTACATATCATCAATACATAGGAAATTAAGCATTTCTGACTTGAGAGATGACTCAACAGACAAAGGCACCTACCACAAGATTGATGACCTGAGTTCAATGCCTTAGACCCACATTGTAGAAGGAAAGAACCTATTTCCAAAAGTTGTCCTCTGACTATCACACTTTGGGTACTCTGTTGCTCACATTCTACTTACAAAGACATACACATACACCAACACACACACATGTGCAGAAAGAAAGAGATTTTATGTATAAATTAAGCATTTTAAAAATTCTAGTTTCAAAGAAAAACAGCAACATCCCTTCTTACTCTTCTATCTGCAGACCCATATATATGAAATTAATCTGGTAGAATTAATGTTTTTATTGGTTTTGTCAGAAATCAAAATGCGTGATTAGGACATTACATTTTTCCATGGAAGGCCAGAGTTTCTGATGATGTGCACCTGGGACCAGGTGCAAAACAGACCACCATGAACACTCTTGTCACACAGCCTGGGACAAGATGCAAGCTGTTCAGAAGACTTCATCGAATGTCTCCTCTGCTCTACTAAACCTAGGTTTCTGTGTTCTGTGCTTGCAGTATTGCCCACTTTCTGAAATCAATTCATTCCTTCCTTGTATCCACCTACTTGACTCACCATGCCTCTTCACACTTATGCCTAATAGATACATGTTTAACCAGTCTCCTGTGCTTGAGCCAGTGGCCTCTCTGTTCTGTGATGGCGTTATGCTAGCATATCAACTGGTATCACCACTTCCCATGGTATCTGTACAATACTACATATAAGTTATCAACTGCAGCAAAAGTTTCTATTCTGTGTTGGATTGTACTCTCCTTAAAGATATGCTCAAAGCCTAATCCTGATTCTATGAATGAAACTAATTTGTAAACAGGATCTTGGCCAATATAATTGGGTTATAAGATAAGGTCAAGCTAGGTTAGGTGAGCCCTAAATCCAATATGACTGATGTCCTTACAAGTTTGCACACAGGAAAGAGGTGCAAAAGACACATCCTCGGGAACATGCCATATGAAGATAGAAATGCAGGACAGATGTTTAGCTGCAAGCCAAAAAAATCTCCAGGATTGCCAGCAGCCAAGAAGCTGATATGTGCACAGGAGAGCCCTTTCCTCAGGCCGCTCCACAAGGACCCAACTTCACCAACTCCTTACTTTTGGACTCCTAGACTCAAGAATTATAAGAGAATAAATTTTGTTTAAAATATCAGTTTGTGCTACTTTGTTATGGCAGTCTGGAAATTAATACAATTTCTCTCACGCTTTGGGGGAATTATTTGGTTCATTTAACAAACATTTATTCAGCACCTACTATCTGCCAGGGATTTTTTTCCTCTCAGTGTTATGAAAAAACACCATAGATAAAAAATGGTCTCTCTTCCAGTCTGGCTGAGAGATGAGGTCATGTGAGTCTAGCGGGGAGCACTGCATGGGCGTTGAGGAAGCAAAGAAGGCACACTGAGAGAGATAAAGACACAGAAGAATCTTGAAGGATACAAGCAGTACCGGAAATCTGAAGCAGGAGAGAATAAACAATCCTTCCCCCCCCCACGCCCAGTTCTAACTGCAGCCTCTTCCTGCAGCCACATGACTTCCACAGAGAATGAAAGTGTGTGATTCTTCTGACTGATTCTCTGCACCCTGAAGTCTCTCGCCAGCTTGGCTTTATGAAACAGGTCCATTCTCTTAGAATTCGGTTAGGAAAAAGATTAGGAAGTCTAATTTCAAGGGAAAGGGGTTGTTTCGGTTTTTGTTTTGTCTTTTCTATCTAGATGCCATGTCTCTATCATGTGACCCAATCCCATTTGCCTTTGAAGATATTATTGTTTTGAGACACAAAACCACTTTGAATTCAGACTAAAGGCAGTAAGGTCCATCCGAGTGTGATGTTGTGCACCTGCAATCCCAGCTAAGGCAGAAGGATCATAAATTCAAGACCTGTTTGGGCAGCTTACCTAGAGCCTGTCTCAAAATAAAAATAATTTGAAGCTGTGTGAATGTAGCTTAGTGGCAGGTGGTTTGCCTCACATACTCTGAGTTCAATCACCTGTTCTGGAGCAGGAGGAGAGTAAGGTACAAGTTCTTCCAAGACAGATTATCAGCTCCTCCCAATGACAAATACCAAGAAAACAGAAAAATGGTCAAAATGAAAACTTATTTGAAATCTGGAAAAACTGAGTAACTAAAAAATGATTTTACAGAGTCGATCATCATATTAATATTATGATAGAGTCTCCACTAAATATTTTCCAGGAGGGTTTTTTTTTTACTGTGTTTGTATCTGTACAGTCATGAGCAATATGCCATCCAGCCTCTTACACACAGCATTACAGCATAAACAGTTTCCTAGTCCTGGAGAAAATCATTATAAGCATGATTTTAATGACTCTGAAACATTAGATTGCATGCATGCCCGTAGTTTACTTAACCAGGCTTAGAGTTCGCCATTAAGTCAGATCATAACTTATGAATAGACTGCAGATAAACATAGTGAGTTTTTAAGTGGTGATTTTGACTAATTTCACCATAGACAGTGGCCTTATGATACAAGGACCATTTTGTCATCAAGAAGTCAACTCCAAAATAAACCAAAAGAAATGACAAAGACTTGGACTTTATAATATAGAATAAACGACAGTGTGAGCTGCTCTCCCCTCTCACCCCCACCCTCAAAGATTTTTCTTCTCTATCCTGAAGCTCTTTCTTGCTGGGACAACTCATCTCAGCTTCTTGGTAAAGCTAGGTATGAAGCACTAAGTATTCTGGGACCTCTGTCCTCCTTATTATACTAAGTACTAGCCAAGTCTTCTATTGTTCTTGGTCAAGATAAGCATTTCAATGCTAGTCCAGACTCCTGCCTGCTCTCCAAACCATTCCCTTGTGAACTCACTCAAGTTTGTCCTGCAACTAGTCCAGCTGACCCTGGTCGAATCTATATTTTTCCTAAGCCATCATTTCCAACTCATCTGCCATATGCTTTCTTAGAACTTCTCACCAAAATATTCTATTATTAGGGTTACACACATGCATGTGCATGCATGCACACACACAGACAGACAAACAGACACACACACACACTTATCCATTTATATTAGTTCCTCTGGGTTTTTTTTTTTTCTTTTTATTGTTGCAACTGTCTTAGCAAAAAAAAAAAAAAAAAAAAAAAAAAAAAAAAAAAAAAAAAAAAATTCTTATACTGAGTTACATATAAATAGTAGACATTTATGCTCACAGCTCCAAAGTCAGGAGAGACCAAGATCAAGGATCCAGGAAATGACAGCTGGTGACACATGGTCTTTGCCTCCAAAACCTGTCCTTCTTGCTGTGTTCTCACTGGTGAAAACTGACAATAACAACAAAGAAGCAAAACAGATCACTGGGAGGTGGATCCCTCTCAGAATCCTCTTCTAGAGAAGCCGTAACATCTAATTTCTTCCCAGATGCCGGACCGCTTAACACCTTCATCATATGGTTCAAGCTCCAGCATATACATTTTCGAGGCACACAAACATTCAAACCATAGGAGTAACCCATCTACCACTGTTATCTCCTGGTGCTCCAGCCCTTGCCCAAAGTACACCTGAGCCAAACTTGCTCATCTGGGCTTTTGAGAGACACCTGTGCAGAATAGACACCCACTGAGCTACTTCTTGAGTCACTGAGACTAAATGTCCTTGTGCCTCTGAGGTTAAACACATTGCCCTGCAGACTCCTGACACTGACCTTGCTAAGGGCACTTGCCCTGCCTAACCCCAATGTGCTTCAGTAAGTACCACACCACACACTGCCAGAGTACTGCCACTCTGACTGCATAAGTGACTAAGTACAATAAATAGCCTTCACTTTGAAAGACTCTTGCATCCCATATACATAGAAGTCCACAGAATCTGGCAGTGAACTTTTTTAAAAAATCATTTGTTTAATAGAAAAATCTTTCTGTACTGGTTTCCTCTGACTTCTGTGTCAAATCCACACAAATTTGGTGGCTAAAACAGTAGCAGAGTAGCCTCTGACAGTTATGTAAGCCAGATATTCAGAATCAGTCTTCCCCAGCCAAAGTCAAGGTGTCTACAGGGCTGCAGTCACTCCTGAAGCTGGAGGGGCCAATCCAGTCCTTGGCTCTTCCAGTTTTTAGTGGAATTCCTGGATTTACTGGTATTCCTGGATTCAATCTGTGTGCTTCTGAAGCCAGGTTGTTTTATCTTCTCTCTGTGTTAAGTCTGCCTCTGCCTTCCTTTTATAAGGATGAGTGTGATGGTGTTTAGGACTCGCTAGGGTAACCCAGGGAAATCTCACACATCAGAATCCTTAACTGAATCACACATATTCAAACACTCCCCTTTTACAAGGTAACAAGTACAGGGATTAGGACTTGACACTCTACGTGGCTATTATTCATCCTACTTTATTGACCTCAGTGAAAACGAGGCTATTGTAATCTTTAGCCCTCCTGAAGTGAATAGTCCTGTCTCACCAAAGAAACATTCATGTGTGGAATTACAGAGTACCACTGCACTGGACCTTAAAGGAACACTGAGTGATGCTTAGTATCTGTGCTGTTCATCCTCTCTAAAATCAGGCAAGCCCTGTCCACTCCAGGACTTTCAAATAAAATGATAGAGGTTTGCAGCTCTGAGTTTCCCTGCCTCAGAGCAGCAGGCCTTGCCTTCTGCATAGCATTTCATGGCTCTTTCAGCTCTATACCAGTCCCGTATGGTAACACTGTGGCAGTCATCATTCTTGTTTTAGAGCTAGGAAACCAGAGGGCTGCGTGTCTTGCTGAGTTTCCACATTAGTCGTTGCAAAGACTAATCTTTACTGAGTTCATCAGAGCTGCCTCCCCAGGGAGAGGCAATCTGAAATCAATTACTCTTTAAAGCATACAATTTGAATATTTTTACTGGGGAAGGTTAGAAATAGCTCTGTGGATCCTGTCAAATGACAAAACAGACAGGCTCTGAGCCAAGATCAAACAAAGGGGATGACACAAAAGGTAAAGTAAAATGTTAAATGTTGTGGAGAATCTGAAGGCAGCTGTAGAGACCATATGCTAAATGAATTGACTTCCTATGGTCTGTTGGGTTTTTTTTTGCATTTGGTTTTGGTTTTGGTTTTTCCTATGAGTGCATTGCCTCATTTGAGGTTTGGGGAAGAAAAAAGCTACATCCACATAGAAATTTGCATTCTGATGCAGGCAAGTTGACTGGCCACTTCTAAACTACAGATAATGGTGCTTCCATTATCATGGGAATTAAACAAGAGCCTATGAAATACCTAGCGCAGAGACTTAATGCACATGAATTTTCCCCACCCCCTCTTCTTATGATTGTCCCTCAAGAAAACCACCTCACAAAGCTGAGTCTCCTGAGACTCAGAGTTCCCATCCCTAAGCTGCTGAGGCTGGTGGGAGCCAGCCCCCCAGATTCTCACCCTGACAAGTTCTGGACAGTACAATGGAGCACACTGTCCCTTTTGGAATTTACATGTACCTCGCCAGCCAAGGCCAGGGCCAATGATGCAATCCCCTCGTAGTATATCTCTCCTGTATATTTTCATCCTTACATCCCTGAGAGATTCTGCTTTCTTTATCAGTGATACAAATGAAATTTGAAAGGCACACCCAGAGGCTTATATCTTACAGTAAAGGGGGAGATTATAAACTTACATATTTATAAGGCATTTTCTCCAAACCCCATTTTATCGTGAACAAAGTCGCATCAACCGCATCACATTTTCATGATCTCTACTCTAGCTTGCATTTCTGTCCCTTGCTCTGATCGTTCTTGACCTTGCCATCCCCTCCCATGACCACCCTGCGTATCTCTCTTCCAAGGTGTTGACTTTGTTCCAGATCCTCCCACATGGCAGCCTTTCTTCAGCCTCTTCTGTGAGCTCTTCTCCTGCTGCCATGGCTCCTCTCAAGGGAGGCTGTTCCCATGCCTAGCTTTGAAAGAAGACCCGCACTTCCGGAGCTCACCACTGTTGATTGCAATCTAGCTGAGGAAATAACCAGGAACTAATTAAGTGGGAGAAATGTAGCTACTACATATAAAGTCTGACTAGTCTTAGCATTGGCTTTCCATAATATTCTCAGCTCCACCTTGCTCACTCCAGCTGCCTCAGCAAGGACTTTCTACCCTAAGTCCCTCCATAGCAGCTGCAACCATCTGAGATCTTGAGCACTTGAGCACCTGGGTCCAAGACTTTCCCTCACAGCCAGGGTCTACTTAGATCTGCTTTTCCTTGACTTCTCCATTTCAACAACACCAGTCCCTGACTGGCCTTGTTGGACCCGAAGATCCAAACCGGGAAGAAGTGCTTCCACAGAAACACTCACAGACAGGTGGTTTGATGCAAAAGCAAGAGGTTTATTGATATCCAGTGCACGGGGTTCCCCCCCACCCCACCCCCGCATGCAGGCCAGAGGAACCCCAAGCTAAAGCTAAGAGCAGTTTTTATACGAATTTTCAGAGTTTATGAGGGCAGTTTTACAATCACCTCTTAGACAATAACCACAAAGGCTAACCTCAAACAGCCGCTCCACGCCCAGTTTCTTGGCAACACACATTTGCACATTATCTTATGACAATGAGTGTTAGCTAAATCTATCTTACCATCGCTCCTGTTTACCCAGGTTTATTGCACTAAGGGCCCAGCTTCCTGATTACCTCTCATCTTGGGCCCTTCTCCTGGAATGTGTGTGTAAGTCTTTGGAATGTGCTCCTCCCGGACCGTGTCTCTGGGGAAGTTAATTTTTAAGTTTAGGCTGAGACCTGAGATTCCTTCAGCCTCTCTTCTACCCCAAGCCTACAGACCCTGGCGACTCACTTTCTTGTGTTACCTGAGCACCTTACTCCTTTGCATATCTGTTCTTCTAACTGCCCTACACGAGATACAAAAACTTCTGCCCCAGACCATTCCCACAGCCTTGTATCCTCTGCCTTCTACATGGGCAGCTACCTTCCCCAGGAAGAAAGAAGACTTAACTATGCAGATAGTTTTACCCTTTTTTGTAGTTATCTTCTGGTTTTCTTTCTTTCCAATATGTGGGTCCCAGGAATTGAACTCAGTTTTCAAGCTGGACAGCAAGCGCTTTCATACCACTGAGCCATCTTGCCAGCTCAGCAGATTTTTGGCACTCAGTGTTCCTGCTCAGACTTAACTTGTGTTTGCATCAGCAGACAATTATTTTAACTGCCCACATCAGCAACTTCCCCATTCTCCCAAGCAGCTAGTGACTCCAATCACTCAACAGCCACGAGCCCCTTTTCTCACCCTGGGCACATGGCTGTTACCACCGAGAGAATGCTGCCTCAATATTCCAAGTACTAACTTTCTCTTTTTCAATTTGCCACTCTCTGCAGCTTCAGAGACTGATTTATCCCACCTCTAGTTCAAGGTCGACCCTTCCCCTCTGCGTTCTTGATCCCAACACTCTGCCTGTCACAATTACCCTTCCCACCCTCCTTTATCTAATAGTTCCTTCTCTCCATTTGTAAACATTCTCCACTGCCTTCCATTTTTAAAAGTGACTCTAAATCCCACTGTACCTCCTGCTTTTCTCTTGCATCTATTTTCTGACTTCTTGTAGGGTCATTATACTCAGCACTAATAATGCATGCTTATTATCTCAACAGTTAGGAGACTTAGGTGGGAGGATCATAGGTTTGAGGCCAGCCTAAGCTACATAGGGAAACCCTTACTCAAAAGAATAAGAAGTTATTATCCTCCTTGGTCCACTGCCTCTTTCTTGCCTTTTGTCCCTGCTCCCTTCTAATGGGGCAAGGAACCCACAGCCTAACAATGCTTCCCTTAGGTGGCACTTCCAGTGTCATCTGCTCAACAGACCCCTAACCTCTCCAAACCAGCAGAGTCTTTTGTCTAAATTTTGTAGCTACTCTACACCAGCAGGTACCCAGACCTAGGCCTGAAAGGTGGCAAGGACAGCTGTTCACAGTGTGGCCAGAGCTCTGCTGTGTAAGCTGGGCTGAGCACACACTTGAAAGAGGGAGGACCCTGCATAGCATGGACAAAGACTGAGACCCCATCAATAATGATAATAATAATAATAGTTTTAATCATAACAAAATACATATAACATAAAAAATTCTACCTTCTTCATTTGTAAGTGTATTTCTGTCTTTCTAAACCCACAAAACTGAAATGTGGTATCTACTAAAAAAAAAAAAAAAAAAAAAATCCCTAAGCTGGGCATGGTAGTGTATGCCTTTAATCTCAGCACTTGAGAGGCAGAGGCAGGTGATTCTCTGTGAGTTCGAGGCCAGTCTGATCTACAAAGTAAAAGGGCTACATACAGAGAAACCCTGTGTCAAAAAGAAGAAGAGGGGGAGAGGAGGAAGAGAAGGAGGCTGAGCTCCTACCCCTGTTCCTCTCAATCCTGCTAACCACATTCTCTCTCCACGAATTTACCCACTCAAGGTGGAATCCTTTTGTGACTGGCTTACTTCGCTCAGCCTAAATTCCCTCAGGCTCACTCATGCTAAAGCATATGCATGCATTTCCTTCCTTTTAAAAGCAGAATGACATTCTGAGTATAAGCTACAATTACCCACTCCTCTGTTAATGCACCATCCACCTTTGGCTATTGTAAATAATGGTCCTAGAAGTGCAAATGTCTGTTTGTCTCTTGATGGTTTATACCTTTTAAATATTTAGACATACAGCGTGTGGCCTCCATCTCTGCCCCTGCTGCAGGCTCCACAAATGTAGAGTAGACTTTATGAGACATTAGCATTCCCATTTCCCAAAGACAGAAGCTTGCTTTCTCACCTTAAGGGCCAGTCCCTTGGCTCTGGGGAAACTCTGCAGCTCCACAGAGTCAGCAGGGTAGAATTCCAGAGTGATTCATGAAACCTGCCCTAGGCATACCTGGTGCTTTCCTTCACTTAGTAGCAACTCTTCATTCCATGTGGGAGAAAACGGGTCAGGAGCCATTAAAATTCTGTTCCTTTCTAGTGACAAATAAACTAGAACATGATTCAGGTCTGAACATTGGCTTTCGTGCTGGGAGAGACTTGGTCCTGAGAAGGCATGGGGAAAAGACTTCTCAGGCTTCTCATGGAGCCGCTGGATTTGTGCTCAGAAAAAGGTTATGACAGGGTGGGAATAATTAGTTCAAAAACATGTCATGTGAGAAAAATGCAGTTGCAGGTTTTCTAACAAAGCCCATAGTGTTCTGAATTAAGAAGAGATTGTTTAGCTTAATTTTAGGTCAACGCCTTCTCCATTAGACCACCAGGACTATTTTAGCTTGATTTTAATGAAAAAAGAGCAAGCAATCAGTTTGAACACAACACGCTGCCAGCACACGCACACACACACACACACAGCACACCACACACCACTTTAATAGCAAGAGTGATTTTGAGGAATTTAAATGAGGATACACCAGCTAGGCTTTAGAAATGAGCTATTGAGTCAGGAATGAGTAAGCCAGCACTTAATGTCAGTCTTTTAGCAATCACGTAATGACTGACAGGCACCAAGGGAAAATACAACAGATGACAGTCTGGAATTTGTGTCTTTGGCAAGACAAATTCTTGATTATTCTGAAACATCAGCTTCCTTTCAGGACAGTGGCAGTAACATCTACCTTCCCTGCTGCCGTGACAATTAAAAATGATGATGGGGTAGAAAACATAATATAGAAAACAGGTACTTGAGTCATTAGCTATATAGAATCTGCAACATTCATTTACGCAGTGACATTTTACTAAGCTCTGCTAGGTGGTCCGTGTAACCAGGCTAGGGAGTCTGTCCTAGTTAGGCCTACCATTGCTGTGATGAAACATCATGACCACAACAACTTAAGGGAGGAAGGGCTTACTGGGTTTACACTTAAGCATCATTGTTCATCATCAAAGGAAGTCAGGACAGAACTCAAACAGGGCAGGAACCTGGAGGCAGGAGCTGATGCAGAGGCCATGGAGGGTGCTGTGCACTGGCTTGCTGCTCATAGTAGCAAGCTTACTCAACTTTCTTATAGAACCCAGGACCATGAGCCCAGGGATGGCACACCCACAATGGGGCTGTCGAAAACTCATTAAGAACTGCCCTACAGCTGGGTTTTATGGAAACGTTTTCTCAATTGAGGTTCCCTCCTTTCAGATAACTCTAGCTTGTGTCAAGCTAGAGCCAGTACAGAGCCAGATGTCCTACAGCACAGGGTCAGATATCCCCATTGAGGTGTAAAAAAAACCAACGCACCTGCTTCTCTGGCTTATTAGCTTCTCTGGCACCATCTGTTGCCCTCCAGAAATCTGGTGTTGCTGAATACGTTCAAAATGTTCTTTGCATGTTGGAGGGGTAGCCAATTACCAGAGCACTGCCAACAGCCAGTGTTTTATTTGGTGTCAGAAGCACTTCCAGTCAGTGACTAGACACACCCCTGCAGTGGAAATTCAATGATGGATCGATCACATGGGCTCAACCTTTAGCTCTGCCATGTGTAGTATGAGTCACGTCAGTCTCCCATCTACAATATGGATTTGTAAACCTGCCTTTATTTCATAGAGTTGATATGAGGCCTGAGCTAATAAATGTGAGTGTAGCTGTGATAGGGTCTGCTCAGTGCTTTGTGGATACTAGTTATTAATAAGTTATCCATTAATCGTTGGCATTGAGGATTCTCCTGATGCCATTACTAACATGGGCCTTGTCCCTTGGAAACTCTTTCTGCACTGGGTGATGCTGCTGAGGACTGTAGAGCCTCAGACTATAGCAAAACTCCAGTACCCACCCAGGCAATACTGAACATAGTCTTCTGGCTTCATTTAACCACCGATTAAACACCCAAGTCGGCCCAATCATTCTCTTTGTCTGGGTTAAATAAAAAGCCATACATGCAGAATGAATATACTCTTTCCACATCTTTTAAGCCAACAATCTTCCTTCTGGAAAGTCACCCTGGGCAAATAATCCCCTTAAGAGAAATTCAAAGATACATGTACAATATTTTTGTGACAGAGATTAAAAGCAAAGCTTTTACATAGGCGCAAAGATAAAAATCGTTGCTGCGTTCCAAAGGAAGTGAGAATCCAAGTGCAGTGTTTTAAAAAGACTCGGCTGAAAATGGATTTTATAAATCTCAGAAACACCTAACTTACATTTAAGATATAAAATGGCTGAGAGAGGGAAAAGGAGGAAGAGGGCTTGGGAGACGGTTTCTTGGGAAGATATAGGGCACTATGCGGAGACCATTTCTCCTTGCCCCTCAAGCTTCGGGAAGAGGTCTCGAAAGATCATTTCATAAGCTTGAGAGAACAGTTGAAGCAGCTGGAAGATAGACCCTGGGTCCTAACTCCAATTTGAGAATCAGAGAGAGAGGTACAACAGTGGATCGAGTGTGCATCCCATAAACCCTATGCAGAAACCCAAGAGAGCCACCGGCTTGGACCCTGCGGCCCTGCATTCTACAGTTGTACCATGTGGGTGGAATTACGCCAGGAGAAAACGGAGTGCACTCCTGCTTAGAGAGATCCTGTAAGAGCGGCCAGCAAAGGGCATCAGCAAATTGTAGCCTAGCTTCCCAACGCTCTAGGTAAAACCCTCCCTGACCTCCCATGCACCCCTACCCTGCTAGCTATTCAGGTAAGGAAGGAGTCAGCAAGAAGCTGGCTACATAGTGCTGCTGCAGGCCTGTGCAGGCATGGAAGGAGCTCATCTTTAAAATCAAAGCAAAAGGAAACACACACACACACACATTTAAAAAATGGTTTCTTATTCTGAATTGGACATTGTCACTTCTGAAGGATGCCCATGGACTTCATGGGATTTCAAGTCACTTTGTAATCATAAAAGCTGTGGCAAGGCGAGCCACTGGGTAAGAGCACCTGCCGCCAAGCTTGACTTACTGAGAGCAGAGCCCAGAAGCCGTGCATGGGGAGAGACCTGACCCTGCCAGATGTTCTCTATCCTCCACATGTATGTACTGGTAGGAGACACGGAGCTGTTCAAGTTTCCTGTGGAATCTAGGAAACATTTTGGAAAAAGATATTTTAAGTCAAAATTCTGAAAGACAAAATGCTGACTGCTTTCTAGCTGTTTCCTGTGAGCCTAATTTATCAAATATGCTATTTATATTTTCTTTTTTATAATAGAGAAAACTGGGAATAGTCTAATTATTAATTATAACAAAACAGTTAATTACAAAGAGTTGTATTTCATTTATGTTTTAAAGTATGTATATAAACATTAAGCTTCAAATGTAGAATGTTAAATGATATATAATAATATGGTTATAATTACCTAAAATGTGTGTAAGGAGCATTGGTTTTTTGTGTGTCCTTTTGTCTGTCTTCCAGTTCTTTCCCCTTCCCTCTCCTCTCTTCTCCAACTATGACAGTGGGGGCTGTAGAAAGCATTGCCTAACCACTGGTGGTAAAGACGGCAACTGCTTCCCTAGAGTAGGCGTTTATTTACTGTTCAATGTTCTGTACACTGTATTCTGTAAATCATTAATTCCAGGGCATGCAGTGCACAATAGTACATTCAAAATATTGAACAGCCTTATAGAAAAGAAATTTCTTGAAATTTGTTTAATCCATTTGTGAAAACTTCATTTTTACAAGTTTTTTTTTTTTTTTTTAACCATGCGTAATGATTTAAAACAAAACAAAGCCAAACAAAACTTTGAGCAGTTTAAATCAACTAGAAGTGTCTGGGAAATGCTACCCTCAGCTGTAATTCGCCAGTAGGATATTGCTAAGGAGATGGGTGGCTTTGGAATGTCATCCCATTCTTTTCAGTGAGTGTTTTTGACACAAATCGTATTTCTGTTCATTAATGGAAAACAGGAGAAGCGCGGACAGCTCTCCGAAGGGCCTCATCCCACCCCTTTCAGCCAAGGAACTCTAACACGAAGCAAAATAGGCCTGTGAGTGATGAGTGCGTGCAACTCTGAGGACTTAGTAACGAGAGAGCTTTCCTGCACTGTGTTACTTTATACCTGGGTGCACTATCATATGGCAAATGAGTTCTCCACTGTGTGGCTGTAAGTGCCACCATGTATCTTGTAGGAAATTGGATTGCCTTAAATGAACCCTGTAACTGTTATAACCCTAGCACCACAGGGAGGAATGCAAGATTACATAATAGGAAGGAAGATAATAAAAGGACCAGGAGTCTGCTGCAAGATAGTGTCTTCTAGACAGGACAGGGAAGCTACACCCATAAAATCTCAAAATATGGTCACCTAAACAAGACCTGCATGGCAAGGCTAGGTGATGAGGGTGGAGGAACTCTCACTGGACCCCACCCCTAGATGAAGAATTATTGACAATTAATGACTGCTGAGAAAAGGAAAATCAGTCTTCCCTAAGGACAAGCTCTGCCCCATGGGTTATCCAATCCCAAGTGGTCAGCCTTAAACACATACACATACAAGCAATACTGAATGGATCAGCAGGTTTACTCTCTCAATAATAATAATAATAATAATAATGAGAAGAGGTAATGAATTTCAGAGGGAGTAAAGAAGACAAGGAGGAATTAGGGAGTAGAATAAGGGTGGAAATGATATGAATATGTAGAAATTTCTCCAAAAAATAAAATTTAAATTGAAAATAAAATAATTAAAATTTTAATTTTTAAAGAAAGATAATATTTATCCAGCTCTATAAATTCAAACACAGGTGTCTATATCTTTCTGCTCCTAAAACTTGTCTGAAAGTACTGGGTCCCTAACTCCTATCTTCTAAGAATCCTTGTCTAGGGCTGGCACTTGTAGCATCATGCAAAGCCTTTGGAGCCACTAAGGCAAAGAGAGAGCGGTATAGTTCTACAGTCTCTGTGGTAACAAACCTGGGTTTTTCTCCTTGCTAATGTCCTGTAGGTTGCACCCACCACCCTAAGGTCCTCTGCAGGGATTTATGGATCTTTTGAGACATACTGTCTCAACACAGACTCCTACTTTACCCTTCAGAATGCTCAACCCCATTCCTCCTGGTTGTAAAAGTATGAAACCTTATATTTCCAGGCAAAAGTGGTTAATGTTTGTTTGCTGGTTGGTACAACTTCAACCTATAGTGCCTAAAAGATGGTGCCTCCCCGTAGTCCCAGCCGTCAGTAGACAGAGGCAGGCAGATCCCTGTGAGTTGGACACCAGCCTGGTCTGTGTAATGAGTTCTAAGCTAGCCAGGGCTACCTAACAAAACATAGAAAGAAAAAACATTCTTCCTATAGAAATACGATTATTGACTTCATCAATTTTATGTTTCTCAGATACAAATCTCTTAAAACATTGACTTTAATCCCCACATACCCACATTTAAAACTGAGAAAGGAAAGTCCCCAGTGATAAGCATTAGTAGGATAAATTCTTACATGTAGAGGGAATTGGAGACACTTTAAAGATCGGCTGGGAGCCATTTCATAAATGTGTGGGAAGTGTTCTCGTTTATAATCTATATTTCACTTAGGGCCACACGATTGATAGTGGCAAGAAGTTTGTGGTTAAAACATAGTAAATGAGCAATCAAATACTGTGGCCAGAGGAGAAAAAGATGTTATATCAGAAAAAATGCACAAAAGACATAAATAATATATCAAGTAGGTCATTCAATATGAGCTACTAAGTCTCCAGGAGATATTAAAATCCTTTGTTATTTATGGGACCATTTTACAAGCAATCATTTTTCCTTCCTTCCAAATGTGCTCTGTGTGAATGACAGAAAATCTATGTTCCTCCAGTACTACTCTGGTTAATTCAGAGGTTTGGTAATTTTCCTAATGGAAAAAACTCAAATTCATAAAAAAAAAAAAAAAAAAAAAAAAAAAAAAGAAAGAAAGAAAGAAAGATAAAAGGGAAAAAAAAAAGAAAATGTTCACGGATTCCCTGGCAGAGGACCTGAAACTATATTCAAGATGTGATACAGAATATTTATTTGATTGCTTTCTTTTTCAGCACACACTGAAGCTATGCAAAATTGGTTTGCCTCCATTCCAAACTCTTGGCAGAGCTCTTTCCTAGGTCCTTGGATGGAGTGAAAGCATTTATTGTTGGTATCTTATCCAAGAAAACAGACGGATATACTGGTGAAAACATGCTAGCGAGAAGATGCAAATGCAAATGAGCTAATCTGGATAGCATATGGAATCGACCTTGATGTAAACAAAGGTGGAAACCTGGAACGTGAATATGCGCCAATCTCATTGTTTACTGACTCGATTTAAAATACACCACAGGAAGCAAAGGAGAAAGGGTAGGCTACGGAAACATTGTTAGGGTAGGACACAACAGGCGTGAGACCACACACTCAGAATCCTGGGGTAGGGAGTCTCCGTGCTTCCTCTTCCTCTCCTGAAACAGCCTTCCGCACCGATGATGTGCTAATGAAGACCAGAAATAAAATGGTGTGACTGCAGCAAGCAGACACAGGATGGTACCAAAGCCAATGACACACATTTAACCTACCAGAAATTCCAGGACCTATCAAATTCTAGGACCAGTACAACCAGCTCCAGCTGTAGCTTCCCAATTAGCCTGCTGGACAGCTCCATGTGTCTTTTCAAAAGTGAGCATGCGCCATCAGAATGGGCATAGCTAATGGAAGGCCAATTTAGAGACAGCATAGCTGCCAGCTCAGAGGTGGAATCAGGACTTGAACATCCCATCCCTTTTTATCTGTAAATGAGTCTTTCTTTTCTATCACCTATTTTATTTATTCCATTTTTTTCTTTAGCATGTTTTACAGCTTAGTGTCTTACAATTTATATTCACATTCAAAACATCTTACAAATCTCATTTTTCTCACAAGCTATTTCCACACTCATTATATAAACTTAACATCATAAGAATTTTATATGCATCTCATAAGCTGCTGGTTTGCTTTCGCTGTGTTCTAAAAATGTTCCCTACCCTTTGCTATCTTCCACAGCATAAAAGAATGCATATCACATTTTTTTTATTTGTGCCTATTATCAGAATCCAGAGAGATCCTTTCAAGAGACTATGAACCTCCACATGTTCTTCAGGCTCTCTCTTAGAGCTTACAAACTTTAATTCCTTTCATGAGAATATAAATAATGATTTTAAGAGTAATTTGAGTTAAATGTCTTGGGATCTTGAAATAGGGAGAGTAACTATTATCCTATAAAATCTCTAGGACATGATATTTTTCCTTTTCAATTTTGGATTATTCAGCTGCAGATATACAAAAACTAAACAGTAGCCTAGTTTTGTTTTTTGTTTTGTTTTTTTCATGAAAAATTCATTTTGAGCAAATCAGCCATCAGGCAAAAAAATAGGAATATGACCCACTAGAACAATGTACAAAACTAACAGAATCTGGCTAAATATGGTTCTGGATGATCTTGTTATTCATGAAGTCCTTTCATTAGGGTGTCAAAATGGGACCTTCCCATCATTGCCTTATTGGAAGACTAGTGAACGCATCCATTGTTATCTATGCATATGTGTGGTCCTACGCATAAGAAAAGAAAATTTACAGAAAGAAAGGCTACCTTACAAGCGTCTCCCCAAAGCCTAGCTTTCTCCACAACGGGAGAAAGGGCAAGTCCATGTTCTGCAGACACATGGAACTACAGTCAAATCCCAACTCTCATATCTACCATCTTTGTGATCCTTTTGAAGCCGTTTGAGTTCTCTAAACCAAAGCCTCTTCACTTACAAATTGATATTAATAGTATCCATCTAGAAGGGCCACAGCTAAAAGTTAAAAGAAGTTACTTCCATGGATGACATGTATGGTACTCCTAGCTCAAGCCCCTCCATACTCATTATAGCCATTGTTATTTTGATCACCATTGTTGTTGCTGTTGTGATTAGCCAGGCCATTCTCAGAATAATAATGATGCTTTTTAAGGAGTATAATTTCACAAATGTCTCTCTACCTTCCACTAGCCATAATATCCCAAATATTTTCTATGAAGTAGAGCCTCTTATTTTAGAGTCAGCAAAGGATCTTAAAATAAAAGTCTCCACCTGGAATGTGACACATTAACATAAATGCGTTACTTGTCTAGGTGGAAGTTTTGAAAACAGTTGGGTATTAACACTTTCCAAACAAACAGAACCAAGATAGATTAGATGAGATAGATAGATAGATAGATAGATAGATAGATAGATAGATAGATGATAAAAAAAAATAAGAGATTTATTGTAGAAGCCCATAGAATGCTCTCTGTAAATTGGAGAACCAGGAAAGTCAATGATGAAACAGGGAAGCAAATGATGTCATTTGGTGTGGGTCCAAAACCTAAGATCAGGGACTCTGATTCATCAATCTGAGGGCAGTACCAGCTAAAGAAGAGGAAAGAGGAGGAGGAGAAGAAGAAATACATTCTTCCTCTGCCCATTTGCTTTATTCAGGCTGCTGATGAATAAGATCATAGTTGCCTAATTCTTTAGTCAGTCTATTGATCAAGTGTTAATCTCCTGTGCAAACATCCTCACAGAGACATACCCAAAAATAAGTGTTTTAACCACTATCTGGACATCTCTTAGTCCACTCAAGTTGAGACAGAAAATGAATCATCACTAATGAAAATAAGAAATAGAGGGCAATAGTGGCACATGCCTTTAATCCTAGCACTTGGGAGGCAGAGGCAGGTGCATTTCTGAGTTTCGAGGCCAGCCTGGTCTACAGAGTGAGTTCCAGGACAGCCAGGGCTACACAGAGAAACCCTGTCTCGAAAAACCTAAAAAAAAAAAAAAAAAAAAAAGAGTGTGCTGGCTATAACAAGTTTTATGACAACTTGACATAAGCTAGAGTCATCTGAAAGGAGGGAACTTCAATTGAGAAAATGCCTCCACAAAACACAGCTACAGGGCAGTTTCTTCATCAGTGACTGATAGGAGGGCCCAGCCCATTAGGTATTGCTCCATCCCCGGGTTGGTAGTCCTGGATTCTATAAGAAATAAGTCTGAGTAAGCCATGAGTAGCAAGCCAGTAAGCAACACCCCTCCATGGCCTGTGCATCAGCTCCTGCCTCCAAATTCCTGCCCTGTTTAAGTTCCTGTTCTGACTTCCTTTGGTGATGAACAATGCTGTGGAAGTGTGAGCCAAATAAACCCTTCCTTCCCCAGGTTGCTTTGACCATGGTGTTGTGTCACAGCAATAGTAACCCTAACTAAGACATAAAGAATACCTGGAAAAGGCTGCATCGGGAAGACTGGAAACTTACAAGCAGGTGCAGTCTTTGAAACCAGAGGAGTTGGGTATGGACGCCATCACACTGTCATTGTGAACCCTTTTTAAGCTCTCTAAATTTCAACGTCCTCGTTCATAAAATGGGGACAGTTATGGAACCACTTTTATACGGGCTCAAACATGCACTGACTATTGCCAAGGAGGGCACATGAAGATTTGGTTTCCCTTCCTGTGCATTTCCAGTGCTGCTCAGACTGATGCTGGTTTCTTGCCTTGTATTCTCCTATCTGGGTACCAATGGCTTTCCTGCAGAAAGTAAGCAGAAAGATGCAGAGATGTTTAAGAGCTTAATTTCTGTATGAAGAAACAAAAGCAACAGCAAGCCATGTGGCAAAGTAGTTAATGGAGACAGTCAAAGCACCATCAGCCTGCTACACCATTAGGAAAAATCTTTAACACTGGAAGAAGTCTCAGGCTAGAAGGCTTTGTCCATACAGCTTTGGGGTCCTTCTTAGAGTTTGGGCCTCTCTAAGCTGTGGAATTTGCCAAAAGCCAGGCTAGCTGAAAAATGGACTAGAATTTTACTCTGTGCAGTCTGAGACCCTCCCTGAGCCTCTGGATCCTCATCAAGAACTCATCAGGGGTAAACTGAGGCACCGATGTTTACCAGGCTCCATCCCTGAGTTCTCATGACTAAACTGAAGTGACAGACAGGAGCTATAGGGATGTTTCTGCAGGTTAAGCTTTCTGGTTCTGTCATTTAAGAACCACGCACCACATATCCCAGAAGAGAGGGACAATACACCATAAGCGTGTGTGTGTGTGTGTGTGTGTGTGTGTGTGTTGTGTAGTATATATGGTATACATTTGGAATGTTTATGTAAACAAGTTTGTGAGTCCATGAGTGTAAATGTAGAGGCCAGAATAGGACTATGGATGCTTGTTCTGCCATTTTTGTCCAATCCGCCTTCAACCACGCATCACAGAGCTGGAGTTACTGGCATCTGTGACCCTACATGGGTGGTAGGAATTCAAAAGCGGGTTCTTATCCTTACACTGCGAGCCATCTTACCCACAGAATCATCTCTTCCCCAACCTCCTCTAGTAACTCACACCTCAAAAGAAAGGGTCAGATATGCAATCTGAGAATGCTAATGGTTAACGTAAAGATTAAGAGAGGTCAGGAGACTTATCTAGCAGTAAAGCCCTAATTTACAAAACAATGAAAAAATTTAAATATTTTCCTTTTTCCAAACAAACTAGCATTTAATATGGGCTTAGTGTGTGTCTGGTAGTGTTTTAAAGGCCCAGCCTTCTTTCTTTCTCACAAGAACCAGGCAATTGGTCAGTAGTTGGCAGATAACACTTGAGGAGATGGTAGAACAGGAGGTTAAATAACTTCCTAGGTGTAAAGGAACCAAAGACAGGCAAGCTGGCACTAGAATCCATGAACTAATCATTGAGAGAAACCAGAATGACAGCAAACGTTCACTGGGCCCTACATTTGAGACACCACCTTAAATACTTTTTTGCTGCTGGCCCCCATGGTACAGGTCGTAATTCCTAGCACTTGGAAGGCAGAGGTAGAAGATTGTGAGTTGGAGCCCAGCCTAGAAAACATATTGAACTCCTCTCTCAAAAAAACAAAACAACAGCAGAAGAGTGGGGGGACTGTTTTATGTGAATCCTCTCACTCAATCCTTACAGTGACCCCTGTTTCATAGATAAACTAACTCAATATAGTGCATAATTCAAGGTCCTGGTCCCAGAATTCTACTTGAGTAAAAGAACACTTTGCTATATTATGCCACAACCTAAGGTTCTGTGGTGTTGCTGATGAATAAACTGTGGGGTAGTTTTTGCAACATCTACTTCAAAAGGCCTTTCTCTTTATTGAGCTATCTGCCCATTCAAACAGACAAAAAAAAAAAAAAAAAAAACCATAAGATCTCCTGCCCTGTTTTGCTAGCAGTTCAGGAAAAAAAAAAAAAAAAAAATCTGTTTATACCACATCACACTGTGAATTCATTTGTGTTGCTTCTGCCCAGATGTGAAAGACATTAGCTAATGAGGTCTGTGCTCATGTCAAGCAGGCAACGTGCTCAGCTGTTCCTTAGGACGTCCATCAGCCACTCTCTGGGTTTCCCGTAACCATCTGAAGCTCAGTCCAGATGACAGGTCTTAACTATGGCAAATGGAGCCAGTTTCTTACCCACTAAAAAAAAAAAAAAAAAGTCAATTCTTAAAGTTCTGTGCTTTGGAGGTTTTTTTGTTTATTTTTATTTTTTTCTGCAACCAGTGAGTTCTCAGAAGGATCAGTTCCTCTGCAGCTTCCTCAGAAGTGATGAGCTGATGGTATTTGGGGTTTGGGGTTTGAGGGAGGGGAAGTTTGGGAAGGAAACAGTGATGAAGCCCAGGATTTCTTCTTAAGCCATGTGCACAATTTACACTGACTCTGAAGTCAGAGAAATGACAATGACGTGCAAGGAGTCAGGCAGGCAGGCCAACACTGTCACAGGACTGTCATGTGAAGCCACCACAGGTGCATGCAGAAGACAGAGAGCTATGCCCAAGGACAGCATCATTCTGAAAAGTGAATAGGCATGATGTTTAGAGTGACAAAAGGCTTCCTTGGCATTTGCCTTCAACAGGATCCCATGAAATGTACCAGGTTGCTTCTCTTTTGTGACTCCAAATCCACTGCAGCCTTACCCTAAGCCCTCAGCCCTCTCGCCCAGCTCTGGCAACCAGCAGGACCCAAACACTGGGAACAAAGCTGACAAAATCCTCAACTCTTCAATGAAAGGAAAAGTGTCTCAGGATCCCTAAGTTCTCAGCACAAAGGAGATTCATTTGCCCCAAAGGGACAGAGCACAGGGATAGGGACAAAGACAGGAGATAGAGAGAGAAGAGGAGGGGAACAAAGGAAAAAGGAGAAAGGGGGGAAGAGGGGACATTTGTCAGGATGGGAGAAGGACAACAAGAACTACCTCTAAATAGACAGACAAACATGGCACATAGGAAAGTTGTGGTTTATAAAGGTAAAACAGGAAACCCTGTGTTAGGATAAGGTGTTTAATTTTAATTGGGCATGTTAATTAGGTGAGGCAAAGAGACCTTTTGATAACTGCACCTTGGTAGTCAGCCTCAGGAGAAGGGGCTGGCCAAAGAGAATAGACCCAGGGGCAAAGCTTTAGGAATGTAACCTAATGGTTTTTAGCAAGGCAAGGAAGATTGAGAAGCCAAAGACTTGTCAGATCCAGGCTCCTCATGCTCAGGCTGCCACAGAGTCCCTTCACTCATCTACGAGGAGGCCCTTCCTCCCCATGCTTAACATTCTGGGGAGAGAACTGGAGATTAGCAGGCAGATTTAGCATGGGGAATCAGTCTGCCATGGGAGTGCAGAAAGGAAGGCAGTGTCTGTAACTGTATTTTCTAACCTTTTGCATGCACTTTCCCCAGGCCTTCTCCCTTCTCTCCCTTTGCAACCCACATCTGTGCTTCACCTCCTGAGAAAAAGATTCCTCCTATTTTGTATCTCAGTGGGCATACAAGCTCACTGGGAAGAGATGGTGAATCCAGGTAGCACTTACGGTACAACAGAGCCATATTAGTCCATTTAGTGTTTTATGAGAATCTGAAAAGGCAGCCCTTTGCCATGGGCTGTTGGCATAAAGAGAAGAACATGGCTTAGCTCTCAGCCACACACAATCCCCTGGCCAGGAGCTCTTGAAGTGAACACAAAGTGCACAGCCATGTGGGACAACCCAGGTAAGGGGTGTGATTCAAATCTTCAGATCAATGTAACATACCACAAATGGGTCAGGGACAGATGGGTAAGAACACTCCATATAGAGAGTGGACTCTGGACTAATGGATGTAACCAGAAGGCTACCTTCTGAGTGGAGAGGGCACTACATAGGAGAAAACTAGATGAGCAGAGATGGGAAGGGAGAGGAAGCAACCCCCGCCCCGCCCTGTTCTTCACGCTGCTGCTTTCTCTCTTCTGTTTGTATGTGCCTTCCTTTGAAATATTTCCTCCCATTCCTTGCTTTCATGCATTCATCTTTCTTCCCTCAGGTCTTTGTATGCATGAGGAAGCCTGTTCTGATTCTGTCTGTGTTAAGCCTTCTCAGCAGTAAGTATATCACATCGGTCTCCATAGTTACTAACCTCAATCATGCCATGCTCTTCAAAGACACAGTAAGGAAAAAAAAAAAATGGAGACACCTGAGGCTGCCCTAACATCAGATTTCCTGAATCTCTCAGGTTATCTGGCTTTAATCTTCAGCCCAGGCAGTTAATTTTTCATTACTGTCTCTTTGTCTCTCTGTTTGGTTTTAAAAGATGTGGTAAACGTATAAGAAACAGTAATGCCATCACACTAGACCCATGAATGCATGATTGACACGATATATCAGTGAATTGTTTATGTGCTGTCCCTCCAAATAAGACTGTTTTCAAATGAAGGTGTGTTTTTAGAATCCAGCTCTCCTTAGCTAACTGACAAATTAACAAAGTATGTTGCCAACATATTTGGGTTTGTTTGTTTCCTCACCTAAAACAAATAAGGAACGAGTAATAGAGGCAAAGAAGGTTGTCTGAAGTCTTCTATAAAAGGCTCTTTGCTAAACTATAAAGAGTACTGAATTTCCCTGGGAAAGTACCACTGACAGAGCTCATGATGAGGGAGTAGGACTCCCTTTCTTGCTTTGTTTTGTTTTTGAGACAGGATTTTGCTCTGTATCCCAGGTTGGTCTTGAGTTATGTATGATTCTCCTGCCTCAGATTCCTCAGTGCTGAGATTATAGGTATTTGCCACCACATTTGCCTTTTACTGTTTTGGTTTCGTTTTTTAGTTTTTTATTTGGTTGGTTTCAATTTTAGGGTATGTGTGTGTGCCTGTGTGTGTGTGTTGAATTTATTGTATTCTGTCTTTAAGGGCACTCATTGGCCCCAGGTCCACCTTCCACAGAGTAAAGCATGTCTTCTATAATTGAAACAAGAGGCTGGCATTCTAGTCCCAACATCTCCTTTTAACACTCCGCTACTTTGACCAAAATGAAGTTAGATTCTTGGAGCTTTGATTTCTTCACTTAAAAAGTGAAAACAATGTCTTCCTGATTTCCCTCCCAGTAAAAATAAATTAAACAGAAGAGTAAAGGATTTTTGAGAACTGTAAGTCTCTGTATAACATTTTTCCTTTATTCCCATGTTAATCTTCCAAATAGCTGAAGACATTTGGTTGGCCCTTTGGTCTTTATGAGTGTGATAGTTCTGAATTATTTTTTCTTAAAACTGGGACAACTATCCTCAACAGAAAGCTTTCCACTTGTCAACTTCTTTTTTAAGCTTAGCACTCAAAATGACAGCCCAGAGATATGTAGGGATAATCTCTTATGCACTGTGTAAAAACATTCACCTGTCAATAAAAGGCTGAATGGCCAATAGCAAAGCAGAGAGAAGAGGTGGGACATCCAGCAAAGAGAGGAATGCTAAGAAAGATTCAGGTACAGGAAGGGTCACCACTCAGAGGGAGTCAGAAGTATGAAACTTAGGAGAGGTGACTAACCAGCAAGTATAAATGAGATAATTGAGTTATGAGCTAAGAGGGATACGATGCCTACCTTAAAATCATAAGCATTGTAAACAAATGTAAGCCTCCATACCGTTATTCAGGAATTGGGGCAGACATAGAAGAAGCCAGGCGGTTACAATGATACAACTAACATAGGATGAAGGATGTGATTTGAGATCATCACTGCCCACCCTGACCTCAGGCTGCTCACAAAGCGCTTCCATTTTTACTGTCTTAGTTCCACCATGGCCTTTATGACCTCGTCTATACAGTAAGTTGGGGTCAAACAACAATTTGCTTTTTTTTTTTAAATAGACTTTTTTTTTTTTTTTAAGAACAGATTTTACAGAGCTCTCCCATACACATTTTGTCCCTACCACATTTCTAAGACTTGGGTGGGATTTTTGGGGGGTTTTGTTTTTTTGTTTTTGTTTTTTGTCTTTGTTCTAACATGAACGGCTATCAAAGCTGACCCAGCATTTCCTGAGCTCATTTAATGTTAGGGCGCACATCCACAGACAGTTCTATGTTTATGCCAAATGAATTCATCTCTGCTGAGTTTCATCTCATTGCTATCAGCTCACTGTCAAGAAAAAGGAGGCTGCCACATTATCCTTCCGCTGTCTTGACCTTGTGTGTGGAATGGGCCTTTGGGCAGCAGAATGACTTCTGTGAAGTTTCAAAATGTTCAGTAAACATAACAACTTGGAGGAAGATATGTGCTCTGCAGAAGGAATCTCCCTAATCCAAGGTCCATATAACTATCATTCCTGTGGTGAGAAAAGCTTGTTTTAATAAAATTAAGACGATTGCTCTATCAAAGTATTTTTAGCATTAATAGATGTTTCTGTTTCTAGAGAACTACAAGTATAATTGTGCTCCCAGAGTTTGAAAATGTCTTTATTCTGAACATTTTACATGTTTTTTTTTTTAATTAAAATACTTGCTCAATAAAACACCACCTAGAAATTCATACTCTCTATCATGTAAAACAGGAGTGATGAACCCCCACCAAAGAAACAGCCGATCATTACTGATTTAAAAAAAAAAAAAAAAAAGACTCAAGGGGCTGGAGACATTGCTTGGTGGTTAAGAGCACTGACTGCTCTTCCAGAGGTCCTGAGTTCGAGTCCCAGCAACCACATGGTGGCTCACAACCATCTGTAATGGAATCTGATGCCCTCTTCTGGTGTGTCTGAAGACAGCTACAGTGTACTCATATATGTAAGAAAAATAAATTAAAAAAAGAAAACCTCAAAAGACTTTCTCTTCTGCCTCTTTCTAGATACCAGGCCATGGTACTCTTATCTACAATATAATAACACAATCAGGAATCCTTCTATGCAAGTTACAGGCCTGTTGCTGAAACTTAAGGAAGTGGGCAAGTGAGAGAGAAACATAGGGAGTAGAATTTACAGGTTTTTGTGTAATTAGACCACCCAGAGACTAGTGAGGTGGTTCAGCAACTGTATTAGTCTGAAAAAAAAAAAAACAGAACAGATAGAATATACATACACACATACATACATACTTACGTACATACATACATACACATATACTTACATACATACTTGCATATATGTGAGCATTTATTAGATTGATTTACATCATGTGGTCCAGAACAATGGCTGTCTCATGATAGAAAAGTCAAAAAGTTGTTCAGTCCTTGAGGCTGCTTGTCTCCTGCTGTTCCAGTCTGGTGCTGGAGTCTTGAAGGATTCCTGGAGAGCTGCTGGTCTTCAGGCTGTGTTGGAATTCTGAAGAAGCTTGATTTATATCAGCCATAGCATGGGGTAGATAACTTGCCAGCAAAGTGAGGGTGAGCAGACAGAAATCGAAGTTTCCTCTTCCTTGTCCTTTAATGGCCCAGATTTAGAGTGAGTCTTCCTGCTTCAAACAACCTGATTAGGAAAACCCTCACAGGAATGCCCAGCAAAGTGAGTGTTAGTGATTCCAGATGTAGTCAAGTTGACAACCAAGATTAGCCATCACACAAGGTGAAGGCCCTGCTCCCAAGCCGGATAGCCTGAGCTCAATCCCTGGGACCAACATGACTTCCTCAAATTATCTTCTAACATCCACTCATATGCTGTAGTACACACCACACAACAACAACACAACACTAGTAATTAAGTAAATAAATAAATACATATTTTAAAATACTCAGAAATTTGCTTCAGCAGTACCAGTCCTGGGCATGAAGAATATAATAACAGAAGAGCTTTATTTTATTTTATTATTTTTTATTTTATTTTATTTTATTTTATTTATTTTTCTTTTTCCCCATATCAGGCTTCAAACTTTCAAATTTCTGTTTCTTTCCAGCCCCAAACAATATTTTGATCAGATTGAAAAACTTCTCCAATGTTTTTCATTTTATAACAGTGCTGTTTGAAGGTGTTGTTTAGGCTTAATATTCTTTAGACTCCAACCCTCATTTCCTCTGCCGGCCTTTCCCACCTAAGTTCTAGGTCAGCACTCCTGGGTCTTAGTAACCGGCAATAAGGAAGTAAAACATAGTTTTTGACTCAGCCACGCCTGACTCAGTCTGCTACTCATTGTTCCTCCTGAGAAGCAGAGGAAAAAAAAAAAAAAAAAAAGAACTGAGGAAGCACAGAGGCCGAGTCTCCTGGTGTATGCCCAGAATCCCAACACTTAGGATACTGAGACAGTAGGACTGCTACAAGTTCAAGGGTAGCCTAGTCTATAGGGTGAGAGCCTGTCTCAAAATAGAAAAGAGAAGCAAAAGGTCTTTATTATTTAGCTGGTTCCATTTTATTTAGCCATTAGTGTCCTGTTGGGAAAGGTATTCATTTGTCTGCTGACCCTCTTTTGTAAAGAATTTATGGCTTTCTTTAGAAAAAAAAAAAAGTCAAAACCAGAGCTGGAGAAATGACTCATTCGAAAAGAGCCCTGACTGCTCTTCCAGAGGATCTAGATTCAGTTCCCAGCATCCACAAAACATCTGATAACTATCTCCTGGGAGCCCTAACGCTGTCTTCTGGCCTCCAAAGGCACTAGGCACATACATGGTGAGCAGACATACATACAGATGAAACACTCATACACTTTTAAAAAATTATTTTAGGAAATACACTCAATCCTTCAAAGAACCAACAACAGCTTTCTTTTCTTTCAGGTAGATATTGGTCTACTGTGGACCATTGATTCTCTCTTATCTTTGTTTAGGTAATAAATTCCTCATACAGATAACATCCTTGGGCAGTATTCTTTACAAGATACTTTTACTGTTCACCATGTCCACCTGTATTAATTTTATTGCTGTGATGAAATGCATGATGATTAAGGAAGGGAGCGTTTACCTCAGCTCACAGTCTGAAGATACAGATCTTCATGTTAAAGACAGAACTGGTGGCAGAAGCATGAGGCTGCTGGTCACAGTCAAGAAGCAAAGAGGAATGTCCCCCATAGGCTTGGGTGTCTAAACACATGGTGGTGCATGAGATACAACTTTTAGGAGGACGTACATCACTAGGAGCATCACCCCACTTCTGGTTTGACCTCTGTTTCCTGCTGTGACCTCTCTGCTTCTGGTTCTTGCTGTCCTGTTTCACCTGTCACTGCCAGAATAGTCTCTCACCTCTTTACAACTGTATGTCAAAACTTTTCCATAAGTCACTTTTTGGCATGGCATTTTATCACAGCACCACAAAAGTAACTAATGCAAAGATTAATATTGGTGCTCAACTCATTTTCTTGTTTTCAATCCAGGATCCACATCCATGGGAAGATATGGTTCATATTTAGGTGGGTCTTCTCTCTTCAAGTAAGCCTTCCTGAAAAAACACTCCAAGGGTGGATTCAGCCAGTCTCATGCCTAAGCAAAGAGATGATATTATGCTCTGTTCACAGACTTCAAAGGGCAGAGGTCAAATTCACACAAGATCATGGATAGTCACAGCCACAATCTTTACAATAATTCTGTATTAATCAGCCTCCTGCTACTATAACAAAGTGCCTGAGATAATTGATTTAGATGAGAAACAATTTTCTTAGCTCATGTGTTTTGACATTCCAGTCTATCATCAGGTGGTCCCACTGCTTGAAGACTCTGAAGGCAGTGTCTGAAGAGAGAATAATGGAGTAAAACCTCCTTTATCATGAACCAAGAAGCAGTATAGAGAAAAAAGGAGACTAGGGTCTCACAGTCCCCTTCAAGAACACTTCCCCCAAAGACCTAAAGGCCTCAAACTAGGATATACCTTCCTAACACTGCCCAACAGTGCCCACTCAGAACCAAACCTTTAAAACCTTTTGGGACAGCAAGATGGCCAGCAAGTAAAAATACTTGCTGAGCAAGCCCGATGACCTGAGTTAGATCCCTGGGAGGCACATAAAAAAGCCAGGTGCACTGTCCATATCTAGAATCCCACATTCCTTGGGCAATATGGGCAGCAGAGACAGGAAAATCACTTGGAAGTTTATGGCCCAGCTACTCTCGAGTACACAGCACAGCAGAAGCAACAAGAAAGCCAACATCTCAGAAAGGTAGAAAAAGAACTGACTCCTGAAAGTTGTCCTTTAGCCTCCATAATCCACTATGGCCCACGCTAATCTACACATTAACATACATACCATGCACACCACCACACCACAAACAACAACAACAATAATAATACATAAAATTTAAAAATACTTGGACTTTTGGGGAAATGTTTTTCCAAATGATAGAGAGCCCCAAAATCAAAACAACCCACATTCACAACAGCAGATTAACAAAACATGGTACATTCATATAATGAATAATTTCAGCTCTAAAAAGGAAATGAAGTACTAAGAGATGCCACACTGATGAGCTTTGAAAATGTCATTTTAACTGTAAGACATCAGGCACAAAAAGCCACACATGGTATGATTCTGCTCAAATGTACAGGCAAAAATCCATACAGACAGAAATCAGACTGACGCTTGCTAGGGACCAGAAGGAGAGACAAGGTGTGACTGCTAATGACATATTATTATTTTTTTTTAGGTATAATAAATATGTTCTAAGATTAGATAGTTGCACATGAATACACTCAAAACCATTGACCACTTTGAAAGCGAAGCTGAGGGCTAAACCGATTACTGTTAGGAAGGTGCATGCCTTAGAAGCACAAGGACCAGAGCTGGACCTGAACATAGTGTCACACACTTGTAATGTCGCATACATGTAATGTCACACACACGTACTGACGGGGTTAAGAGGGGCTAAGACTCACTTGCCAGACAGTCTATACAACTTATTTGGAGAGAGCAGTGAGAGACCCTGTCTCCCAAAAAAAGATTTATCAGAGATTGGGAAATGACATCTGAGGTTGCCCCTTGGTTTCCATTGATAGCTGTGCATGTACACACACACACACAGAGTGAAATTGGTGAAACATGAATTATGTCTCAATCGATCTATTATTTAAAAGTATCCTAATGACCCTCTCGTTGAGAATTGTTGAGGGACCACAGGTCCTTAACAATCTGCGTACCTCTTAGCAAGCCCTGGGGTTGGTATAGCCCTTCTCAATCAAATGTAGGATACTTATCCTCTGCTGAGCTGTTTTAGAGCCTCCATCTGAACACGGGAAATTCCCATCTGGCAACTTTACACTTGGTTCTATTTCCAGGCTCTTACTAAAAGTAACCATGATGTTCATGCTGTCCACAACACCCTTCTTACAGAATAGTCACCTTTCAAAACCTCTAGCAGAGGTATAAATCCCTCTCCACATGGCTACAGAGGCTACCACTGTCTATTCAAAAGCCAAGGACACTACAGTGCTTTGTTGATCCCAGAAGCACAGGAAAATATATTCACCGAATAGCATTAGGTAGGTCAACCACACTCTAGTGGGTGGCCCTATACCCAGGAGTATAGGAGCAGCACAAATCAGATTCTATGGGTCATTAAAAAAGAAGAAGGAGAAAAAGAAAGAGAGTGAGGACAGAAGTTGGAGAGGGAGACAGGGTTGGTCTGGGAGGAGTTAGGGCAAAGAGTGGAGGTGATATGATCAAAACATATTGTATGAACTTCTCAAATAATTAATAAAAGTATTACAGTAAATGCAAAAAAAAATCTAAACACAATATTGAATGTATTACACAGAACCTTGGTAGCTTAATCTCACACTGAGAAGTCATTTCTTATTTCGTTTATTTTGTGGCAATTATTTCCACCATTGACAATTACAATCATTGCTACAGTTGTCTGGAGGACCTGTTTTATTCACTCACAACTTTAGTGAGAGGCTACTATTGTACACAGATGACTCTTTATTCACAGTAAGCTTACTTCATTTCAGTTATCAATTGTATGTTGGGGCCCAGAGGTTGAGTGCTTGCCTAGCACTCAAAAGAATCCCATGATTCTATCAATGATTACTGATGATCAAGGACAGAAACTAAGGGCTGGAGGTCGAAGTTAGTGGTAGATAGTATGCACAAAGTACAGGCAAGGTCTTGGGTTTGATCTTACCAACACAATAAAGGAGACAGAGACAAACGTTGACTGTAGATAATCATCGGAAACAACTGACCTATACATGTGTGGCCAGAAAGACACACACACACCACACACACACACACAACTGTGTAACCCTAAAATCCTCCAGATCTTGTGTTGCAAAACATATACTCTTATGATATCAATCCCCCCTTTTTGTTACTGATTTTGTCATAGCTAACAAGTAGGAAGATGTTACAGCAAGTTTATATAAATATTAATAAATCCATTGTTTCTTCAAAGGGCATTTCACAATTTCAGTTTGTAGAAGTGGTTATGGAATGTTTTTTCTTTTTTGGTCCAAATTTTAATGCTTACCACATTTCCATTAATCAACAAACAGCAAAGCTGCCATTGATGTCCAGCTTGCCTCTCCTTAAAAGGAGTTGCTTTCCAACTTCCTCCCAACTTGCAAATCCTCCAGAACTTCACTCAACCGGAATTTGCCACTTCACTGTATCTAGAATGACTCACTGTGACACTGTTAAAGAACCCTGGGCCTCTCAGTCTAAGACCACCACAGACTGCAGCCTTACTTTAAGATTTGTTGGCCTCTATTGGCCTCTATTCTTGTTCCAAAAGAACACTTGTGTGGGGATGGGGAGAGGGAGGAATGTACAAGCAAAAGAATACATGAAGGGGTTGTGTGTGTGTGTGTGTGTGTGTGTGTGTGTGTGTGTGTTCATGTGTGTGTATGTGTGTGTGTGTGTTCGTGTGCATGTATGTGCACGCATTCTGATACCTCATCTTTCAGAGGTTGAGTAGAGAAAGTAAATAAGTATGATGTTTAAAGAAACATCATACATATTTAAGAAGGAGCCTAAACCTGAACAGAAGTCCCTTCCCTTTTCAGACAAAGGATGATATGTCGGGAGAGGTTAAGAAACTGACAGAGGGGCACATAGCTGGTAAATAGTCAACACCATCTGAGCTGTAAGTGCTGGGTCTGCAGTGACCTCCAACGCTGTTTTTACTCAGTTCTTATACATCCCTCTTTGGTGCCATTATTTCCTATTCTGTAACCTAAGAATAATAACAGTTCTGCCCTTCTCATGGAGCGCTAAGATGACATGTGCAAATGCGTGTTAAAACCCTTGCAAATGTCAGATGCTGTATGAAGTGAAAATTATTTCAATCAAGAAACAAATGCATACCATAAAACATGGATGAGAAAACCATTCATGAGTGGGAAATACTCTGCAAATGGCTTGCCGCACTCATAATTAAGTTTTCAATTACATCTAAGTACTAAATAGAACTAAAGGGGAAATAAGATTGTCGTCCTTGCATAGGGCCAAAAGAAATCAGCATGGGTCTAATGGAAATTACACAACTACATGGGGCCTAATGAAAATTGGGTTGTGTCACTAAAAGCAGGCCATTTTACTATGCCCTTTGTCCCTTCCACTCTTGACTTCCTTTCATGACACCCTCATCGGTGCTGAAGCCTTGAAGTTATCACCATAATGGAGACAATGGGTTAAGAACAAAGGGAGTAGCCAGGTTCAAAGATACTGAGTCTAAGGAGAAGGACATTATTTGCAATGATATTTAAATTGTATTCAAGTTTTAGAAATTCTAAGAAGCAAAAATAGGAATGGGAGAAGCAAAGGGGCAGCACATAGGTTCTTAAAACATTTAGCCTGCATGAAAACACCAAGAATAAAAGCCATGCAGAAAAACAGAAGTGAAAAAAGCAAATAGGAAGACTTCACTAGATCACACAGTATGACTGGTATGGGGGAGGGCACGGAACTGTTATTTGGAAAGATAAATTAGGAAAGAGATTTCCTTTCTTTCTTTCTTTCTTTTTTTATTAAGTTCTTAGGTTAGCATACAAAGGGCTGTGTTCTGTCTCGGCATTTCCATATATATGGGCAATTATGCTTTGCTCTAACTTGTCCCTGTTCCCTTCCTTCCTGGATAGTCTTCCCTTCTGCCTTATTATTACATAGATCCATTACCCTCTCCACCTCTCACCTCCCTCAAGATCTCTCCATCCTCTCTCATGACACACATACACATTTACACATATGCACATAGGGACACATACACAGGTACACACACAAAATGCATGCACACACATCTACATATAATTCCAAGCCTAGGATCTGCATAGAAGAGAAAACACGCAGCATCTGTCATCCAAGTCTAATTTATTTCACTTCATGTGACAATCTCCAGTTCTACACATAGCCCTAAAAAATAATATTTCATTTTTCTGCATGCCTGCATAAAATTCCAAATAATATTTCATTTTTCTGCATACCTGCATAAAATTCCACTGTGTATAAATAACATTTTCTTTATCTGTCTATTGATAGACATCTAGGCTGGTTTCCTGGTCATCGTGTGGCAATAAACAGGTATGTGCAAGTGTTTCTGTAATATGTTGATTAGAGTCCTTTGGGTGTATACTCAGGTATAGCATAGCTAGAATTACTAAGAAGTTTTTCTTAACTTGAGCATCAAGTAAAGACACTCCCCCACATCATGTGGCAAACTTTATTTAGTAACTCCCTCTGTAGAGGGAGGCATGGTTATTTATTACCACTACCTCCTGATACACACACCCGGAAATTCCTAAACGGGTCAGCTAAACTAGATCACTCCATTGTGGAACAGGAATGTCTGACGCAGCTCTTCTTGGCTGCTTCCTCCTGTCAGTAGGGAAGAGTAAATGGTGGTAGAAGCCATGATCTAGTTAAGACCAGGAACTAAACACCTTCGCTGAGAGGAGTAGGCATTAGAAAAGACTAGCAAGGTAGGTAGGGCACACAGTCAGGAAAGTAAAATAGTAGGCTGCTAGGTGACAGAACTGGTGGAAGAATATAGCAGTATAGAACCCTAGAGCAAGTACTATATAGAAATCTAGACAGCAAGATCTAAAGACTGCCAGTCTGGTGGCTGCAATCCTGGTGGACAAGGGCAGCTTGGTAATCAAGCAAGACTTCTCTTCCACAACTGAAGACTTGTCCAGAAATGAAGGCAGAGACTAAGGGTAAGGAAATAGGCCCATTACTGCCATAGAGACACAGGTGGGAGTTTGGGCCAAGGGAAGAGTAAGGGGCTCATTTCTGGGAATGCGGTGCAGAATTAGAATGGACTGGCCTACACTAACACTGCACTGAGGCTGAACAGCCAAACTCTTCCTTTGGACTCACTTCCTTTATATCTTAAGTTGAAAGACATCCCCAAATCTGGAACAAAGCTAAATGGATGCAAGCTTTAATCTTGCTGATAAGCCTATGTGTTCCTATAATGCCCCGTGATGTATCTTATTATATTCACTTACTCATTAATTTAACCAATATATAACGCATAGGTCCTTTTTGTGTTTCAGGCATTGTACATTTCCCTAAATATCAATGCCTACAATGATCCTATGAGTTTGGCACAATGACAATCACCATTTTACAAATAAGCACACTAAGTATGGAGCCTTTAAATGACTTATCCGGGTCACACAGCTGGCAAGGGATGAGTCAGAAGATGAATCCAAACATTCAGACTCCAAGTACCTATTTCTAAACACTACCCCACCATGTTGCTGCCTTTGTCATGCTTCGTCTGTATTTCTGTTCCCCCCTAGAGTCAAGGACTTGAGTCATGTTTGAATGCCCAGTGCAATACCTAACACATGGAGAACATTAATATAATAAATGCCCAACACATGAATGAATGTGTGCCTGCCATAATGAATGCACAAATAGTAAAGGCTACAGTCCATGACAGAAGAAGCAACAAGGGAATTGGATTTGGGTAGCAAGATCTGCTTAATAGTACAATAGAACGCACTCAATAACCAAGGTGAGGAGGACCTGTGTGGTGATTTGAATAAAACGGCCCCCATAGGCTCACATGTTTAATTGTTTAGGCAGTGACACTATTAGAAAGGATTAAGAGGTGTGGATTGGAGTGGGTGTGGCCTTGTTGGAGAAAGTGTCAATGGGAGTAGACTTTGAGATTTTTAGAAACCCAACCCAGGCCCAGAGGCTCTCGCTCTTCTTGCTGCCTGTGGATACAGATGTAGAACTGTCAGTTTCTTTAGCATCATGTCTGCCCATATACTGCCATGCTCCCTGCCATGGCAATAATAGACTAAACCCTCAGAAACTGTAAGCCAGCCCCCAGTTACATATTTTCCTTTCTCGGAGTTGCTATGGTTGTGGTATCTCATCACAGCAATAGAACACTGACTAAGACAGCCTGGTAGACTTGCAAAAGGAGGTGCTGAACTATGGCTCATAGCAGGATCTGTGGGTGAGTAACTTTAAAAAGTAGCTGAGGTCAGAGGGGATTGAGACACAGGAAATATTTGTACAGTGAATGCTCTGCTACTTATAAATGTCCCATTCCCTACCTCCCACTTGCTCCATGGTATTTTATGTCCTGCCTCTCAGCTGAGAGAATATATAGACTTAGTTGCACATGAAAAGTGACTATTCCCCAGATCATTGACAACCATCCTATACAATTGGCACACAACCATCTCTGGATAAGACTCTGCTATAATAAGCACAGCTCTTATTCAAAACATCCAAAGGACAGAGTGTTGGTAAGCTCAGACCTCATCTCCCTTATAGCATGTGGCCAGTAAGGTCATTTCTGAGAAAAGCTTTCATAAACATTTGAGCATTTAATGACTCCTGTTGTATTGTGCACAAATATGGATGAACCTAGGACTCTAGATGGACAGATGACACACTCCCAGGTTTCTCACTGTCTTGTAAGTCCCTCTCCAACCAGAAGTTTAGTAGTCAGGTGGCATCACCTGTAGTTTCAAGAGAAGGAGAAAAAAAATGTCTAATAGAGATTGAACATGTACTTACCCGTGGATTTTATTCAAAGTACCTTGTACTCATTCCCTTTTTGAACATCACAACAGCCTTTTTTTTTTTTTTATAGAACCAGAGGACATAATAAATATGGGTGATCTGTCCAAGATCACTTGCCAAATAATGAGTAGAGGCTGGGTTCAAAGTCAAATCAGTTCGTCTCCAGAGTCTGTGCTGGGAACCACAGCACTAAATAGATCATTAGCTGTTTTTTGTTTTTTTTTTGTTTGTTTTTTTTCTGTTTTTCGAGATAGGGTTTCTCTGTATAGCTCTGGCTGTCCTGGAACTCACTCTGTAGACCAGGCTGCCCTCAAACTCAGAAATCGCCTGTCTCTGCCTCCCAAGTGCTGGGATTAAAGGGTGTGCCCACCCCGCATCATTAGCTCTTGAGTATAGCAAATACTACCCTGACTAAAATGTGAAACTGACTTGGGAAGCCATACCAGCTCGTTTCAGACACTCATGCAAAACCCATGCACTGTGTGCATGTTCCAGACTAAGTGAAAACCAAACCAAACTGACTATGTCTGTTTTCCTTGTAATAGATATGAAGGAATATAAACCTCTCAAAGGGATGCCACAGAGGCCTCATACAGTCTCCTGATAAAGCCTCCTCTAATCAGAGATGTGTGAAAATAGAATCCGAGTCATAGTCTGCCCAAGGTAACCAAGAACTCGGCTCCATGCTAATGGTTGGTACAAACGATATTTTTTTTTTCAAACCATGACTACTGAGCCTGCTGCTCCTGCACACTTTCTTCAGGCCAAAATTATTATAATTAGAGAATGCCTCAACAGGACTAGGGTGCCTTTGGCATCCAATTTCTACCTTGGCAAGAACCCAGCCTAAGAAGGTGCTCTTTGGCTCATAAGGACCAAGCCCATCCAAAGCAAACAGTTCCCATCACTGTTTACAGCAGAACAAGCTTCTTCCTTTAAACAGGGCGAATGTGGAAAATCACTCTGCCAGACATTGCTTGTTATTTTAGCTTCTGAAACTCGGAGAGGAGCCCCACCCAGTCAAGAGATCTAGTGCTCCTCCAATGGGAAAACCATAGGTTGGGAAACACACCAAACATCCAATCAGTGCTTATGAGGCAATGCTGGTTTCTCTAAAAGCACATCATTGTCTTAACTGCTTAACTGGTCTCCAATCAATCAACTCATTTTGACCCAACCTGAAAATTCTCCCCACTTTTCTGACACTACCCAGAAGAATTGCATAATATGTGTCAGTGTTCCTCTGGCCTGGTATTAGCAAGGACGAGCTTAGTAAGTTGTCTGCCTGTCATTAACTTGCACTGCTGTATCATTATAAACTCCTAATTAAAAGTAAGGATTATCACACTATTACTGAAATGTTTGTAGACAATCAATAGTGCCT
The DNA here is from genome assembly GCA_021653895.1 of Mastomys natalensis. Lineage (NCBI taxonomy): Eukaryota > Metazoa > Chordata > Mammalia > Rodentia > Muridae > Mastomys > Mastomys natalensis. The sequence goes on from JAJTUV010000057.1 coordinate 4,848,912, forward strand.
GCTAAGTTTCAAAAAACAGGGCTGGAGAGGTGGCTCAGACGTTAAGAGCACTGTCCTGCAGGGGACCTAGGCTCAATTTCCAACATCCACATGGCAACTCATAATCATCTGCAACTCCAGTTAGAGAGGATACAATACCTTCTTCTGGCCTCTGTACATGTCCACATACACATGGATTGAATTCACGCAAACACACTTAAAAGAAACAGAGAGGAAGGGAGGGAGGGAGGGAAGAAGAAAGGAAAGGAAGGAAAGAGGGAGAGAGGAGAGAGAGACAGAGAGATCGTTCAGACAGACCCATGTCTGAAATTCAGTGAGTCATGATAAGGCTTCTGGATGACATGCCCAGTAGTTGGCAGTTACATGAAATCAAAAAAGGTAAATATAAGAGAAAAGACATACATGATTTGGATATGGATCTTAGCTGTTTTCTTTATCCTCCATTTCTAGTTCTCAATTGCCAGGCATCTTTGACTGAGGAGTAACAGAATATCCACTGCTTCAAGCTCTAAAATGATTAGGCCAACTAAAATATCAGCGTTAAGTATACTGGGAATAGCAGTACTTATTTATATGAAAGCTGTTCTAGAAATGGAAACAGCACAAAAGAGAAAAAATTCTATCCCCATCCCCACCCTGCTGAAGGCAGAGGTGGGCTCAGGGTGGAAAAGCAAGCTTAAGAGCTTATTTCTGATTGAAATACATTGAAGTATTCAAATGCCTTTACAGGGGTTAATTTGGGACTGTCCAAGCTCCTGGCGGCTGATGGTCATGGCTCTGCTTTTCTTGCTTACAATGGAGCATGAGAAGGGTCTCTGACAGCACCTGCTTCTCTTTGCCCTGAAGTGAAAGGCAGAGAGTAGATGTCAGTTCTACTGTCAGAGTGCCTAATGTACCAGCATGTGCTGCACAGGACTCTAGGGAGCTCTGCTCCCACAGACCGGCTTTTGTCTCCCTAAGCCCAGGAATCCGTGTGTCATGCATGAACTTACAGCATGTCTGCTCTATCAGTCCGGGAAGTAAACAGCAGCAACACCAGGCACCAGAGCTCTCAATCTGTTTATCATTTCCAAAAGCATTAAGAAAACAAATATGGATATCTTTGTGTACTCCTTTTCAAATAAGAATAGCTTGAAATGTAAAAAATGTATTTAAATCATTATGTCCTTTTTTTTTTAATGAATAAGATAAATTTAAAGAGATTTGAGAGATTTTCTTAAAGAGGATGTTTCCTGCTGGCTAGTTTTCATTGTACGGGAAGATGCTATGATGGCTGCTAGGGCAGAGAAGTGTCAGCAGTATCATTCCCCTATGAACCCTGCAAGCTACAACCAAACTGCTATGCAAACCTACCCACCAGTGGAATGGTGGTATGACAACTGTATGAGAAACCAACCACTTCTGATTAGATTTGAGCCTCACAGGAGGGAATTCATACCTAGAATTGTAAATCTGGTCAAAAGCCCTTGGCTAGGAAGGCCACAGGACCTGGGGATAGGAGGAGGGGTCTACTACTGTTGTTTTAATAATGGACATGTTATCAAACTACCCTGAATATTTACATTTATACTTACAGAGTAGAGCTTTTCTCAGCCTTGGTCAAGAAGCTTCCCTCTGCTCAAGGCACTGTGAATAAGTGACTGAGAACTTAGCACTAAACAGAACATCTACATCACCTTTCTCAAGGCTCCGGGAGGAAGTGGGAAGCATGTGGGAGCTAGATGTTGCGAATGAACACTGTGAAACGCTGTCTTCTGGACACAGTATGGCCATCGCACTCACGGACTCCCAACACCTAAGGTCACTTGCACGTCAGCACAAGATAAGGCCCATGAATCTTCCCTGTGAGTGGAGAGAGGCTCAAGAGGCCTCACCTCTCCCTGAGGGGATATTGACAGTTCATCATTGCTGGAGGAGAGGGAGTAGTTATTTTCAGTAGCATGAAACTGTCAAAGAATAAAAACTTTTAGTTAAAAAAGAATTTTAGTTTTGAAGGTAAGGAAGTGACAGAATAATTTCATAACTAGCACAAGATTATTTTAAAACAGACTTCAAAAGCACATGTTCTAAGTATTTTATACACTGATTACTATTACTGGGCAGGTTTTTATTTTGTTTTATTAAAATACATAATGCCCACCTCAATTCATTTTTAATGCTGTTGAACTAAGTATGTCGACTGTGTCAAACCGGTGCCACACACTTAAGGCTGAGTCAGTTGTATTTGCCTTCTGTTTATTTATAAACCCCGCCTCCTTCCAAAGAGAGCCTGAAGTTGCTGCTACAGTTGGTCACACAGATCCTTCAACCTCCAAGTCTGGCAAAAACCAGTATTTCTGGTTCTGTACTGCTTGTGGAACCTTACAAGTACTGATTCATAACAACCTGAGACCTGTGCAGACTGGCTCTAATAACCCTCGTAGCAGTATATGGAAATTACTTGTTTCACTAGCCAAGAGGAAAACCAGTCACAGTTTTGAATCCTTTAGACCCCATGTCTTTGTTATCAATGCAGGGCAGGCAATCACTTCTACCACCACCCCTAAGTGTACTAGGCAAAAAATATACCCAACTTGAGAGCAAAAGTCTCAAAGGCATCGTGTCCTTGGCTGTGACTGTCAACTGTCAACACAACTAACAATATCTCTCTTCTCAGGGACATGTCTGGGTTCTGTCATCACTGGCTTTCTTCTCATCAAGTCAACTTTCCAAAGGAAGGCTTTCCACTCACATGTCTCCACCGCCCATTAGGAGCCAGGGATTTTCCAGGAAATCCCTGCTAAGGGCTGGCCGGGCACTCAGTGTTTGATAACTCAGAGACATAATGTTCCTTTGGGCTATGAACCTGTTACCTCTCATCTAGCCTCAAACAAACCTTATGCAAGAGCTTTCAGAGAAGAAACTTCCTGATTCTACAGAATCTAGGGTTTGTGATCCAAGGAGCAGTTTTCTCTTTTAAGCTTGAAATAAATTAATACTATTTGTAGTATGGCCCTCCAGGCCTGGCTTTTGCTGTTGTTTGTTTGTTTTTTAATGTATCCTTGTTTACTAAAATTACATTTACACTTACACACTAGAGCCTTTCTCAGCCTTGGTCTTAATTCATTCCTAAACATTTTATGGCTTCTTTTTTGTTCTGTTTTATTTTGTTTCAGAGACAGGGTTTCTGTGTATATCCCTGGCTGTCCTGAAACTCGCTCTATAGACCAGGCTGGCCTCAAACTCAGAGCTCTGCCTGCCTCTGCCTCCCGAGTGCTAGGACTAAAGGTGTGCGCCACCACCACTAGGCTATGGTTTCTAGTTAGAAAGTAATCCTGACTTTCTCCCACCCTCCTGTAAAAATCTAATGGGTATAAAGTTAAGAACAGTTTTGTCTTGCAGTGGTTCAACTTGAAGATCCACATTAGAACTTTCCAGACCCCTTTCTTCAACCAACCTTTCTTCCTGAAATCCATCACTATTTTTGATGAAGGGAAAAGTAGGCAGTGGTGGCCCACTACTCGTTACTGTTGAGGAATTTCACTCTGGGATGCCTTTGCCTCTGCACTTCTTCAGATTTGACTGACAGCTCTTCCTCAATGGCAGAGTGTCTCCAAGACTTACAGAAAAAACTTTTCCTCTCAAAAGACTATTTTTCCTCTTCCTGTATCAAAGTCCTTCACCAAAGCAACTCTATGTTATGCACCCAGCACATTATCTAACGTATAGCAATATCAGTAACTTACAAATGAATAGGATGAGAAACTTTATGAATGAATGATTTTCTCTCTCTTCCATCCTCCTCTTTTAACTCCAATCTCCTGGGTACTTTTTCATTCACTCTAAATTGTTAATCTACTCAGTGGGTCTTTCTCAGAAGGCTTGTCAAGTTGAAAGGAAGGAGACTTTCCAAGTACAAATCAAAACATCCTATCCTAACCCTCACAGCCTTAATGTTGAATGGCAACTAGACTGCATCTAGAATCACCTAGGCTAAAGCCTCCAGGCATACCTGTAAGGGATTATCTAGTTTAGTTAATTTAGGAAGAGCCAAGAACACTTAACTGTTCAAAGTACCAAGCCCATGAGCTGGGATCTCAAAATCTAGACTGAATAAATGAACAAAACAAACCATGCACTAACATTCATCTCCCCAAGTCCTGCCTGTGGTGCAATATGGCTAGTCACCTCATGTTCCTGTCAATCTGAGCCAAGACTTTAGCTGAAATGGGCAGAGAAAAGGGAGATAGAACCTGTTGAGACCACCTCTCGTAGATAGACAAAGCCCCTGGTCAAGGGATGGGGCTACCTATTCATCTCAAAGTTTTTAACCCAGAAATGTTCCTGTCCAAAGGAAGAACAGGGACAAAAAAAAAGAACAGAGACTGAAGGAAGGGCCAATCAGGGACTGCCCCACCTAGGGATCCATCATGTCTGCAGACACCAGACCCAGCACTGTTGCCATGGTCAAGGCGCTTGCTGACAGGAATCTAGTGTGGCAGTTCCTTGGGAGGTCCAGCCAGCAACTGACCAATGCAGATGTAAATGCTGGGAGCTAACCCTCAGACTGAGCTCAGAGAACCTGCTGGGGGAGCTGGCCGAAGAACTTGAGGAGCAGAGAGGGACTACAACGCCATTGGAAGAACATAGGCTGGCCTAACTACCCAGTTCCCCAGAGTCTAGGCCACCAACTAATGAGTGTACCTGGAGGGATCCATGACTCCAGATACATATGTAGCAGAGGATGGCCTTGCCTGACAGCAACAGGAGGACGGGCCCTTGGTCCTGGGAAGGTTTGATGCTGGAGCAGTGGGGCGGGAGAGTGTGGGTAGGTGGAGAACACTCTCATACAGGCAGAAGGGTGGGGGGAGGAGAGCAGATGTGGAGTGGGGGGTTGGTGAAGAGGTAAACAGGAAGTGGGATTATCAAGAGATAAGGGGTTAGTGGAGGAGTAACCAGGAAGTGGGATATCATTTGAGATGTAAACTAATAGAATGATTAATTAAAAAAAAAAAAAAAATCTGGGCCAAAGAAAACCCCTCCTTCTCTAAATGGCTTTTGTCAGGTATTTTGTTCCAACAGGACACATAATTAACACGAGCGTTAACTCCATACTCAATACTACTTTCAATGAGTAAAAGTAAGCACCTGATTGTCTCTGGATATTTCCATTGCTCATTCCTCTTTCAGAGTTGTCAGGACTCTCACAGATCACAGGAATTTCTGATTGCTCAGTCTTTATGCACACACAGGATTTTAAATATAGGGGTGTAAAACACGAAAACAAAAGAAAATAATTTTTAAAACAAACGGCAGTCTCACTGGGTATACAAACCACACTTAAGGGCAGGCCCCAGCCAACACAGTAGATGGCCAAGACAAAATGAACTCAATGGTATTTTTGTAGACATTTTGTCTCATAGTGCTTTGGTTTTTTATTTGTTCGTTTGTTTTGTTGGATTTTGGTCTTACTGGTCTTTTGTGTACATATTATGGTTTCTGATTTTGTGTTTTTATGGTGTTTGTGTGTGTGTGGTGTGATTGCATGTTTCTTGTGCTTTTTTGTTTTCTGTTTTGTTAATTCTGGTTTGTTTAGAGCTTTTACATTTGTTTGCCTATTTGTTTTCTAAAGAAAAAAAAAGAAGGCATGAAGCTGAGTAGGTGAGGAGTTGGGGAGAGTCTGGGAGGAATTAGGGAAGGGGAAACTAATTAGGATATATTGTATGAAAGACAACAAGCATGCATGCGTGCGCGTCTGCACGTGAGTGTGCGTGTGCGTGTGCGTGTGTGTGTCTGTTTGTTGGCAATGTAGAGGATAGTGGTATAATTCTCAATACTAGGGTAAAGACAGAGGCTGGAAAGTCTAAAGACAGCCTGGCCTACTCTGAAGACCAGCTCTTTGTAGAAGTCATCTTCCTACAGAAGATGAAGCAAGATTAGGAATCCAGGCTGGGCTACACTGAGGGATCTTGTCTCAATTTAAAAGAAAAGAAAAAAAAACTGAGAAGACATAAAAATATATTTACTTAATATCTTTATTTTACCAAAAAGGAAAATATTGCCTGAATAAAGAAGATAGCATTTATAATGGTACAGGAAAAATCTCATAATGAAATCACATATTCTTTCTGCCTCTTTATTCCTATCCAAAAGATCTCTGTTTATCCACATCATCAGAATCAAATGGGACCAATAAAGAAATAAAAGATGTCATCATTGCAGTACTTCCTTTCAGATACCAGTAGTCAATCTTACTAAAGAAAACAAATGGAGATGTTTGCCATAGTGTTTTGTAACCTTCATCTCATTACTTCATCTTCAACCATTCAAGACACCACCGGCAGAAAGGTCTATTGTCCAAAACGCAGTCCCTAAGATAGGAGGAGCAATCAGACAGATTACAAACAAACCTGAGTGGTTTCACAAGAAGCCCTTGGACCTAGAGACTTCTCTGTTGTCATATGAGACTGAGCCTAGACATTATCATCCACTCCCGTACCCAGTGACAGGCAGTTTCTATGCACGGTATTAACAAGTGTGAATAACAAGTGTGAAGACCAGGCACTCCATTATCTCAAGGATAGGTTTACATAATGACGTGTGCTAACGCCTCAGATAGCCTTGCCAAGTGGTATTAGTGAGTTAGCTCCCTGACATTAAGGGACCTGGTAGTTGACCTAACATGAAAATGTCTGAACTTCGAGTCATTTGTCTTATAAATGTCAGTGAATTTTAAATAATTAATTTGGCATTTACATCTACTGAGGAGCTCCCTCACCCATCACCTTCTAACTACTACACTTTGCTTTATTATTCTGTCTTTATCCTTTCAGAACACTCAGCTATAATTCTCAGCAGCTTAACTTCTATTTGAAACCCTGTGGAAATTGCTTCGGACTGTGCACTCCAGGCTTTTCCATCACATGTAGACCATTCCTTCGGGGCCTAATATTACTTCTTCTACTCTGTCCTGTCCTCTAAAACTGTGTTGTCCCTAAAAGGTTTCAATGTTCTTCTTATTCTCTCTGTGTCATTAGGTGGATTTTGGGGTGTGTGTGTGTGTGTGTGTGTGTGTGTGTGTGTGTGTGTGTGTGTTGAGACATGTGTGTAGAGGTCAGGACAACCTCAGGTGTGAGCCCTCCCCCTCTACTTGATTTGAACAGGATCTCTCTCGTGTACTTCAGGCTTCCTGGCTCACAAGCTTCCAGAGACTCTCCTGTCTCAGCTTCCCATCTCCTTTAGCGGCACACTGGGACCACGGATGTGTGTTACTGCATCCAGCTTTTACATGGATCCTGGGGTTCCTAAGCCAGCTCACCCAGGACATCTCACATTCAGGAAGCACTTTACACAGAGAGCCTTCTCCCCAGCCCCTCTCCATAGTTTTTTCTTGGTCCACTTCTACTATTACACCTGCATGTGCAGCCACATCACTGGTCTCAATATTTCCCTAGACAGGTCTCCACCTACCTCCAGGATATCAGACCCATCGTATCTAACTTGTTACCCAAATGGCAAATATACAGACAAGCTTCCTCTTCCTCCTGACTTGAGATTTCCACTAATGAGGCCATCCTTTTCCCAGAATCCTAGATCCTGAAGATCCAACCCTAATCCTTCCATTCTACTTTTCATGGACAGTTTTCTGTCTCAAGCCACCATCTTCTCTAGTGTGCATGCATTCACATATGGTGCCCTCTTATAAGCTAGTCTATTGTACATGCAGTTTATGTTCTTTGCTAGATTAAGCCCCTTGTGAAAAAAAAAAAAAAAAAACTGCTTTAATCAATGTAGTCACCCGGCAGCTCCAGCATACCAGTGGGTGTAAGACTATTAGCCATGCGTGATTGATACGTGCCCGTAATCCCAGCACTCAGAGTGCTGAGATAGGTGGACAGTGAGTTTAAAGTCATCTACATAGTAAGATCCTGTCTCAAAACACAATGAATAAACAAAAAAAGAAAAATTAAAAGGAAAAATGAGCATTCTCTGATACACTGTACAGTATTTCCACTGCCCTCTGTCATCCACTAAGCTAGAATTGTCTTTATCCTTACTACCCAGAGGAAAACTACCAAAGAAACATTCTAAGTGATCCCATAATGTGGGATTCCCTGCTGTGGGAGATTCATTATGTGTGTGGCCAACATTTTCAGTCATCTGTGACCACATGAAAACAAAATCTATATTAGGAAGAGACAAAGAAATGTGTGAGGAACCAAATCCGTGTCCCACGTTAGAGCTTTTCCCTCGGTTTGCTCCCTCGTGGTGGAATCCCATCTCGAGCTCCCTGTAATTTGTTTGTCCTGTTATTACTCCCACACTTGGTTATGAGAGCTCTGTATTGCTAATAGCTACATTCAAAACACTGCAACTCCAACTCAGCAAGGGTACACAGCTCTGCAAGTGACTCAGCGCTGTGATGGTGCCCATGTTTCTGTCCTTGCTCACAGCCTCTGCCAGCTCTGGGTTTGCTGCTGCCTGGAGTTAATTAAGCACAGATAACAAGTCTTAGGTTTAGGGTTTGCTTGTTCACTTTTGTTTGCTAACACAACCAGCACCATATGAAAGGTAGTGTGGTCAGACTTGCTGAATTCCTGGACAGATGCATGAATTTAATCCACCAAAGGGAAGAAAGCTGGTGTGGAGTTTCTCATAGCCTGGAGCACTGGAATAAAGCTTGCACCAACCTGCAAGCTTGCACCAACGATGCCACAGACAGCCTTCAGAAAACTTGAATAAATCACTCCATTGGTCTCCTCTTATCATAGGGACTATAAACAGACAAGGACACTGAGCTACAATGAAGCATTCTAAGGGGCAGCTCATGCAACTCAACAATTTTTATGAATGTCTGGCTAGTGGGCAGTATAAAGCTAACACACATACCAGCATCAGTCCTCCATGAAAAGTCTAATTCACTAAGTTAGTCAGAATGCTCTAGCTAGTAGTCAATTCTGACAGAATTAATAACACATTTACAAAGCAAGTCTGATTCCTATTTAATGGACGGACAACAACTTGACCTGGTTTGAGGGAGGACATTAGCATTCAGTTTAACAAAGCACTCTCATTGATACAGCCCCCAGATTGCATTGCCTGAAGCAGAGCTGAGGCACAGACACTGCTCTGCTCCTCCCTTGTCCCCCTCCTCTGTCACACTCCCTCACTCTGTCCCCTAATGGATCTTTGCTTCTCCTTACTCAGTGTGATAGGATAGCTCACTGATCTCACCCTCAAGTTTCAGATCAAACCACAATTCCAGTGACTCTCCTTCAGACCAGATATTCTCTTTATCTGTATTCATTAAATCATTATCATTACTTCCTACTTTGTGTTTGGTTTTTGTTATTTCTGCCTACCTTCATTCCTTCTATTATCATGTAAATTTCCTTTGGATCAAACTTTTTTGTATACTTGCAGCATATGCCAAATTTTTCCATGTAGAAGTCTATTAATATAGCTTCGCATCGAAACACAGATGTTTCCAACATTATGAATGGAAATGGAAAGTCTTTGGTGCTTGGCTGTGCTTTCAGGTCATTCATCTCTAAGCCCTCCCTTTGGGCTAATGGTCTTTGCTAGGATTAGTGTAGCCATCCATAATGTTCTTTCCACTCCACGTTTGCTCTGTGCTGATCTTCTCTGTCATCATTTGTAGCTCTTCCATGTATTGTGGCTTCAGAACACTTTCTTTCCATAAGCTATGTCAGAATCAAGCATGAGGCATGTGCTTTTAAATCGTCATAAAAAGAACAAAAAAAAGCAGTAAGTAGCCATTTCGTTTATCCCTAAATCAATGCCAGCAATTCCAAAGCAGCCAGCCCAGAGCCAATACTGCCTTTCCAAGTCTTCTTCCATTATCATCTCTGCTGACATCAAAGGCATCATCATTGTCTATAACTTACTCAGTTGCCAAAGAATGCCTGGCATCATTCTAGACCCTTGGACAAAACTACACCTTAATTGTGGAGAGTGCAGTCCCTAAGTTCTTGGAATTTCCTTCGGAGTCAACTCACATTAGTATGAAGTATCATTAATAAGTTACAATGCTGAATTTTCACAAATGAATCGTAAGTTAATTTTTTCAAGCAGACACCTTGGAATAGAATGCAGTTCTAATAATGCTGGCAGGGTCTGAAGTTATTTTCAAATCTCTCTTTTGATTGTTTTTAAAGTCAGTTTATGTTTATCAGATTTTGTTTTGCTTTAGCCTCAAGTGGAATTGTTCAGTTTGATTATCTGGGCTTGTCTCTAAATGTATAAATCCATAGGTGATTTATAAAAAATCACTCTTATCTTAAAAAAAGCTGAAAACTTTCCCTAACTGAGGATATTTCAAAGAGTATGCAAGTAGCCCTGAAGGCTATTCTATAAATACCTCGAACAATAACAGTACTATTTAAGTATATGTATAATCTTATTAGGAAAGAAAGAATACTTAGAGTGGTTGTGTTTAGATATATCTACTTTATAGTTGTATTTAATATGTGTCCAGAAAACCACAAAGACAAACAGAAAACCCATTTACAAATATTTTTTTGGCCAGGTACAGTTGAAAAATAAAAATTGTATATATTTAAAGTAAATAATGTATTTTTATTCATATATACATTAAGAAATGATTACCAGAATCCAGCTAAGAAATCTATCACTTACATATTTACCTTTTTAAATATGTTCTAGTTTAATTTTCATTGCTATACTAAAATACTCTGACCAAAAGCAACTTAGGGAAGGAAAAGGTTTGTTTTAGCTTACAGGCACAGATAACATTGAGCAAAGTCAAGGCAGGAACTCAAGACAGCAGCTTGAAGGCAAGCCTACTTGTTCTCCCACACAGGGACACTTCATAGCCATAGAAGTACATCAGGAATGCTGGAGAATGCTGCTTCACTAGCTGGCTCACTGGCTGCCTTATGTGCAGCTAGCTTTCTTACACAGTTCAAGACCACCTTTAGAGGGCTGAGCCTTCCTACATCAATTAACAGTCAAGACAATCCCCCACAGACATACCAACAGGCCAATCTGAGCTAGGTGGTTCCGAAATTGAGGTTCTCCTCTCAGATGACTCTAGGTTTTGTCAAGTCGAGAGTTAAAGCCACCCAGGACAGAATATTTAAGATCTACTGTCTTAGCAAGTTTCGAATATGTTGCTATTACTATAGTAATAATGTCATTAAGTCTCCATAGATTGTTCATCTTATAATTGAAAGTTTTGACAGAGTGTATATACTAGCTTTTAAAGAAAATACTCAAGAACAACTTCAGACAGACTACAAATAGCTTTTGTGTTATTAATTCCTCAGTTAATGGATGATGCCCCATACAGTAAACCTCTTCGATTGATGATACATAACCACCTAATGTGCTCAAGGCATTGTACTGGGTCTCCAGCACTGGAAAAAAAATTAAGGTAATAAGAATCATTCTTCTATTGAAGATTAACTTCTGAAAGAGCCAAAACAGGAGGCTGAAGTTAAGCTGGATGGAGCAACATCTTCACACAGCCTGTAACTGTTGGAGAATGGTCCATAATTTTCTACTGTTCCTTGGGATTGGTTAATTCTATTTTAGTACTAGTAGATTGCTGTCTGTTTTTCAAAACTACGATTAAACGTTTAGTGAATTCAAATTTCCAACAAGGGCGCTTATGTTTCCTAATGCTTGTGTGCCTAGTATACTGGCACTAACTAGAATCTTATCTCCACTGGAATGCAGGGCAGTAGGACAGCAGGACCTATGGACACCACTATGCACTCAAAACAGCACAGCTGAATCATACCAGTGGCCACATCATACTGTCAAACTGGAGGGGGATGAGCAAAGCTGTTGACTTAACCACTTAAACACAGATAACTGATGAATGGTGTGCATGGAACCTCCCTACAACAACCAAAATCACCTGAGCTTTGAAGATGCCAAAGAAAAGTCCTTTAAGCAAAATAACTGCTACAGTAATATACAGAATTAGTATAAATACCATATCTGCCACCACAGAAATCTTTTAAGGAAACACCTTCAACATTATAAATGAATTATGTATGAAAGACCTAAGTCTAAACAGTAATAATTATAATGCTTCTGTTTACTGAGCATCGATGTACTTAAAAGTACTGTTCTCACTTGCCTGGCCAAGAAAATAAACATCAGAGGCACCCAGCTAACAAATAGACAAGGTCTACGATGTGTGATCAGAAACCAAATGAAAGATTCCTTCAGAACCTAATTTCTTGGTAAATCCATCTCAGTTCTCATAGCTAATTAGGTGGCAATGAGGAAAAGGACAGTAAGGAAGAAAGAAAGGGAAGGTAAGCAAGAAAATGGGGAGAAGGGAGATTGCAACACAATATCCATTGCAGAAATTCTGATCTGCAAGCCCATGATTCCTCTGTACCATATCAGTTCTCAGTTTTGTTTTGTTTTATTTTGGGGAGGATAGAGCCTTTTGACAAAGTGATGGTAGTTGGTATTAACAACCCAAACTCCATATATTATAGTACTATATTCCTGGAGTTTGTACCCTGGAAGACAGTATTTTCTGTGTTTTCTCACTAGGAGGCCCCCAGCACTTCATACAGTGGCCATTACAATACATGCTGTGAAAAGGTATATGGGATGGAGCGTTTCAAAGGAACTGTGGGTGAATTTAGGGAAGTAGCTGCCCAATCTGACCAAAGAACAACAGAAACTGCCCCCTATTCACATGAACCTCCCAGGGACGCTCTACTGCTTCAGGTCATGTGTCTACACACTTGTGGTAATGTGTCCCTGATGCAGTAAGCATAGCAGTTGTTCATACCTTGGTGTCAATGGTTTTATTAGGTGTCTGTGACTAGGAGAGCGAATGAACAAGAAGAGAGGATTGGAAAACATAACTATATTTCATTCATTATGATAGCCTATTGCCCTTGCACCCAGAATTCCTCCCCCATTCCACTCTCGATCTCTTAATGAATCTTTTCTTGGGCCAACAGTTCTTTATTAAATATGACTCAAAAACATCTAATAACATCATCAATGCTACACTATGAAGATGCTTCCATTATGTCTGACTTCTGCTACTTCTGTTCACAGTCACAGCGTGTCTCTCACCTAACTTTTCTAATACACCGTCATTCATTGCTTGGTCTCCTTACCTTAGGCTTTATCTACAGACAGCAATTATGTCTACAGCTATGGTTATCATGAATTGTCAAAATACACAAGATGTAGACATAAAAGAGTTGTAGCTAAATGAGAATCACAGGGCAATAAATAAATAATCTGCATTTTTTATTTAAGAAAAGAGGAATTGTCTGGCAGTGGTGGCGCATGTCTTTAATCCCAGCACTTGGGAGGCAGAGGCAGGAGGATTTCTGAGTTTGAGGCCAGCCTGGTCTACAGAGTGAGTTCCAGGACAGCCAGGGCTACACAGAGAAACCCAGTCTCGAAAAACCAAAAAAAAAAAAAAAAAAAAAAAAAAAAAAGAGGAATTGGTTAATTCTCAGGCATCAGTGGTGTCATAGAAAACCTGGTAAGTTAAGTCTCATAAATGTTCAAGTCCTAGCCCATGACTGTAAGTATTTCACAGCTTCCTTATAACAATGCACACCTCATAGAGCTGTTAGGAATGTGAAAAATTATCACAGGGCAAAGTGCATTGTGAAATATAGAGCTCTGTTGTTTAAAGGGATAGGCTTGGGCTGGGGATATGGCTTGGTCTTAAAGGTGACTAAGTACCTGAGTTCAGATCCCTCGCATACATGTAAAATCTGGGCACAGTGGTGCACACCTATAACCCTAAGATAGGTCTAGGAGCAAAGACATAAGGGATCCCTGGAGCTCCTCAGCCAACCAGTCTAAGCAAGTTGATGAGATCCAGTTTAATGAGAGAGGATCTATTTTTTAAAATGAAGATGTTAGAAGACACTTGACATCAACCTCTGCCTTGTACACACACATGCACTCTCCTGTGGGAAAAGACAGACAGACAGACAGACTTCATGAGAAATCTATCATTTTGAGCTGTGTAACATTATGCAATTATACAATCCAAATGTCAGATTCTTCATTTTAAAGTGGAGACAATAGTACCTTGCAGGTAAATTTTGAAGCTACCACAAGAAAATGCTTTGGTAGCTCTCTGGCTGGAACCCAGTGGGTATTCAGGAAACACTGTGTTCTCCTGAAACAGGACTAATATCCACCACGTTCTATTGCACAATAATGCACAAGATAAATAGTGATAAGCAGTGAGACAACAAAGCAGTAAATCAGGGATCAGACATAAAACGGTGGTGTTTCCCTGCCTAACAGTGATCTCCCGCTGGACTGTTGACTGGAACTGTCAACAGAAAATTACATCAAACGCCATGGAAGCAGCATGAAGTAAGCATGACAAGGTGATCCAGGCTGGAACGCTCTCAGAAAACTGAGGGATAACCAGAAAGAACCCTGTGTGCATCCAAAAACGTAAATACAAAATTGCTCAGACAAACAGGGTATATTCAAAAAGACTTTGGAAAATTTTACCAGAGAAATGGTTTTGGCTCCCTAAGATCTCAGGGCACTTTGGGTTCATGCCACACAAGCTGTTGCACAATTTACTGGGGATGGCTTCTCACCACAATCCAAAATGCATGGCATCACACAGCCCGCCTTTCCGCACTGCTGCTGTATGTTATGTCCTAATTACGGCTGCAGCCAGCCTGCGCGGTGATGGCGATTGATGTCCACTGCACATCTTCCTGAGGACCAAGGTGAAAGTGAGCATTAGCTCCAGCCCACGGGATCACTTACAGCAAATCACATCGTCCTGAAATTACAGAAGAGGCACTTAAGATTAGAGAATCAGGCTGCATAAAATTGGAGTTCTGTTCATCTTGAGGAACATCCTATGAGGCCTTCTACTCAGCCACTTTCAGGATACAAATTAATGACAATGTAATTCTTACTGTTTCAGTTCAGTTGGAGCATCGTAATACTGATCATCATAATGGTTCATTTCTCTAATCCTCAGAAATAAACTGCCTTCACTTATTATTTGAGTGTAAGCATGCTCATTCATGAATGTGCACAGATGTTCAATGGCCCAGATATGTGGAGGTCAGAGGACAACTCATGGGAGTTAGTTCCGGCTACCATGTGGATTCCAGGAATTGGCATCATGAACCTTTAACCACTGATTCATCTTGCCAGTCCATTGCTTGTGTTACATTTACATTTGCATCTTATGGTCTCTCAACTCTGGTCTGTATTTATTCTTGCCAGCTTGAAACAGACTTGTAAAATGTTAGCGATGATAACCGTCCTTGAGATAATGTTAGTGAGTAAACTGCAGTTTGGCTGATCCCATCATCCTCAGTCTGACTCAGCTCACTTCTCTCCTCTAGACTGAGACATGAGAGTTCTCAACAATTGAACCAGAAACACAGGAAATGCATGAAATTGCACCAGATATGATATAGATTTTACAGCGTCAGCAAAAGTCACCTTCAGAGAGTACCCTTTAGTTATCAAGTAATACAGAAAACATACTTCCTATCAAAGTCATTCATGTAAAGTAGACTTGCTACAAAGTTGTATTTTTTGGCATATGCTTTTACCTTTCAACTTATGTACTTCAAAAAGTAAAGTTAAAACATTCATCAGCTGGAGATCAACTCAATGGTTTCAGCATAATAAAGCAACAAAATATTTAGCCACAAAACAGAAAACGAAAGTAGATGGCTAGAATAAGGTTTATGGAAGAAAGAATAGATGTGAGCACATGAATGTGGTATACATTTATATGCTCTGAAATAGAAATAGTACACAGAATGTTGGCTTACTTTTTAAGAATAAGAAAAAATAAAATTCTGAGTTCATGTGTAGGAAAAATTTCTATAAAGGTCTTTGAATATAATTTCCATATACTTGTACTATTTACCTTTTTCCTCTTGCAATTTTTTCTAACCTAAAGACATCATGAGCAACTTGAGTCTCCAATTCCCTTAAGTTAGGCAACTAACCCTGTTTCTGCACTGGTCAGGAGAGGGACTCTGTTTCAATGGGAATCCCAAGGTGCTTGGTTTCTACCAAGGAACATGTTAGTGAAGGCCACGGACAGGAGGCTTGGTGGTAACACGAGGCATGAAAAGGATGTCTAGTTCATATCTTGTCTAGGGTTTGCCCAAATCAAAAGAACATGTGGTAGTTGTTTGGGATTAAGGGAAGGAGCTAAACAGGCTCTCATTCACAGGAGTACTCAATGAATCAGAATGGATCTCAGGCTACATTTTAAAGGACAATAATGTCTCACTCTGAAAAGAAAGAAGAGAGTAAACCAGGACTTAAGGCTCAATAGAGCAGAAGAAGTTGGGCTTCTGGGATTATTTTATACTTGAAAACAAGTCAAAGAAACTGTTGTGAATGAGTTTGCAGATATGCTTCCAAGAATTAAAAAACTAAGTGCAAGCCAGGATGGGTGGGGTTCCAGAGAGGCAGCTTGAACTTTGCTCCCTAGTGAAGAACTACTGTTCCTTCACCTAAGACAACTCAAGTTACAGTCACAGAACAAGAGCGGAGAAAGCAATTTAAAACTAACCCTTGAAGCTGTCTCCTTATGCAAAAAACCAGAAATGTCAGGGACAAACCCCCTTACCCACCCCCACCCCTTACCTCCCCACCCCCCACAAAGCATTCCACTCTGCCTGCTCTTCCTTTGCAGGGAAACAATCCTTCCTTCTACCAAGGGAAGGGAACAGGCTGGCTTGATCAAGTCACACAGTCAGGTGAGGTAGAGTGGAAGCTGCTGTCTCTCCCATGCTCTCAGTACTCTGGCCAGCTCTTTCCACAGAACCACCAACCTCCTGTTCTAAAGTCTCCAAGAGTCTCCAAAAATACAAGCATTGCTTATTTTTGAAGTGCTGCTAGCAGACAATGGATCAGTGTGGTAGTTTATCAAAAGCTTTTGCATCCTCCTACCGATCCTGGATGAAAATATCTTACCACAAAAGAGCAAATCTCAAATGATGAGGACTGCAGAGCAGCTCAACTGGCTGTCACTGGCCCCCTTTCTTTTCTCTGCCTTCATACACTGAGGCTATTCCACCAGCAGTGACATTAACAAGCCTCCGTTTAACTGAGTTGGAGGGTAGACAGTATACGTTTCCAGAAGCAACTCTAAACTTCAAGGCTGTACAAATCACGTCTGATTTTGTAACTTAGTGGAGTTTCCAGCTAATGCCAGCACTCTTTTTCTGAGTCAGTTCCATTATTTGGAAAGTAAATGAAAGAAATAATTTTTTAGTCCCCCAAATATCATTTCAAATGCAAATACTTAGAGAAAGAAACAGTCTCAACGAACGCCAGAAGAAACAGACTTTGAAAATTAGCCTTTCCAAGCAGAATAGGAAGAAAAATGTTTTTCAAATAGAGGATTAAGAGTTCTTTTATTTACACATGGAGGAAAGTAACTAAATATTGACACTGTTCTTTACTATACTTAGGATTACATACACAAGAGGCTGTTGACTCTAGATATGCCAGACAAAAGCAAACCTAAAATATTTCCCTTTCCATCAGTACATGAAGAAATGATGGTATTATAAATAATATTCAGTTTCCATCATGCTGAACTAGCAAAAAAGATCCCACAATTTTTCTGCTGTAAAAAAGAGGATCCCCAAGGCCCTCCTCATTTGCAGGCTTCGCTTCTTTCTCTCCACCAAGGGGCAGGGGAGTAGCAGTCCATCAAATTAGTTAATTGCAATGAATCAATGGTAATAGGACTTTTTACCTTGGGCAATTCTTTTATGTCTCACCATGTTAATGAAGTTCCTAGACTTAAACCAAAACCCAGATGGTTTGATTTGTAATGTTAGGAATAGGAGAGAGATTTTTTTTTTCCTTATGGCAAGCAATTTATCTCAGAAGGCAAGACAGCATAAAACCTTCCTAATCTTTTTACATTGTTTTTTACAGACTCTATTGTATTGAAATTTATTGACTAATGATGGTAAAACTCTACAGGAGAGAATCCCTAATAGACCCCCTGGTGTTTAAGAAATATACAATATTGCTTCTGGTAGGCCTTCCCAGAGCAATATGTGAATTCCCTCTCCAAGGGAAAAAAACAGAATTATTAATTCAGAGGTTTCCATTCTTCACACGGTTTTTCCTTTTGCTCCATATCACACTAACTTCCGTATTCATTATTTTTCTACTGCTGTGATAAATGCTTTGACCAAACCAATTCATAGAAGAAAGAGTTTATGGTTCCAGAGGCTTAGGCTCCACAATATCAAGGACAGAAGGTTGCAGACATAGTGGCTGGGGCTGGAAGCTGAGAACTCACGACTTGAACTGCAAGCAGAAACAAAGAATTCTCGAGAAATGTCCAGTGGCTTTTGAAACTTCAGAGCCCACCCCAGTAATATACTGCCACCATCAAGACCCTATCTTTTAGATCTACATAAGCAGTATTCCAATTGGAGAACAAATATTCAGATGCCCAAGACATGTCATTCAAGCCACAACTTTCAAATTAGAATTTGGATAACTAGTTAAATTGGTTCTAAATAAAGCTTTAGGGTCCAACTTGACAAACAGGCTTTTCTCAAAATAAGCACTGAAAAATTTTAGTTTGTTTAATATACCCTTCCACATGATTAAATACAAATTCTAGTCAGAGGAATTGTTATCACTATCTCAGATTTTAGATTACAAGTCTAATTATAATAGTAATTTGGTAGGAAGAAGAGAAGTTCATTATTGTCCTCTAGTTTCCTAACTTTTTTTTTTTTTTTTTTGGTTTTTCGAGACAGGGTTTCTCTGTGTAGCACTGGCTGTCCTGGAACTCACTCTGTAGACCAGGTTGGCCTGGAACTCAGAAATCCACCTGTCTCTGCCTCCCAAGTGCTGGGATTAAAGGCGTGTGCCACCACTGCCCAGCACTTCCTAACTTTTAACTTTGAAAAACAATGAGACAGTTTTATTATTTGACCTTGGATTTCCATGATTGCTTCTTGTCTAGGAAAGATTATTATCTTAAATATTTTTTTAAATTAAACTGGAATATCTCACCATAACGCTTTGAGTATCTACTTAAAGCTGGAACCATAGTTTTCTTCTGCTCAACAAATTATTCCTTCCTTGGAAGAAAAAAGAAGAAGTTCCATTTTCATTTAACCATGCATGCCCTACTCCCCATCTCTCCACATCCCCCCTCCACCAATAAGCAATTGTCGCACCCATTTTACAGAGAAGCTCAAGGGTTGTGCATGATATTCAAAAACATTCTGATTCTAAACTTAAATTGTTAGAAATGGTGAATTTTGTATGACACCAGTACGTTCTGAAACATGGTTTCAGCCACTGCTCAGGGAAATTATCCAGTCTGAGGTCAAAGGATAGGAACACATTTCTGTCTGTGAGTTCTTAAGGACTGGTTATTGTGCTGTTTCCAGCAATGTAACACTGTATCTAAGATTGCATGCTCTCCATTTATCTCAGTTGGAACAGCTAACTATAATTCAATAAACATGATTTGTAATTAAATAGTGTCTTTTCTTGTTTCCCTAAAATAGTATTTTGCCAATTGTGCTCTTGAGAAAATTCTCAAGAGATGTTAACAGCTACATCATAGGAATGGGTTCTAGTGGTGAATTTGAGAAATATTATTTATTAAAAACTTTTAAAGAGAATTTATAATGCATATTAGCTTGATAAAGGTTCTGAGATCTCTTATGATAAAGAATCTTGTTTAATTTCATTTAACTATTTGACCAAAGAAATCAAACTTTCATTTATAGAATTACTTTAACATTTCTCCATATATCCATTATGTATGGACTGCAGTTTCAAAAACAAAATTCCTATTAAACTGGACTTGATGGTACACATATATAAACCAAGAACTTAGGAGGCAAAGAGTCACAACAACCACAATTCAAAGTAAGCTGAGCTATATATCAAGACCTTGACTCAAAACAAGACCTTTAAACTAAAAACCAAAATGATAAGAGTGGCAGAATATAGCTAGGTGGTGGCGCACGCCTTTAACCCTAACACTCAGGAGGCAGAGGCAGGTGGATCCCTGTGAGTTGGAAGCCAACCTGGTCTACAGAGTGAGTTTCAGGACAGCCAAAACTACACAGAGAAACCTTGTCTCAAAAACAAACAAATAAGCCGGGCAGTGGTGATGCACGCCTTTAATCCCAGCACTTGGGAGGCAGAGGTAGGTGGATTTCTGAGTTCGAGGCCAGCCTGGTCTACAGAGTGAGTTCCAGGACAGCCAGGGCTACACAGAGAAACCCTGTATCAAAAAAAAAAAAAAAAAAGAAAAGAAAAGAAAAGAAAAAGAAAAAAATAAAAAAGTGGCAGAATAGCATTACAAGAAAAGAAAAGAAAATTCTTGAAAACGAGAAGTATTTTGAAAATGTTAACAGACAAGAGTAGAAAAAAAAAAAACAAATGGAGGCCATTTGTGGGCTACTTGATAGATTAACCCCAAAGGGCCAGAGAATTTAGACTGTAATGGCTCACCAGATGTGCTTCTGTGAAAGAGAGCTCCAAGGTTGTTCCAGGTTACACTGGGCAAGAAACCCAGACAAGAAAGCCATAAAAGTCCAAAAGATTCTGTGACAAAGAAGGTGTCAAGATTAGGAAGAGCGAGATTAGGAAGTACCATCTGTACTGGGGACTGGAACCGAGGACCACGAGTTCGGTTCTAGGAGCATAAGTGAGTAAAACAGAAACTCTTGCCTCGGAGAGAGCTGAGGATATGGGCAAAAAAGAAACAAGGAGGGACGCCTAGAAAACGCATGTCCCTATATAACAAGATACTACATTTTACTAAAAATTATATTGCATCTCTCACACAGTACAATTAGCAAATAGCTGTGCCTGATACTAGAGCCAAACTCTGTTGTTCCCACCTTCACCTCACTCCCACCCATAGCATCTAGGGCCTTCAGAAGCGCTACTGTTTCTACACAAGGTGGGTCCTGGGAACTAAGTAGCCATTATTGCTTGTGCTGGAGTCCCTTCCTCAGATAGTGAAACTAGGCCATCTTCATTCCCTTCCTTAAAAAAAGAAGGTGGTATATTTATACCCTAGGGCTGCCACAAAAAGCGGCTAGACAGTGCAGTACTGCAGAGACACTGTTAAAAGATGGCATCGTCATTTGGTCATATGTTCCTTTCCTGTCTCACATAAGAAACACTCTTACATGCACTCTTCTTTATGTTTTTTTTTTCTTTTTTATTCTTCTCTCAATCACAGTTTCCCCTTCCTCCACTGCTCCCAGTCCCCACCCACCCACTTCCCCTCTTCCCAGATCCACTCCTCCTCCATTTCCCTTCAGGAAAGAGCAGGCCTCCCAGGGATATCAGCAGAACATGACATAACAAGTTACAATAAAACTAGGCACAAATCCTCACATCAAGGCTAGACAAGGCAACCAAGTAGGAGGAAAAGGGTCCCAAGAGCAGGCAAAAGAGTCAGAGACACCCCTCACTCCCATTGTTAGGAGTTCCATAAGAACACCAAGCTATACAACCATAACATATATGCAGAGGACCTAGATCAGACCGATGCAGGCTCTGTGATTGTCACTTCAATGTGGGCCCCTATGAGCCCTGCTTAGTTGATTCTGTGGGCTGTGTTCTCATTGGTGTCCTCAACCCATCTGGCTCCTATAATCCTACCTCCCCCTCTTCAACTGTGTTCATAAGCAGCTTTATTCATAATAGCCGAAACAACCTAGATGTCCCTCAACCGAAGAATGGATGAAGAAAATGTGGTTCATTTCCATGATGGCATATTACTCAGCTGTTAAAAACAATGACATCATGAGATATGTGTCTACATTTTATCCGTAAATCACCATGTCAGTTCCCTCCCATCTCTTGCTCAGTCGCTATTTGTTTCACCCATCTCACAAAATTACAACCTGATGTCTCTCGTTTTCAAGCTACTGGAGAGCGCTAAAGAAAAAAAGACATAGCTGTTCATATTGCATATATGTGTGTATGTATATATAATAATCTCCACTGCCTTACTCCTACAGCCATGTTAAATATGTATGAAATGAATTTTCAACTATGTTTAGCTACTGTGAGGGAAGAAATGTGTATAGACTCCAAAAAAAACCCCACAAACACACACACATACACACACTCCACACACACACAAACACATATACACACACATACACACATACACACACACACAAACACATACACACGCACATACACACATACACACACACACCACACACACAAACACATATACATACACTACACACACACACACACACACACATACACACTCCACACACACACAATACACACACTCCACACACACAAACACATACACACACATACACACACACACACACTACACACACACACACTACACACACACACACACACACAAACTGTGATATCGGTGATGTTCCTTCCATCTTCTGTCTGAACCAAAGACTTAAATTCTGACTTCCTATGACAGCCATGACCATCAGAAAGGAATTCCCCTAGCTTTGGGTTTTCTGATGCCTTGCATTCCAACCCACCCCTGTTTCTTCCCTCTCTCCCAGTGTCATTACAGCCCTCCTTCTACCTAAGGCTAGCACCTCCCCAAACCCTTCTTTACCTCACCTTATAGACTTTGCTTTCATCTCTCCTGGTATCAATCATCCTTCTATCGACTCTTATCACATAGCTACTTGGAAATTCTGTTCTAGGCGCTCTCTCGCCTCTCTCTCTCTCTCTCTCTCTCTCTCTCTCTCACTCTCTGTGTCTCTCCCTTCCTTCCTTCCTCCCTTCCTCCCTCCCTCCCTCCCTCCCTCTCTAGGTAATTCTTATTCACATCTTTATACAGAAAAATATTCTTTGGGGACACATCCTGAGGCTTCACCTCCATCCCAAGGTTGGCATTTCACCTAGGGGCTCTCTACCGGATAAGGCTGACTAACTTCCACCTATCCTTTTTGTTTGTTTGTTTGTTTGTTTTTCGAGACAGGGTTTCTCTGTGTAGCCCTGGCTGTCCTGTAACTCACTCTGTAGACCAGGCTAGCCTCGAACTCAGAAATTCGCCTGCCTCTGCCTTCCAAGTGCTGGGATTTAAGGCATGCGCCACCACCGCCCGGCTCCACCTACCCTTCTAAACTGACGGACTTGCATAAAGTGTGTCTTGTGCAGTATGTGTCCAGCGCTTCTCACAGCACATGGCACATGGCAAGGGGACAGCGGGGCATGGTGTCTCTGAATAACTACAAGTCAATGTGGAAAAAAAAGCATCTACGGGCAGGCTGACTTGTCCAGGAACTGCCTTAAAGCTCTTTTAAATCTCCAGACATGACAAAGACAAATTCCCAAACACAAAAGCGCCACTGAGCCTATGAGTGAAGCTCTCGGGATCCAGCTGTTAGAACTAAACAGAGGAAAAGACAGGAAGTCAGGAGACGAAACTTTAGCTCTGAAAGGAGACCAGACAGATCTTTTACAGGGGCTTAGGGTGTAAGAGGGACATAAAAGTAGTCAAGCAGGGTTTAAAGGGAGCGTTATTCTGGAAGGTTAAAATCAAGGAGAGAGGATAGGAATTTGATATGAGAGTTTGATCTAAATTTAAACTCGAGAGCTCGAAGTTCTTTACTCCACACTACTAATTTGGGAAATGCAGCCAAGTCAGGGAGCAGTCACAGTGAAGTTAGAGTAAGCATGCTTGTGTGATTTGAAGTAGTCTCTATCTAGTAGCTCGTAACCATTCAATTCTTGCAGGGCTGTGTTCCTTTACCGCTATATAGAGAGAGGGTAGTTAGTATTTGAGTCAACAGAGCAGAAGGTAAAACTTGTGTTCTGCTTGAATGTCCATTAGCAATCCTTTGATATGATTTCTGAATGGAAAGTGGTCTTAAGTTATAACAAGCCCATTCACCAAATCTCTTAATGACTCTGTGAATCTAGGACAGATAGTACAGATTAAAGAAGCCATCTCACTAAGAAATTCATTTCAGGAGCTGGAGAGGTGGCTCAGCAATCAAGAGCATTTGCTGCTCTTCCAAAGGACCTGGGTTCAGTTCTCAGCACCCATGCCAGACAGCTCACAACTGCCTGTAACTCAAGTTCCAGTGAATCTGACTCCCTCCTCTGACACCCAAGAGCATGCATGAAGCACATATGCTGCACACATGCTACATCCCCCACTGACCAGAGTACAAAGTCATCCTTTATTGTGTAGCAAGTTTGAGGCCGTCTAAGGGACACGAGACCCAGTCTCAAAACGAAAATTATTATATAATTATTTTAAATAGCTTGTGTAAAATTATTAATTTGAAAAATGTTACTATTTGAGGTTTATTAATGTGGAATATAAAATCAACAGTAAAAGTTTGATATAGATAAAGAAATCTGCCTCTCAAAATACTTGTATAAGCAAGCTTGGTATTTTATACCAGTAATCCCAGGACATGAGAAACTGAAGTAGAGAGGTCACTGAAAGTTCAAGGCTAGGCTAGTCTACATAGGAAGTTCCAGAGAGTAAGGCTCTGTATTAGAAAATAAATAAATAAATAAATAAATAAATAAATAATAAAAAACATTAAACATAAAAGTTTTTTCTCCCCAACCCCACAGAAATTTTGAACATTTTGTGGAAAAGGCATATAAAGGCATATAAAGACATTTGGTGGAAAAGGCATATAATTCCAACTCCTCAGGAGACTAAGGCAGGAGGGTCACAAATTCAAGTCCAACAGAGTAAACTCAAGGCCAGCATGGGTAAAGGAGAGCCTGTGTCAAATAGTAGAAAGAGGGCTGGAAACAGGGCTCAGGGGTAGACCTATGTTAAACTATGACCCAGGTTCAGTTCCTAGTACCACAGTTCTGTTTTGCATTCTAAGAATGCTATTTATGGTTAGGAAGAGCCATAAATAGTAAATGTTATGCTGTGCTGACACTGAAACTAAACCTTCCAAAAAAACAATTGACACATGCCTGCAATCCACCACTCAGGAGGTAGAAGCAGGAGAAAAGAGAGTTCAAGGTTAATCCGTGGTACATAATGAGCTCCAGGGGACCCTAGAGCTACATGATAAGCCAGCCCCTGTCTCCAAAAAAGAAAGAAAAGAAGGAAGGAAGGAAGGAGGGAGGGAGGGAGGGAGGGAGGGAGGGAGGGAGGGAGGGAGGGAGGGAGGGAGGGAGGAAGAAAACATTTTATTTCCTTAAGAGCATACATTTTTATTTAAAACTTTAAAAGTCTGTGCCGTTATTGCTCAACATATATAATTTTCAAGTATGTAAGATGCAAAAATTCTAGAAAACAAGAACATGCAGTTAATAATACTAATGACACTTAAATTTGTTAAGAGGGCCATTTTGTTATTTAATTCTGAGACCCTGTCTCAAACCTGTTACATAGACCAAGCTATCTTTACACCTGTGGCTATTACAGGTATGAGTTACCATGTCTTGCCAGGATAGATTAATATTATGCATCTTTTACCACATTTTCTTTTAAATCTTAGTTCAAATAGTACTCTTATTTAAAAGTAGATTGGGGCTGGTGAAATGACTCACTGCTTTTCCAAAGGACCTCAGTTCAATTTCCAGTACCCATGTCAGGGCTTGCAAACATCTGTAACTTCCAGTCTCAGAGGATCCAATGATCCTCTTCTGGCCTCTGAGGGTATCAGGCACACACATGATCTGCAGACATACAGACAGACAAAAACCCCTCATATTCTATTAAATGACAGTCTGAGGATACTTGTATTGCTAGAGCAGTTCTATTTGTAAATAAACTTTGATTGTCAAACAGCTATTACACGTTCCAAAACTATATCTTCTCAATGTTATTTATGGTGGCCAGGCAGCTTTCTTTCCAATGGTGACTTGCGAACCCAGGTTCCATGCATGTATGGCTCTAGCTTCCCTAGGACCTACTTTCATGTTTCTCCAGGTAGAACAAGGAAGAGGAAGGGTTGGGAGAAAGATTGGAGATACTTAAAAACACACATGCCTTTTAAAAGTCTTGGCCCAGACATTCTGCTGGCCAGAATTATCATATGGCCACATCTAAATAAGAAAGCTTGGGAAAGCCAGGCCCCGAATCAGTGGTCACGTTCCGACAACCGTTCTAGTCACGTGAGGAAGTACAAATTGATAAATTCCTAGCCGTCTCTGTAGAGGAATTTAGATCCAGCAACATAGATAGAATACAGACACATCTTTAGTACATACCTTTAATCCCAAACAATGAAGGTGAAGTTAGTTTGTAGACGGAAGCATCCATGTTGGAAAGTGATGTCTAATTGAGAGACAGACAAAGTGACAAATCAAAGATAAATTTGACAGAATAGAATATGTTTAACTCTCAAGAGAACAAGAGAGAGGTGACTTAAGAGAAAGCAGCACAGAGAGGGAGAAGGAGGAAGTTTTACCAGGAGTTTTATAGAGAAAGTTGAAGAGAGAACAAGCTAGACACAGGTGAAGACAGAACGAGCCAGAGAATGAGAAGGAGTCAGAAGATTATAGCAGATTGCCAGAGTTGGTTTGAGGCTAAGGAATGTGATTCAGTCAGAAGCTGAAAGAAGCCAGTTTGAATCAGTCAGCTTGAAGAGGAATTTGGGCTAGAGTAGCTGAGTTGACCAGTCACTCAGAGTTCAGAAAGAATTTAAAAAGGTGAGTTTATTCGGCATTACTTACGTCTCAAAGGCTAAAAACATTCTAGGCCTAGACAAGATTGTACAGAGGCTAGAAGCTTCCAGGACTGGGCCCAGGTTAGCAGATGGAGGCAGTAAGCCTGGGAGATGACATGACATCAGGCAAATAAAAGCAACTTTTACACATCTCTGCGACAGCATTTGAATATAATGTCTATGAACATGTTTAACCATAATTTCAAACTGCTCACAAAATAATCACTTTCTACAGTACTCAATAAATGTATTGGAAATGGCAAAGAAAAAATTGTTTCAGGGTTCTCATGTTATTCATTTTAGTTTTGTTGCCTCTTTAATTTCCATAAAGCAATGTTTCAAATGTGATTTACGATCATTCCAGAATCACAACCGTTGTGTTAATTTACTGCTGACACTGTTGTTTTAAATAACCTATCACTTCTGAGAGCAGCCTTATTTATACATATAGATTATCTCCACTCAAGTTTTCATTTTATATTTTGATTAGCTTATCAAATATCAGACCTCCTTATAGTTTTTTTCATACATCCTCAGTTTTGATTGGCTCTCTCTGACATCACAGTATTCTCCCTTCTGTAGGAGGAACTAAGGTGGGAGGAGTTAGGAGAGGAAGAGGAAAGGAAGAGGAGGAGTTAGGAGAGGAAGAGATAAAAGGAAGAGGAGAGAGGAGAGAGAGAGAGAGAGAGAGAGAGAGAGAGAGAGAGAGAGAGAGAGAGAGAGAGAAGATATGTAGGAGCGATGGAGATGAATGTTCATGTGTCTGTAGCAGTCAAAGGTAGTTGGTATACCTAGGTTGGGTATTGGGTTACACTTCTGATTGTGTGGGTATCTTGTTACTGATCATTGCCAAATATATAAGCTTTGATTAATCTATAAGAATTAGAGTCTCATTCTCTTACTGGGTCTGCGTGGATGGCGGAATGGTCTGGGCAATGCCCTGCCTTGCAGAGACAGCGTGGAAGATTGGCAGAGCCATCTCTCATGCTGGCATCTAGTGGGTGGCAGGGCTGGTGTTTCTGGCGGCCGGTTCTAGCTGCAGCACGCACGTGGCCTCCGGCCAAGAAACATGACAGCTGAGCTAGGCAGAGCGGCTGCAGCTTAGATAGTCGGCCTGAGCCAGAGGCCTTTTTAAATAATTACACCAACACCCTTCCACTTTTGCACCACATGCTTTTTACTACCCTATAGTAATAAATATTAAACATCCCAGAGTGGGGTTTCTTCCCTGCCTTAGACCATTTATGTTCTGGGATGAAAGACACACACGGCCTTTATATTTTAATTTGCCTTAAGCAGCACAAGAGCTGGGCAGTTGCCAACCCTCCATGCTGTTAGAATCTACTTCCTATCGATAACCCAAGTTATCACTCACTATTTACAATGTTCCATCTGAACTGCTTTTTTTTTCTTTCTTTCTTTCTTTCTTTCTTTCGTTTTTAATTTTTTTTTTTGTTTGTTTGTTTTGTTTTTGTTTTTCGAGACAGGGTTTCTTTGTGTAGTCCTGGCTGTCCTGGAACTCACTCTGTAAACCAGGCTGGCCTCGAACTCAGAAATGTGCCTGCCTCTGCTTCCCAAGTGCTGAGATTAAAGGCGTGCGCCACCACCGCCCGGCTTAATATTTTTTTTATTGGAAATTTTATTTACATTTCAGATGTTTTCCCCTTACCCCCTTTTCCCCCCCTCCCTCCCAGGAACTCCCTATCCCTTCCCCCCTCCTCTTGCCTCTATGATGGCGTACCCCCACCCACCCTCCCCCATACCTCACCTCCCCACCCTCAAATACCCCCCCACACAATGTCCAGCCTTCATGGGACCAAGGATCTCTTCTCCCACTTATATATAGCTCCCTTGCATATATAGCTGGAGCCATGGGTCCCTCCCTAAGCGCTCCCAGGCTGGTGGTTTAGACCCTGGGGGCTCTGGTTGGTTGATATTGTTGCTTTCCTCATGGTGTCACAAATCCTCTCAACTCCTTCACCTTCACTCTATCTTCTCTGTTGGGAACCCCATGATCAGTTTAATGGTTAGCTGTGAGCATCTGCCTCTGAATATGTCAGACTCTTGCAGACCTCTAAGGAGACAGCTATATCAGGCTCCTGTCAGCATGTACTTCCTGACATCCACATCAACGTCTACCTTTGGTGACTGCACATGAGATGGATACCCCGGTGGAATGGTCTGCAAACGGCCCCTCCTTCAGTTTCTGTCCTGTACTTTGTCTCCATATTTGCTCCCTTGAGTATTGTGTTACTTGGGCAGCCCTCTGGGTCACATTCTCCTGGCCCTTAGCCCACAGTGGCTCAGCTACTCCCTCCTGTACGTTCTTCTTCCATGATGGCTTCTCTCTTTTCTCCTCTCTTCCAAGCCCTCAAAACTTCAACCCCACCTATGTCTCTTCTGCCCAGCTATTGGCTATTGGCATCATTATTCACCAATCAGAATTAATTTGGGGCAGGGTCCCAGGGGCTGTGTGCAAACTCTAAGTCTGGGGCCCGCACTTAGCATTACAATAGACAGTAAAAGACAAAGCCTCACTACCCTTCTACTACTCCAATCCCTTAAAGGCTCTTTCCCCTTTTCATAGACATGGTCTGTTTTTCCTGGGCTCTACATTCCCTCATAAATACATACAAGAAGGTTAGAAAAGGAGGCAAACGCAGGTGGATCTCTATGAGTTAGAGGCCAGCCTGGTCTACAGTGAGACCATGTCTCAAACAAACAACTCTGCTTTGCACGGGCGAAAAGTCAATTGGGCTTTTTAGGAACAAAACTTCGGGACTTTAGTTTTGTTGGAAATAATTCACACCTCTGGCTCTACAAAGTAGATGAGCTCTTTTTTAAAAGTTTGTTTCCTTTAGACATATCTGTTTTGTTTTATATGTATGAGTGTTTTGCCTGCACATATGTCTGTGCACCATTTGTACCTGACACCCAAAGAAGTCAGAAGAAAGTGTCAGTTC
Organism: Mastomys natalensis; assembly: GCA_021653895.1. Classification (NCBI taxonomy): domain Eukaryota; kingdom Metazoa; phylum Chordata; class Mammalia; order Rodentia; family Muridae; genus Mastomys; species Mastomys natalensis. Next base: position 4,878,517 of record JAJTUV010000057.1, read on the forward strand.
CCCCAGGACCATGGTACAGGCATTTATAAACCATCATGTAGTTACTGGGTATTGAACCCTGGTCCTCTGCAAGATCAACAAATGCTCTTAACCACTAAACCTTCTCTCCAGCCCCCAATGAGCTCTTCCTCGATGAAGCTCTGTAAGAGCTTCTTTTGGGTGAACACAGAACTTTAACAAGAACGTTCAAAGTCCCAGACAAAACCCAGACGATCCTCAAGGCCCTTCTGTCTCCTGACTTCTTCATATTTGCCCAGCACAGGTTGTATGCTCACATGTCAATTTTAAATTTACTTCTCTTTTCTCCAGGATTCACAGGTATTTATTATAATGGTCCATCCCTACCCACATACCCAGAGTGCTTTCTTGAACTTCACTTATAATTTAAAGGGTGCACTCAGGAGCCCAGTGGCACGCCCAGTCAGCATGTGCTGCTTTAAATTGTATGTTCAGATGATGTTTTATTTTTTAGACATCTTCTACCTGTTGCATCATTCTTAGTTAAAGTCATTTTCTCTGCTAGTTGCTACCCTACTGTGGGCTGAATCACAGAACTCACGGTTATTAGCACCCTATGGTCTCCTCACTCCAATTTTACAATTTAGATCCATCATGTTAATAGACATTTTAATCAGCCTTTGAATGAGGATACAAAGTTCATTGCAGTTTATTTTCTTTCTTGGTTTACGTAGTGGAAGACCCCATCTTTAGTGCTTTCAAACAGTGGGATGAAATTTTAAGAGACAGTTGACAATGGAAGACAGTTTCTCAGCCTTCAAAACTCGCCACACCTTAAACTATGTCCTGTTCCTGGCTACAGAGGATTTGGAATGTCTGAAAATCTGAAAATCACCTTCTGCGGGTTTTTTTCTGTCTGGATATTTTGTTCCTTCATCCCAGTCACCAGCATCCCTTGCTTCCAGTCTCCTATTTTCCATGAAGATTTTACCTTGATTTCCTCCCCCCCCTCTCTCTTTCTCTCTCTTTGTTTCTGTTTCCTTCCTTTATTCTTTCTTTGTTTCTTTCACTATAAACAGCAGAAATCCCGGTGATCATTTAGTCATGAAAGTATTAATTTTATTCATTCAACAAGAAATGTGGAGAGAGGCCCTCCAGGACCAGAGCAATTACTGCAATGTCAAAGAGCCAGCCTGCTCGTCTCTGGTTCCACTATCCTGTGTAGTGTTGCCTGTATAGTATTCGTATACTGCATATCATATAATGTCATATTGTTTGTGTTGTTTGTGTGTGTGTGTGTAACATCTGAAATGTAAAAAAAAAAATTCCAATAAAAAAAAAAGAAAAGAAAAAAAAATAATAATTTTGGTTTTTCAAGACAGGGTTTCTCTGTGTAGCCCTGGCTGTCTTGGAACTCACTCTGAAGATCAGGCTGGCTTCGAACTCAGAAATCCACCTGCCTCTGCCTCCCAAGTGCTGGGATAAAGGCGCATGCCACCACTGCCCGGCTCATATTATATATATTAATGCATGTATTTGAAACCAGAAGGCAAAAGGTCTTTACATCTGTTGATTTAAAAAAAAAAAAACATAATATTTCCCAACTCCTGCCCTTTCTCTCAACAGATATTCTTTAATATTTCTTGGGTTAGAATTGGATTACATGGTGACCTTTGATAGCCATGGAGTGAAACTGACAGCCAACAATGATATTTTTTGGAATTTCCATTCCAGTTACTGTAGACCCAGAATCCGTATTTTTCCTGTTCTCTTAGGAGACAGAATAATATCAGGAATCCTAGACTCATTCCAGAGCAGTGTTACCTACTTTGTTCTCCCTTCTTCCCACCACCTACCTAGGCTGTACGTGGCTATTCCATGACTGCATGTCTGTTACACTCAAGAGACTTCCTATATGGACAGCTTTCCATTGATTTAGATGAAGTCAGCTTCAAAGCACCTGCTTTATGTCAGGTACAGAGTCTGAAGCACTGAGATCCCAAGACTTCTAAGCTGGAAAGTTGGAGTCCCATGCCAGCTTTGGGATACAATTCAATCCTTTAACTGAATTTGCTCTTATGTTCCTTGGAGTATATCAATGCATGGTAAAACGTCAATAAATGGTTTGGTTTGGTTTGGTTTGGTTTGGATTTTCGAGACAAGGTTTCTCTGTGTAGCCCGGGCTGTCCTGGAACTCACTCTGTAGACCAGGCTGGCCTCAAACTCAGAAATCCGCCTGCCTCTGCCTCCCAAGTGCTGGGATTAAAGGCATGCGCCACCACTGCCCGGCTCAATTAATGTTTTTATGAATGAATAAATGAATGAATGAATGAAATGTCTACTTGGTAGATGTGGCTTTAAATGAAAAGATTATGCAAAGCCAAAAGGGAACAATCTATAAGTCTTTGTTCTGTGTGATATTGGGAAAACAGGTTTCTATGTGATAAAAATTCTCACTAATGATTTGTTCTTCAGTTGTTTTCCATTGCTATGCTGCTTAAAGGAGACTGGAGGATAAAATTTTTCTCTTCTTTCTTGGAGCTTTGGAGAAGAATCAAACACACTCACATCACACAGAGACTAATAATCTTTCAGTTAGCCAGCCGTCCATTCATGCAGTTCCATTGTCCCTGATACTGTGAGCCATGATCTACAGACATGAATAATTAACAGTAGATTCACATGTCTTCTTGAGAACAACTTTAAGGAACTGTTACCTAACTCAGGAGCCATGATAGTTTAAACGCACACTGATATTTAGCTAAAGGGCACCATCTCTTTGAACAACATCTAAAGGAAAACCATTTTGTTACACAAATAAAAGCATTAAAATGTCAAAAAATTGTTAAGAAAAAAAAAAAACCCTTTGCTTAGTAAAAAGATTTTGCAAACACTCTATATGGATGGCTGCTCAAATAAAAATGCCTAAAGGTGCATGGAGAGCGTTTGCAGCTTCTCATTTGTCACAGTGACTGTCAAGAAGCTTTGCAGCATGCACATAGGTATAGCCCTACAATACCATGCTATTCTTTTTTTTTTAACTAATAAAAAATGTATTTACTTAGAAGCATTCAGAATGTCAACAAAGCAATTGCATTTTTTTTTTTTTGCAATTACAGAGTAGTATTTAGTTAACAGAACAACAATTATCTTCGTATAAGTTTCATCAGAGACAACTGAAGATGAAAAAAAATAAAATAAAAAATAAAACCAAAAAGAAAAACACAAAACAAAAACCAAACTACTGTCCCCATATATAACTAATTTGTGCTGTGCAGCAACAAGAACCTGCTTTAAATTTCCATGCCAATTTACAACCCCCAGACTGTACCAGGCAAAGTTAGTGTCTATTGAAAATACCACCAGGACAGGGCTATCTAAAGACACATCCAGTAGTATGTTAACTATACAAAAAAAGACACTGTACAGTTTAAAAACAAATCTTACACAATCTTACATTTCAATTTTTTTCTTTAAAAGGAATGAGTTGTGTACATGGGGGGCTAAATGCTTCATAGACAAGAAAAAAAACTGCTCTAGAACCATCTTATTCATCATCATTATCTTTTTCTTCTTCTTCTTCCTCCTCCTCCTCCTCCTCCTCTTCCTCATCCTCTTCATCCTCCTCATCATCTTCCTCTTCCTTCTTTTTCTTGCTCTTTTCAGCCTTGACTACCCCCTTTTTCACTGCATCAGGTTTTCCTTTAGCTTTGTAGGCAGCAATAGCCTTCTCACACTTCTCCTTCAGCTTGGCAGCCTTCTTCTCGTGGGGCTGCTTGTCATCTACTGCAGTGTTGTTCCACATCTCTCCTAGTTTCTTTGCAACATCACCAATGGATAAACCAGGATGCTTGCCTTTGATTTTGGGGCGGTACTCAGAACAGGAAGAAGCCGAAGGAGACCTCTTGAGTGCATTGGGGTCCTTGAACTACTTTTTGGTCTCCCCTTTGGCGGGGGTAGGGTAGGATATAGGTTTTCATTTCTCTTTCATAAGGAGCCTTGTCAGCCTTTGCCATATCTTCAAATTTCCCCTTTCCTTTAGCAGACATAGTCTCCCACCTCTCTGAGCACTTCTTGGAGAACTCTGAGAAGTTGACAGAAGCATCCGGGTGCTTCTTCTTGTGCTCCTCCCGGCAGGTTTGCACAAAGAATGCATATGAGGACATTTTGCCTCTCGGCTTCTTAGGATCTCCTTTGCCCATGTTTCGTTGATTTTCCTCTGCGAGGCTCAGAGTCGCCCAGTGCCCGTCGGGCTCTCGCTTGCCGTGGCGCTATCTCTATGGAGCTCAAGGTACTGCACTACCATGCTATTCTAATAACGACTTCTACTACACAGCCAAAACTGGAGCAGAGGGACAGAGACCAAGAAGGTCTCCTGAGAAAAATGGAAGCTCCTCCATTTCCCTTTGTAAGCGTACAAGCGTCTAGGAAATGGAAAACTAATTGCAGAGCAAAGGCTATTGGAGCAGCTGTAAATGGGCACTGGAGAAGCTTGTGGTAGTTTTGCTTGCTCCTTGCTGAATTATTTTAGGAATAAAAAAGTCAGAAAATGTGAGTTAGACAAATATATGTGAGTAGATTTACCACAAACTGTCTTATATCCCTCTTTCAATAAAACTGGTTGTAACTTCACTGAATCACATTTTGGAATAAAGAGCTTAGCTTTTCCACCAACAGTCACTAATGGAATTTATCCCCACCCCATTGAAAATTTCTAACTCTATATGCACTGACCCAGATTGTAGGTGCTCAAAACTAACATTTTAGAGATCTGTAAGGAAGGATAGATTCTTGAGGAATTTGCTAATCAACTCTTTGCCCTCAAGCCTTCAGACAAAACATATTTCCTGTTAACTTAGCTAAGCTGTGAAGACTGCTGGTATTTATGCCTTCCTCTTCCTGGTCCATAACCAGAGGCTGAAGCCCTTTGTGCTTCTTTGCCTCGAGGAGTGTGTCACAAGGAAGAAAGCAGAAGCTTCCTGCAAGATACTTCTCTTCTGGGTTTGTATTTTCAACCTCCTAAACCCACAGAAAAGCCTACGCTGGACCTGGTGGAGGGAAAGGGGAACTGGGTTTGCTTCCAGGGAGGAAGGTGGTCCCTAGGAAGTAAGCAAGGCTGCGGAGCACTGCCCTTCTCCAGCCTCGTTTCTCTCATACCGCCTCCCTAGAGAAACCTAAGCAATTCTAGCTCACTTAGACGCCTGTCCCTAGGGTGCTGTAAAAGCAACAACATTCTAATGCTGTAACCCTTTATACAGTTCCTCATGTTGTGGTGACCCCCCCCCACCATAAAATTATTTTCATTGCTACTTCAGAACTGTAATTTTGCTACTGTTATGAATTGTAATGTAAATATCTGTGTTTTCTGGTGGTCTTCGGCAACCCCTGTGAAAGAGCCTTTCAATTCTTTAAAGCTGTCATGACCCACAGATTGAGAGGAGTCAGGCAGTGGGTGCTTCCTGGGAACCCCTCATGGGCTGATGGTGGAAGGGACCTGTGGCTATGTAAGGTTGTGTGAGCTTGCCTAGCAGGGAATGGGGGACAAGGGAGGAAAACCCCAATGGTAATTAAAGTTGGATTTCTCTGCCCCCAAAGAATGGGGGATTCAGTTAAAATTAAATTAACTCCAAAAATCCAAACAAGAGTCTTTTGGTTTTGGGGTTTTGTTTTAATTCCACACAGGAGAGTTGGAGGATTAAAACACATAGCCAGAACAAATGAGTACAGGTGTTTGAAATCACAGGAAGAGAAGATTTCTTTCCTAAATGAGAAAAAGCTTCTTTTCACCAACAACTGACAGTCATTTTTTTAAAAAATCTGGTTGTTGTTTATTTGGGTGTTTTGTTTTGTTTTATTTCCTCTGTGGTGAAGCATACTTTACTATATTTGAGAATGTGACTTTAGAACACGTACGATGCTCTCAGCATCTCGCCACTGTACATTTAACTATGCGATCCTATACCACTACTCAGGACTCCCCACTCACACAAGCAGTCATTGATTTTCATCACTCGCTCACTCGTTCCGGGCTCGCCTCTCTCCAAATTAAAGCCCAAATGGATACTGAAAAGTTACTGCAGAAAGAGAGGCAGAAAAGGAAGAAGAGAAATTTTCACAAATATTTGCCATTATTTCCAGAGCACAATTTGATGTTCTCCCCAGTATTGGCTTGAAGTGCATAAGCTATGATACTTGCATTAGAACTTCTGAGAAAATAGCATCAATGTCTAGGCACAGAATATTGTTACGTATTGGGGGTTATTTGTTCTATATCATTTTTGTTGTTTAGCTTTTGATATCTGCTATGGGCTGAATGTTTACACTCCCTCTTGACAGAAAAGAGGTAGGTGTAATATCAAAGACAGAAAAGGATTATATTTGAGCATAGTTATAGTGTTTTCCCCCCTTGGAGGAAGCATATTAATAAATCAAAGGTTTTCTAACTTATCCCTGTACGTTTCCTTTAGTGGAAGAATCCTGTACGTTTCCTTTAGTGGAAGAAACAATAAAAAAAAATCTGTATGTTAAATGTAGTATTTTAATGTCATTAAAATTATTTTCTTCCTTCTTAATACCATTAGGCAGACTCACCCTTAATCTAGTTTCAAAGTTTTTGTTTGTTTGTTTTTGAGAAGTACCATAGAAAAACATTATTCAAAGCTCAGAATTCATTTCATTGTTTGAGTCCCTCACAGGGAAAACAATTTTCATTATATGGTTAGACACTTGCCTCCACTTCCAGCCCAGTTCCTCCTGAGAAGCCTAGCTCTGGTCGGCAGCCATCTTACACGGAAGACTCTGTCTCTCTTGTGCTTTTTATGCTCTTGCAGCTTAATAGCTCTGACTTTTTTCATCATTTTTCCTTCTCGTTTCTAATTATATTGATGATGAGAAACCATGCAACCTAGAGAAGGTAACTTCATAACTCCAAACTGTCCTCCAATCCAGTAGGCCACTATGCTCTCTTCTACAGAGGACTGTAACTTGAGCTATTATTTAATATGTTGTGTAATCAATCAATAGCTCTATAAGTGAAGTTTTTGTTTGTGCTTTTTAAAGACAGGGTCTCATGTAGCCCAGCCTATCTTTACACTTACTATACAGTTTAGGTTGGCCTTGAACTCCTAATCTTTCTGCCTCCACCTTTCAGTACTGGGATGGCAGGTATGCACCACCACACCCAGTTTTGAGTGCAATTTGTAAAGACCTACTATGTTCTTAGACTGATAATCTACCTAGAGTAACCTCAAACTATAAAACATGATCCTCTAAACGAGATGCATGGCATGGTCCTTACACTGTATAACCATTTGGAGAAGGAAACCCTTCCTGGATGATTTGGGGGAGTTTTTGGAGATGACTGGCAAGATTGACAGGAGACAGATGAACGAGGAAAGAGCAAGAGACAGTCCAGGGAAGAAGTAAGAGGAATCAAGAGCAGACTCACGGGGAAAAAATAAACAACCAAGAACTAAGAAAAGAGAGTGAGATGGGGCTGGAGAAGGAAAGACTCAAGGCTTCGAAGCTAGCCCGAAGAACTAACTTGATACTGCTACGGGCAGTGGGGAACTGGTGCAGCCTTAAAAACATTCCCATTTCCATCTTTGATCTTTTTCTGCAAAGAAAAGAAGCAGTCATTTTGGATAGTAAGGAGAAGCTAAGGTTCTTATATCCAGTCTGGACAAGACAAAAACATGCCTGTTCCTCAGAACCAAGGGCGAGAGCAGTGGTAGAAGAGTCCTGGCCTCAGCTCTTCTTTGCTGTCACGTTTTCTACAATATCTAGGATCAGAACCTCCAGTGTCACTGAGAGGGAGACGAGAGGGAGACGGAGACTGAGAGAATGTCCACGGTATTGTTTGAAGTACCTTTGTGTGGGTAACATACTGTCTCCTATGAGCTGAATGAAAAGGTACTCTGCTCCATAGTGAGCTGAGTTGTTATCTGGGAAGAGAGGAAGAGGTTTTGTTTTTGTTTTTTAAATCAGTGGGTCCGGATATTTTTGATCAATGGAGAAAAAAAAAGCAAGATTATTTTGATTTTTTTTTTTCAGACAGGGTCTCTCCATGTAGTGCCTTGGAGTGCTAGCATGGGATTAAGGACATGATTATACCTTCCATGTACTATGCTACTATAACACAATGACTGAGGCTGTGTTACTTATAATGAAGAAAATTCATTGGCTTATAGTCTGGAAGCTGGGAAGCCCCATATGAACTAATTAGCTTTGGTAGGGGCCTTCTTACTGTGGGGTTGGCTGAAGGGCAAAGAAAACAAGAGAATGAGCCCATGTTGGCCAGCACCAGCCCTTTCTGTTGTGTCATTAAAGTATGCATGGAGAGTCCTCATGAGCTAACACTTCCCATTGGATTCTCAGTTTCCAACACTGTTGCATTAGAGAGGAAGCTTCTCAAACAAGAATTCTGGGAATGAAGTCAAACTGTAGAAACTATTCTGAGTTATTTACCTGGGTCTGAGGCAGCCACAGGGGAAAGCAAGACTTACTGGCTTTGACGATGTAGGGTGGGTCCAAAAGCCAAGGAAGGTAAGTAACCTGCGTCTAGAGACTAGAAACAGTGGGTTTACCCAGTGAGCCTCCAAGAGGAATTCAGCTCTTTCAATATGTAACTTCAGCCTATCAACTCTTCAGGACTGTAAGATAATGATGTATATATACTACTTGTGCCAACAGAGTTAATGGTCCTCTGTTATGACGACAAGTAATTCATGTAGCAGATGTGCACACAATTGTGAATTAGAGCTCTTAACTTGTAAATATATCGGAATCATACCGTTTATGATATTTTGTGAGTTTGCATTTTCAAAATAAAAATATCATAGCTTTTGTTTGGCTTGTTTGGGACAAAGAATTACTTTGAAAGTAGTTCTGGTAGTAGCAAAGGCCGGCTAGGATATTATGCAAAGGTGTTTCAAAGAAAAAGAGAGGGGCCTGTGAGGGCGCAAGCCCACAGGCCCCTGTACAATCCGTGTGTGAGGGAGGTACTGAAAGTTTGGAGGGGGATTGGTAACAGAGGGAACAGTGGGGAAGCAACAGTGTGAGACCTTTGAAGAGCCTCACTAATGGAATTCCATGCCAGCATTTAGGCTGCGATGGAGGACTGTCTCTCTCAGCGGGACTTCCTCTTCTCCACCTAATGTCAATTAGAGAGTCTCTGAGCACACATACCTGACCTTTTTTTTTTTTTTTTTTTTTTTTTTCTTCCGGTTTTTCTAGTCAGGGTTTCTCTGTGTCTCCCTGGCTGTCCTGGAACTCACTCTGTAGACCAGGCTGCCCTCGAACTCAGAAATCCGCCTGCCTCTGCCTCCCAAGTGCTGGGATTAAAGGCGTGCGCCAACACTGCCCGGCACCTGACCTTATTTTGAAGGTGACCCTGCACCAAAACTTCCTGCAAGCACTGCTCGCTCTTCCTTCCCACACGATAATTAGGTGCTGAGTTACGACCAATCAGCCCTTCCCCATCCATAGTCCTAAGAGCCTTTATATACCTAATCCCCGGAACAACCAAACAAGTTGTCTCTCTGAATCTGATTCCAGAAGTTCTTTCCATCACACTCACGCCCTTCCTAACCCTGCTCACCGATTCTGCTCTCTTCGCCCTCATGGGTCAGTGGCCAATGAACCATGAAAAACATGGAGACCCACACGATGGAACCACATACTGTGGCAGAGCCTTGCCTCAAAGCACTTGACTGTACAAAAGTTCTAAATATCAGCTGTTCATCTGTTTATTGTTTGCTTTTCCGCCGTAACACATTTTTCAAGTAACTTTTCTCAAACTGTTTGAGGAATCATATAAATAAGACCACAAGGCAACAAAGGCAGAGAATTAATTCTTTAACTCAATCTTTACTCCTCTTGATGACTCCTACTGAGAAAAAAACTGCTATATGAGAAGTAGATAACAATATGAAAGCCAAAATTTGCTTTTGGTAAAATAATAGATTAAAAACTTTTCCCCCAAACCTAGCTTGTCTATAAATTGCACATATGTATGCTATGAAGTATGAGAAATTTAGATAAATAATTTAATTTTTACATATTGAGTTCCTTGTTTACATCTTCTGTGGCATACTACAGAGGCGTATTGAATGAAAATCTGAGACACAGATGGATGTGCAGAGATTATGGAAAGATAGTATCAATTTATCATGTTCACTGCAATGTATTGGATTATATACTGTTAAGGAGTAACGCATTAAACATCCATCACTGAGCATGTTATATATTATGTCAACAAAAATTTTGTTACATATAATGTGCATATATGTATGTTTCCACTCTTCTTCTTCTTCTTCTTCCCCTCCCCCCCCCTCTCTCTCTTCTCTCTCTCTTGGTTTTTTTTGAGACAGTGTTTCTTTGTATCCCTGGCTATCCTGGATCTCACTATGTAGATCAGGCTGGCCTCAAAATCAGAGATCCACCTGCCTCTGCCTCCCAAGTGTTGGGATTAAAGGTGTGAGCCACTATCGCCCAGCTGTGTGTTTCCAATCTTTATGGACATCATCAATGTGCTTAAGAGATAATAGGTTGCTATAGTGATTTCCCAGCCCTGATTTATCACTGTGACTATAGTTCTTACGTTCAAGAAATATTTGAGGCAACTATAATGAACTGAATTATGTCTTTCTTAAAATTCGTATGCTGAAGCTTCAACTCCGGTTGCCAGTATATTTGCAGATCAGAGGAAAGTCAGTTAAATGGGTTATTGGAGGTGTGCTCCAGTCCAGCCTTTATTGAAGGATCTAAGCCACAGACACTTAGGAGATGATCTTGTGAAGACTCAGGGAGAATATGGCCACCCTAAGACAAGGAGAGAGGCTTCAGAATAAACCGAGCCTGCACACATCCACTCTCAGACTTTTACCTTCCACAACTATGAGATATTAAATTCCTGTTGTTTAAGTCACTCACCATGTGGTGGTGGGTTGTTTTGTTTTGTTTCATGATGATGACCTGGGAAATCACTATAGCAACCTATTATCTCAGCACATTGATGATGCGGATGGCCCTGGTATTGTTTGTATTTTGATGTTAATTCCACTCTCCAGGGAATGGCTATGAATAACGAATGGGTCACGTACTCAGGTGACTTCTTGTGAACCATCCCCTAATGAATAAAGGAGCCAATCACTGGATGAGTAGCAGGGACTTCTGGGTTGGATAGGGAAAGAGAGGAAGAGGAGAGAGGTAGGGTCTTTTTGTATAGTGATAGTGTGTGGGAAAGATGTAGCTACTAGTGTCTCCCGGCTTATATGGTGAATCCTGGCGGATTTGCCACTGGAGGATTTAAATTTAATATGGCTTACAAGATAAGCATTCTAGCCCAGAGATTGAGTTACCATTGTTTCTGAACTAAGTTGTGTTGTGTTTTTCTTCATGGGGCTGCGCAATTAGGTTCTCAGAGACAGAGCATGGGTTTGCCTGATGTGCACCACAAAGGCCATGGGGGGTTTGAAGCATGGGGCTGGGGTAGCAACCCGCCAGTGGGAACTTAGAGAGCTGGGTGGAGAGATTTTGGGAGCTCCGGGCCAGAGAGTCTGTCTAGATGATAATACCCTGCTGGAGCCAAGTGGCCCGCCAGTGCCCAGCTTAGTGCGGGAACATGCTGTTCTTTTTTTAATATTTCTCACAACACAGTGATAGTGGAAAACAATGAGGTCTAAAGCAGCATAAAAGAGTATTTCTCAGCCTCAAGGATGATCTAGTTTCTGATTTCTTGCAACTAAAGGCACTAATTCATTTCGTTTAAATATCCCATTGTTATTTCAAATATTACTTGTCCAAAGTTGAACTTGTGCCTCTCAGCATCCATGATGGTGAGCAGACTGTAATAGAAGAGGAAAGGGCTGTAACTCTTTCCTGTGGCCTCTCTGTCACCCATCACAGAGCTCTGGACTTGACAGGCAGTCAGCCTTTATCTGTTGACTTGGCAGTGATACTGATCCTTTGCTTGTAGTCATTCTTCCACCCTGGGAACCCTGAAGGCATCTTCATGCTTATGCTGCATGGACTCTTATGCTTAGTCAACCCGCCACCTGTGCCTGTCAGTCTTCGCAAATGACATTCAGTTTTCTGCCTTTTCTCATTGTTCAGGTCTCGTGTCTGGATGAATACAAGTGACTTCCATTTCCCCTGCTACTCCTACCTATTCTCTAAGATCTGCCAAACTTCTCTTGTCAAATCTCTTATCGTTGTTTTATTTTTATAAATATTGCTGGACTTTGCTATGTGCACTCTCCTGTGTAAGATGTTGGAGGGAAATCAGCAATGGCTGCTGCCTTTTGAGGTGTTCATGTCTTTTTAAGAGACTTGCACCACCACTGCATAGAGATCTTTGAAAACATGCTATACAGCAGTAGCTTTGTCTAGAGAAACTGGAGATAAAGGAGGAGACAACTGATCTGTCACAAACAAGAGCACTGTAGAGAAGGGAGGAAGACATTCCAGACAGAGGGAATCACACTGCAGACTCAGACTTGGGAAATAGTTATCAGATTCAAGCATGGACTTGGTCACTTACTCTACTGCATTGTTTCCCAAGCCTTCTGCTTGGTCTTAGAGCCTCTATAAATTGTCTTTCAATCTTACATCCCTAAATGGACCTCTTCAACTAATAAAACAAGCATCCTGCTATCTACTAAAAATCACCTTACTACATTATCTTTGTTACATCATCCTAACCAAAATGCTTTTTTTTCTGTAGAGTTAACTCCAGGCCTGACCATATCCCACTCTAAAAGGCTACTTTGGTGTAAGTTTGCATTCTGCCTGAACTTTCCCTTTGTGGACTTTCTAAAGCTGAGCATAACCTTTTAAGTCCAATTTTAGGCATCAGACACAAGTCATTCACTCTTTCAACTGATGTGAATGGCGAATTTCACAAAAGCAGCTTAGTTATCACGTTGAAAAGCTAGCTTTAAAACAGCACTCAGTGTCTGTGCGTCATCAGGGAATTACTACGTTCTGATTGGCTGCCTGCACCCACAGCCTGACTGACACTGACGTCAGAACATTCATACAGGTTCAGGTTGTTACACGATAACTGCTATTGTGTAATAGTTTGCATTTGTTCCAAAGAAATATCTGGAAATGTCCAGTTCTGTAGATTTTGTTGATAAAGTGCCTCTTGGGGCTACTTGTAAATAATTTTAATATTACAAAGGATATTGGTAATATTTATACATTTATATTATGTAGGGCATACAAGTCCCATTTGTATAAAAGAAGCAGAGATATAGTTGCCAACAAAGGTCATGGGTTCTGCAACCCTTAGTCTGAGAGCAGTGAGGAGTGTCTAGAAGGGAACCCTGGAGCCCTCGACTCAGTCATCAATACTACCCCAACTTTGTTTCCCCTGGCATTTAGATGCAGTGCCAGCCGAGTCCTTTACAATCTTAACTCCTTCCCATCCCCGTCAGTTTCTCTCTTCTAAACCCCATTGTACCTCTAGTTTGTAATAGAGTTTTATACTTAGTTATTCTCTGGTTATTTTGATAGGTTTTTGTCTCTTAACCTAAATTTCTAGAATACAGTGATCTTTCACATTTAAAATTGACTTTATGTACTTTGTGTGTTGTTTTAAAGATTTGTCCATAAATGTTGACTTAGTTATTTTTCTGACAGAAGGTCTCAATGTATACAAATTGGCCTAGATGTCTTTTGCTTTCTTTTAAAATATAATTTTATTTTATTGATTTGGGGAAATTGCATATATACATACAGACAGACAGACGTACAGACTTATAGACATACATATAAGGTATTTTGATTACATTCACTTCTTTCAGATCCACCCCAAACCCTCCAAACTCTGTCCTTTTTTTATTTAAGCCCATTAATTCCAAGTTGTGCTGCCTGTATACTCGTGGTGTGAGGCCATCCAGTAGAGATTGAATAACCTACCTTTAAAGAAAACTGAACCTCTGTTCCCCAGAGACCAACTGTCTAGAGAGCCTCATTAGCGCTATTGGCTGGCTTGATCTTGTGCAGGTCTTATGTGAGTGACCATTGCTGCTCTGAGTTCATGAGCACAGTAATCTTGCTCTGTCTGAAAGATACCTTTTCAGTTTGGTCCAACCTGAGCTCTTACAGCACTCCCTTTTTGACAATGGTCCCTAAGTCTTGGGTAGCAGGTGGGAATAAGCACTTTATTAACGATTATTCTCTGCACTTTACCCAGTTGTGAGTTTCTGCATTAACTGCCAACCACTGCATAAAGATGTTTTCTGATAAGGCCTGAGAAATGCAGTTAGAGTAGAGAGATAAGAATTTAGAGGGACATTTGATTCTATGTCCACTTAGCAAAATAATAGTAGTAGGTTCACTCCTGTGGCCCAAAATTCTTATGTAGCCCAGGCTGGCCCTCAATTCAGAATCCTTCTGTCTCACCTTTTCACAGGCAAGGGCCATCATAGCTGGCTAGTTCATTCATTTTAATTGCCAACTAAAAAAAATACAGATTTATTGCTAAAAAAAAAAAAAAAAAGAAAAATTTAAAGTACATAAAAGTAAATAAATTATAAAAATAAGGTGTATCTTCCCACTACAAATATCTGGATTAGAAGTGTCTTCCCAGAACAAATTATTTAGTTGAGAAAATGTCCTTCGTAAGTATGCCCAGTAATTGAGTTTTAGTTAACTCAGATTTAGTCAAGTTGACAACCAAGAATAGCCAAAATCCTGTGAAACCACTGTCCTCAAGAACATACTTTTGCAGAGTAATGGATTAAGGACTCCTTTGAGGTGCCTAGATCTATGCTTGTGTGTGTGTGTGTGTGTGTGTGTGTGTGTGTGTGTGTGTGTGTGTGTGATTGTACCTGGGGTTTATCCATTTTGTAAGACTACCTTGCCTGTAATGTTCAGGGATATTTCCATCTTTAAGCACTGGGATTAGGGATACATACCACCGGGTGCTGACGTGAACTAAGACCATCTTTGCTCAAAGCCCTTTGTGGACTGAGCTCCTGGCCTCCTATGGTAATACTTCCTGTATAACTGTTTAGCCAAGATCTTCCTTCGGCATTCTTATTTCCGGGGGGAGGAGGGGAGTTAACATCATCCACTCAGCCTCCCCAGACAGGAGCTTGCTTGCCTTATGTAGAGATCTCAATCCTCCATCCAATTTTCCATGAAATTCTATAGATTTCACCTTCTCAATATATCCCTCTTCCAAGCACCCCCCTAATGCACTTCCTCTGCCTCCATGAAGACCTAGGTTAGTCTCACCCCCTCTTTTTGCTTCTGTTTTTCAATTTTATCTTGCCTCCAAACATAGACTCAGTTGTCACAGAGACTAAAACGGTTTGTGGTTTGAATATGCTTAGCCCAGGGAGTGGCACTATTAGGAGGTGTGGCCTTGTTGGACTGGGCGTAACCTTGGTGAAGGAAGTCTGTCACTGTGGGGGTGGGCTTTGAGACCCTCCTTCTAGCTGTCTGAAGACAGTCTTTTCCTGGTTGTCTTCCGATTGATCAAGATGTAGAACTCTTGGCTCCTTCTCCAACACCGTGTCTGCCTGGATGCTACCATGCTTCTTGCCATGATGATAACGGACTGAACCTCTGAACCTATAAGCCAGCCCCTAAGTAAATGTTGTCCTTTATAGGAGTTGCCTTCAGTCCTAGTGTCTCTTCATAGCAATGGAAACCCTAAGATGCACTTCAAAGAGTTCATTCTTTATTATAAAGTTCAAACTCCTTAGTGTAGCACATGAACTCTTGATTAATATGGTCATTTCTACCATTCCCCACCTATTTGAACCTTCTCTGCATCTGTCCAAAAGAGATGTAATTACTTGGGAATAAGCCTCTTGGGCATGGTAATACGCCTGCACAGACATTGCTGCCTTTCTCTAGAATGCCTGTTCTCTCCTCATCTGACTCGCTCCTCCCTGTCAGTCATTAAATATGTAGTTTATCACTGGGTAGGCTTTCCTGATCTGGGAACATATTTTCTAATAGTGGTTTCCCTACCTCCTTTATCCAGCAGTCTGTGATTTCTGGGGGCTGGAGGCATCAAGTCTTTCTTGTCTTTGCATTCTTACCCCTTAGTTGGAGCTCAATAGACTCTAATTAAGTGAATGGATTATTTCATGGTTTAATGAAACTGATGAGAACCTGCTTATTTTTCTCAGTGGTGGAAAGGGACTGTTTTCTAAGATTCATCTTAACCAACCTAAGCACTTGTTGGGAAGAGCTGGCTGAGAGCTATCTAAAGAGCACTCAGGAGCCTATTTTGTAAGGAGGTTTCTGTAAAAGTGAGACTCTTCCTTGTAATGTGTTCAGCCTAGTAATAACATTTGACAACAATAGGTCATTTATTAGGTTTGGGCACCTAGGTATGTTTAACCTCAATAAACTTAGTCACAAGGGAAATGAAGAAGCCCCAGACAACATTTGTATATATTGATTAAAAATTTCAAAGCATTTGTCATTTATACAAAGGTCTACAGTAGATATTGCACAGGGTATAAAATGAATAATGCTATGATATTCATTAAGAGAATATAGGTGCTGAAATAATTACAGGTAACAAATGATGACTGAATTCAACAGGAACAGAGGTCCCAGGAACTGGCCATTTCCACCATTTTTAGTTTATAAGATGATATTATTATTATTATTTGGTTTTCTAAGACAGGGTTTCTCTGTGTAGCCCTGGCTGTCCTGGAACTCACTCTGTAGACCAGGCTGGCCTCGAACTCAGAATTCCCCCTGCCTCTGCCTCCCAAGTGCTGGGATTAAAGGTGTGAACCTCCACTGCCTGGCAAGATGATGTTATTTTACATGAGATTGATTATTGAAGTACCTACTAAATCTAAAATACAAAAATGCATTTATTTCCTAAAGTACAAGTATCTTAGTGTGAAGCAGCCAAATAATTTTATTGAATTAATAAACAATTCTAAATACCAGTTTGAAACAGATTGTGAAACAGTTTGGAAAAGACTACTAAAAGACTAAAACTAAAACCACTTGGATAGCTTCAAGAATATCAGGAAGTAGAATGCAATTAGTCAAACTGGGATTTGATCCTAGAATAGAGAAATGAATACTCATTCTTAGAAAGATCGCCAGAATTTCGGAAATACATGATTTATGTATTTTTTGGTGAAAATTCAAGATACAGAAACGGTTAAAGAACAGACAAGACATGAAAAAAAGAATGCTGAACGTTCAATGCAGCCAATTCCAGACCATAGCTCAATTTCTTTAATGCTAACAAAGTACATAGCCAAGCAAAGGTAACTTAATACTACTTTTCCTTTCCTTTGATCAACTTTACATGAAGGTCATAATAAGGACGTAAATCGAAAGAAATCTAAGTATGCCTAAGTCAAACCTGCATTAAAATAAGCAGCATCTGAGTAATTTGGAGATTAGACTCAAACTCAGTATTTTAAGTGTAGTTAGTACTTGCGGAATACAGCTCAAGGCTCAGGAAAGATTGCCAACACCCTTGCTAAGAACAAATTCAGTACAGGAAACCAGGGACACAGATGAACAGGCTTTGACGTGAAAAGGTAAAGATGAATGGAATAATGTCTGATTCCTGAAAGCTTCCCATACATTGCACGAAACTGCAGAGTTTAAGCTAAAATGAGATTTCCTAAAGCAGTGCTCCCAGATTTCAACAATAGTGAGTGCCTGAGGAATCCCTGGGATGGTTCTGGAGACTAAGGACGCGGACAGCAGGCGAAGGCGCTCAGTCTGGACCGGTCTGCTCGTCTGCCCTCAGTCTCCCAAGACCCTCGGACAGGAGCAATTGAGCAGGCTTCCCGGGAAGGGCCACGGCGGGCGGGACCGCAGCGGGATTTTCCTCTCCGCTCATTCATTCTCTGATTCATTGGTTCCTGGAGGCGGCTCACACGGACGCGCGCAGGAAAGGCAGGGCGCGGAGGACGGCCGCGGCTGGGTGCGGCCCGGCGCCTGAGGGGCGGCCGGTAGGGGGGCGGTTGGCCAGGCCGCGAGGGGCGCGCGCGTGCGCGCGTGCAGGCGGCAGGAGAGGCGCGCGGCCGCCTGCGCCGGAAGTGAGCGGTGGCCGCGGCGGGGAGCGCGCGGCCGGGCGCGAGTCGGTCCGCCCTTGGGCCGCGCGGCCCTCAGCCCCGCCCTGTGTGCCGGGGCCGGACGCGCGGGCTCTGTGATCCGCGCCGCGGGGCTCTGCGGCCGCCCCGCCCAGTCCCCGCCGACGCCCGCTCTGTGGATCGGTCAGTCAGTCACCGAGCGCGCGCCGCGGGAGCTGCGGGCGCTCTCAGCGTTCGGGAGAGGAGCGTCGCGCCTGGCGAGGCGGCGGCTGGAAGGCGCGAGCAGCTGCTGCCTAGCGCGGGGCTCCGTGAGGGCCGAGGGGCTGCCGCGGTGAGTGCTCCACCGCCTGGCCCTCCAGGTCGGGGAAAGGAGAGATCTGGGTGCCCAGGAGGCGCTGCCGTCTCCATTTTCCCGGCGCCCGGCGTGGCCCTCAGGGCGAGTGCGGGCGGCTGCAGCCCGGGGCGGGGTCGTTGCTGGCCAGGCTCGCGGCGCTGGGCTAAGCCCGGCCTGCGGTGGGTAGGGGTCGCCGGGGCCTGGGCTGCACCCCGCGCCCCTCGGGGCTGCACGGTGCAGACAATGAGACCTGGGGCCGCCTGGGAAGGTGCGGCGGGGCTGATACTCCGTGCTAGGGCGCTGGTAGCCGGGGACCGCGGGTGGAAAGGGACTGACCCCCCGGTAGCAGCAGAAACCAATGGCTGGATGCGGGATTGTTCTAGCTTCCATGCCCTGCCCGCCTTCATAGATGAGTTCACTGCAGAGATTTAGAAAGGCGGGGCTCCTTCTGTGTCTTCTAATTAAGCCGGCAAAGTAATTGCTCTAGTGCTTTTTAGCTCCATCTCATCTTTCCGCGTCCATTCCCGCCGGAAATCCAAACTGTAGTTCAGTGGAGGACGGCAGAAAAAGGGAAAGCTGCCTTTTTCTAACCAAAGTGTTGGTTAGGATGCCTTCGTTTTAAGACACCTGAAAGATACCCTTTTCTTATTCAGACGTTGTCTTAGGATAACCCCACTGTGTGAACTGGAAACCGCTTGATCCTTATGTTGGTATAAACATGTGCCTCAGAGTGAAATAGGAGCTTTGGGAAATGATATGAGTTGCATGTTTCCTGTGTGTTGCATTTTATACATTTTGTGGGAAGAACAGTTCGGGGTGGATGCTGCCTGCAGCATTTCCATGGAAGAGTGGAGAGCCGCCCAAGTAGGTAAAGTCCTCCCTAAAGGAACTGTAAAGGTATCGGGCTAGGGCTGAGGCATGATTCGATTATTAAATGGTGGTATTGTGTTTGTAAGAATATTGAAGTGAGCACACAGTCACGGAAACCTTCTCAGGTATAGTGGGAGACACTTCTACAACACTTGAGTGGTGGAAACAGTGCATTAGAACAAACTAACATTCCATGCGCTAGAATAGGCTAGCAACGTGATAGTGGACAAGCAAGCCATTAACTATGCAGTAGTTCCCTACTGGTAAGCAGCAGTACGCCACCTGTTTACCTTTCTAGCCTGTTGTCAAGAAGATTGAATAAGAAAATGTATGCAAAATTGGTAGCCCCTAGCCTGTTTGTGAGTGCTCAATACGTGTTAAATTAAATCCCTTTTCCTACTGCTGGGGGGCTGAGTGCTGGGTGTCTGGGGGGCGGGAGGGGGTGTCAGAAGTGAATGTTGGTAACAGTGCCTTGTTGAAGCTTGTGTAGTTTAAGGCAGCAAAGAAAAGGTTGATTCTACATTGAGACGTCAGTGTGGGGAAATCTCTGGAAGCTGCCAGTATAAAGTGGAGCCTTTTAAAAGGCTGAATAATACTTTTATTTAAAAAAAGTTTTATTTTTATGTATTAATTATACATAATACTGGGTCTCATCATGATCTTTTCATACATGTGTGTCACGTATTTCAATTTCAACAGGACGGGAGGGATTTTAACAGTGTAGATTGGGAGAAGACATTTCATTTGTAGGTGGTAATTATCCTTTTAGAGCTGGGTTCTGGAGCCAGACATGGTGGATCATGCCTGTTGTCTGCACTTGGGAGGCTGAGGCAGGAAGATTGAAGTGAAGTCCAGGTCAACCTGGGTTACACAATGAGAGCCTATCTGAAAAACCATCAAACCACATAAAAAATAAAATACAAATCAAACCACATAAAAAATAAAGTAAAATCTGAATTCTCTTTTAAGTAGAACCCTGGAGAGGTGGCAAAATAAGGACACTCTTTAAAACCCTCTGTTGAGTTCCAGACACCAGTTACAGATAGCCCAGCTGAAGTAAGTACAAAATGTCTGCAAAGCTTTGTAAGTGATTTGTTTTTCACCAGACATTTTGTGGTATTTGGATTGCTGCTCACTTCTGTTTGATTTTAGTAAAGAGCAATGTGTAGCTGTTTCTTTGTGATGAATATTAGCTCTATTTAGTATTCCACACAGACTCTTTTGACTCAGGTCTCACTGAGATTATTCACTTTGTGTCTGGCTGACAGTAAAGGAGTGGTAGGCATCTTTTGATAATGGCTTCACAATTTTTAACACTTTGTTTTCTGGCTAGATGTTTTTAGCTGTTATCTTTGAGGATAATTGTGTTGTTTTTTGTTTTATTTTTGCTGAGTTTTGGCTCTCTCCACATACATATATACATACATACATACATACATACATACATACATACATGTTAGTAGACTAGAAACAAGGATAACAGATTCTGGGGTACACATTTGCTTTATTGGCTTTGGTTTGGAAGTCATTGAATGTCAATATTGGTATTAATCCCAAACTCTACTTCTTTAGGAAAAGTAATATTAATGGAGTAAGATATGTAACCTCAGGCTAATTATTTTGAATTCTTTGTTCCCTTACCTATTCAATGGGAAGTTTGTTGTAGCTTACTGGTTTTCATTTGTTATTTCTTACTGACCTTAAGAATTTTAAGGAGCTAAGTGTAGTAGCAGGAGCCTGTATTTGGGAGGGAGGCCGAGGTAGGAAGATACTAAGTTGACGGTGGCCTACATAATGAGACTTTGCCTCAAAACAAAACAAAAGGAGTAATTTAATTTTGATGAAGGGCTTTTAAGATTCTACAGACATATGACCTAAAGTTCATAAAAAAGTTTGGAGATACACCTCAGTGGGAGAGCAGTTACCAAACACATAAGGGCCTGGGTTTGATACCTAGCACAAAGTCAAAGTCTAATTTGTATACTTGAAGTCAGGAGCATTACATTGAAATCAGAGCATATGAGAAGCTAAGACAGGAAGCTAGCTTAGGTTATATACTGAGGTCCTGACTCACAAAAATGTTTTTAAATCATAATAACAAAAAATTGTTGATAAATATTGTGTACTACTTTCAGTGCTTCCTATGTATTGAGTTATTTATTCCTTACCATGACTCTATGAAGAAGGTTCTGTTAATTGAGAAAACAACCAGAGATAGTAAGTTACTTTTTAAAGACTACACAGCTCTATAGTAAACACAGGTTTAAAACCAGGTAGCCTAATTCTTGTATTCTTACCACCTTCCTGTACTGCCATGTAGAAAACTAACATAATTTTTTCCGTTTTAAAGTATGTTAAAGTCTTTATACAACCTTAGCCTTTTGCTGTTTAAAGCATTAAGTTGTTAAGTTTCATTGGCATTAAATACTTTCATGTCATTGTGTAACTGTTACATTGTCCATTTCCAGAACTTTTTCATAATCCCAAACTGAAGTTCAGCCTGTTAAACAGTAACTTCTCATCTACCACTGCAACTTCTACTAGCAACTTTTTTACTTTGTCTCTCTGCCTTTAACTACTCTGGGTGCTTTCGGTTAGTGTAGTCATTGTTGTATTGTTGTCATTCTTGGGCTTTTCTTTTTTATCCAGGATCTTACCTTGTAGCCCAGGCTAGACTGGAACTCAGGTTGACTTTAGCTAATCACTTTAGCATGTTTATTTAAATTATTTTTAACACATTAAAAACTGGATGACCTATACTAAAGTTTGTGAATTAAATGAACACTTGATAGGATATGTCATAGACATCTTGAAGACTTTTTAAAACTTTAGTCTTGTATACTATTTATTTAATTGTCCCAACAGTTTATTACTATGGCTAGTGCCATAGCATTCAATTAAATAAGCAAAACCAAACATTTCTATAGAGGTTGTACTCATCCTGTTTAAGTCATTGTTAAAAACAACAATGAACATTTAACAAATTCTGGTATCTTATCATAAATGGTTTTGTAGTTCATTGTGTTTCTTTTTTTTTACTTCTGCCCTTCTTTTTTGTTTGTTTGCTTGTTTGTGTTCTAAGACAGGGTTTCTCTTTGTGGCCCTGGCTTTCCTGGAACTTGCTCTGTAGACCAGGCTGGCCTCAAACTCAGAGATCTGCCTGCCTCTGTCTCGGAGTGCTGAGATTAAAGGCTGCTGCAAGTGTTTCATACTTTGCCTTGTGTATTAGTCACTGTTCTAATGCTGTGAAGAGATACCATGACCAAGCCAACTTGTAAAAGAAACATTTAATTGGATGCTTGCTTACAGTTTCAGAGAGTTATTACATTATCATAATGGGGAGCATGGTGGCATGAAGGCAGACATGGTGCTAGAGTAGTAACAGATCCACAGGCAGCAGGCAGAGAGATCCTGGCCTTGCAAGGGCTTTTGAAACATCAAAGTCCATTCCCCAGTCCAACAGTGATGCATTTCTTCCAACAAGTCCATACCTTCTAACCTAACCCTTCCAAACAGTTTCACTACTGGTGACTAAATATTCAACTATATGCGCCTATGGGAATGCATTCTTATTCAAACCATCGTATTCCACTCCTTGGCCTCCATAGGCTTATAGCCATACCATGAGTTAAAAAAAAGATACATTTAGTCCAATTTTTAAAAATCTGTTACAGTCTCCTCAATACCGTTTAAAGTCTCTTTTGAGACTCATGGCAATCTGTAACTCCTTGTAAAACAAAATCAAAATGAAGATCATATACTTCTAACAGACAGTGACACAGAATAACTATTTCCATTCTAAAAGGGAGGGAAGGGAACACTGCAAGGAAGTATTGAACCAAAGCAAGACGAAAAACCAGCAGGGCAAACTCTAAATTCTGTATCTTGTCTGATATCAAAGTGTTCTTTGGATCTCTAACTCCTTTGATGACTTAACAAACTTCTGTTGGGCTGGCTCCATACTGCTCTGCAGCTCTTCACAGCTTCATGCAATAGCCTCTCTGGGCCTTCATGAAAGGAAGGACCTGACACATGCCTGGCCTCAGCAACTTTCCCTGAAAGCAGACTGTCCAACACTTTTCTTGTATCCTTTCCTCTAAAGTCAGAACCACATAGTGAAGCTGCTAAATTCTGCTGCTTAATGGGGTTGGAACTCAGCTCCCTCTTCAATAGCTAATGGATCAGCTAATGTTTCTGTTGTTGATGGTTTCATTCATTGCTTAAACTTTCCTTTAATTCCTTTAAGCTCAATTGGATGGGATCTTTCCTGAGATCACCACTCCCTTTATTCCGTTTAGCATCAGGTTTTTCTTTCAACTTTTATCTCCTTAGCTCCATTATACTTACTGGTGCTCATGTCCTCCTCAAACTGTACATTTTTTTATTTCTCTTTGTCCAGCTTGTTATAGATCTGCATAAGAGTGATTATTAACAACCGTATGACACAGTCAGTATTAGGCTGTCTTGAAATCTTTGCCAATCCCAAGCTTTTCAGTGTAACTTTAGGCAGATTTTGTAGGACAATGGATAAAAATAGTAAGAAGTCTGCCAGAATATCACTAGAATGCTTTCTAGGCCACTTACTACTATTCTTCCCCTCTGAAACATCTTGAGCTGGGTCTCCACAGTTTAAATTACCCTTAGTACTGTCTTCTGTGTTTCTACAAGGATAGCCCATTAAGCTCCATTTAAAGTATCTAACCACTTTTCAGGTTCAGGGTTAAAATTTTCCATATTTCTTCAACAAGCAGCATCCTCAGGCCTGTCACAGAAGTACCCCAGTCCCAGTAACAACGTTGTCTTAATCACTGTTCTAGTGCTGTGAAGAGACACCATGACCAAGACAACTCTTATAAGAGAGCATTTAATTGCTTCCAGTTTCAGAGGCTTAGTTTATTTATTATTATCATCATGGCAGAGAGCATGGTAGCAGGCAGGCATGGTAAATGAGAACAACATCCTAACTGCAAGCCTGAGCCTGACATAGGCTTTTGAAACCTCAAAGCCCGCCCCCAATGACACAAGTGACAACAAGGCCACCCACACCTTCTCCAACAGGACCTCACCTCCTAAGCTTTAAGCATAGGGGCCATACTTTTCAGACCATCACACCTTGGTAAGTATTGCTATTAAGACAATTTTGAAAGAGAAGATTAACTTTTTTGGTCATGGGATTAATGTACTTGAGTATCCTGAGACTGCAGAGTGAACAGCTGTTACCAAGTCAGACATGGTGGTACACACCTATAATCCTAGGACTCTTGGAGGATCACAAGTTTGACACCAGCATGGGCGACATAAATTTAAATACCATAGCAAAACCAAAACAATTAGCCACTAACAAAACAGGCATCTGCCTCCTTGCAACTTTATCTGGGTAAAATAAAAATAAATTTTTATAAAAATAAGTGTGTTACTGAGGTTGTTGCAAGATTGTAACTAATATGTCTAACTCACAACTTCTCTTCTTGAATTGATAATAAATTAATATCAATTATTTGAACATAAAATAGCCACTAGCAATAACTTAGCTAGTTGATAACTTAACTTAGTTGTCTGGGGTATTATAAGATTTCATCTAGAAAAGCTTGTGAAATATCAGAAAATTCAGGTTACATGATCTTTAAAGCATCATCCTGTGTTCTTATTGCTGTTTTAATATGATACCACACTTTGAGAATGAATCCTTAAAGTATAGCACTATTTTGCTCTTTTAAGTATTTATTTTTACTGGTAATACAATGTATAGTTTCTCTGCTTTAGACAGAGCTAGGCATGTAGAGAAATCAGAGATAGGCATTCTTTTCTCCAAAACAGAATGCCAAGGTACAAGAGGAATCAATAGAGAATATAACTTAAGAAGCTAGGTCTTCAAAGAGACTAAGATAGAAAGAACTAAGGTGGAAAAGAAGTAAGAAGACTGGATTTGGAAAGGAAGACAATTATTTAGTAAGAAAAAAAAAAAAAAACACTAAGATTTAGTAGATCCTTCTTGATTGATATCTTATTGTGTAAGCCCCTGGGTCAAAAAATGGTGATACCTGGTGAAAATTGGGCACATAAATTTAGTAATAGGCTGAACTTTTGTTTCTTTGTTGAGGATCTTCCCTGGGCTATAGTCTTAAAAGAAAAAAGACTTCTGCAGAAATGTTGAGTATCAAACTGTAACCAGTACAGGGGAGCTATATTAAGCAATCTATTGCAGGTCACCTGTACCTACAATAGAATATTACTTAGCAATAAAAGGCAATTATCAATACATACAATAATGTGGCTGAACCTTTAAAATAACATCTTCACTTAAAAAAAAAAAAAAGCTGGACATAAAAACCTATATAGGTTGGATACAATTAATATAAGCAGAAGTTACTGGGATGTTACCTGTGGTGAAGCAGCTATGACTAGAAATGTAAAGTATGCATATTTAGGAAATGTTCTTACCTTCTTAGGAGTACTGAAGAAAATGCTGTCTATATCACTATGGACTTGCAAAAAAATTTTAAGTCTATCAAACAACACTGAATTACTGAATTAAATACTTAATGAGTATACTATGCCAGAGCTAGAATTCAGGGCCATTGCCAGGCAAGTGCTCTACCACTGAGCTATATAGCTCTATCCCTAAAAAAGCACTTAAAACATTTTTTTTTAATATTTCTGTAAATTTTTTATGTGTATGAGTAAACATATAATGTGTGTGCTATTGTGCATCATGTTTGTGCTTGGTGTCCTTGGAGGTCAGAAGAAGGCATTAGATCCCCTAGAACTGGAGTTCAAATGGTTGTGAAGCACCATGTATGTGCTGGGAACTGAACTTGGGTCCTCTGCAAGAATAGGACACTGAGCCATATCTCCATCCCTCCCCAACTTTTGTGTATTGTTAGTCTTTTGTGTATTGTTAGTCATTTGAGAAGTAACTATGTAACGCTTTTGCTTAATTTTAAAATTCAGCATTCTTTTTCTTTTGGCTTATAACAGTTCTTTTTTTTAGTTTTTAGTTTTTTTTGAGACAGGGTTTCCTTGTATAGCCCTGGCTGTCACTGTCCGGCAGTAACAGTTCTTAATGTTCTAAATACAAATTATTTATCCAGAAATATTTTCTTTTAATTTGGTACTTGCCTGCTTTTGTTTATTTATTTTGTGACAGGAACTTGCCATGTATGCCAGGATAGCTTCAAATTCATGGTAATCCTTTTGTCTCAGCCCTCTGAGTGACAAGATTAACAATGTGTGTCATAACAATGTGTGTTACCTTGTGCCTGCTTGCCTTTTAAATAGTTTTAATAATGGACTTCATCAAGATTGTTGATTTTTTTTTTCTTTTATGACTATAGGCATTTTCTGTGTCCTAATAAATTCCTATATCAAAGTTGAAAATATATTACTACACTTTCTCTTGTATGAGCTTTATAACTTTAGTTCTTGCATTTCATGCTATGATCCATTTTGAATTAATATATTATTATGGTGCAATGTGGAAATTGAAGTTCTCTTCTTTATGTCTAATTATTTCAACATTTATCAAAAAATACTTTCTTCTTTACCTGTCTTGACTTCCTTGTTTTGAAAATCATTTGATTGTATAAGTGTGGGTTAATTCATGGACTCTATTACATTGATATAATAATTCCCTATCCTTTTTTGCCAGTATTATTTTAAATATAATTATTCTAAACTCAGGTAGAGTAAGCCCTTCTATCTTTTCATGATTGACTAGTTTTTGCTCATATACATGTTAGAATCCCCTTGTTTAATTTATTAATTTATTTTTGTGATGTTGAGAGTTGAACCACTGAGCTACATTCCTAATTCCATCTTGTTAGTTTCTGTTTTTAAGAACGTAGTTTTCTTTTCATGATGGTTGTAATTACATCAACTTCCTAGTTTAGTTTGGGGAGAACTTACAAAATACTGCATTTTCTAATGCATTGACATTGTGCATCTGTCTGTGTAGGTCTTTAATTTCTCAACAGTATTCTATATTTTTTCATATATAACATTTTATTACAGTGTTACATAAACATTGTGTTCTGCTCTGTTTCTGCCATTTCCTACACTTGGAAATCATCCTTTATACATAGTTTCTTTTCCAATATAAATTAAGATTTGATATGAAGATTTCCCAAGTGATAACTTTATCTGGTGCATGGTGGACAAGACTATTATCTATTCTGATGTCACAGTACTAGAAATAGAAACTTAAACTGTCTTCGGAAATGTAAAACTAAAGATATTTTCAGGGCTAGGATTTAGCTCCTAAGTATTTAAAATTAGAAGTTTAAAGCTGTATTAAATCTTTCGGCTTTAATCCCAGCACTTAGGAGGCAGAGACAGGCGGATTTCTGAGTTCGAGGCCAGCCTGGTCTACAGAGTGAGTTCTAGGACAGCCAGGGCTATACAGAGAAACCTTGTCTCGGAAAAAAAAAAAACAAAAAAACAAACTAAAAAAAAACAAAAAAATCTTTTGGCTTTTGTGGCTTTGAATACTAATTTAAATGGGCTATGTTCTTTTTCTTTCTTTCTTTCTTTCTTTCTTTCTTTCTTTCTTTCTTTCTTTCTTCCTTCCTTCCTTCCTTCCTCTCTCTCTCTCTCTCTCTCTCTTTTTCTTTTTTGTCAACTTGATACAAGCCAGTATTATCTAGGAAAAAAAAAGTTGAGACAAAATTTCTAACACATTGCTTGTAGGCAAATCAATGGGACTTTTTCTTGATTAATGATTGAAATGGGGTGGGGAGCTAGTCTACTGGCAGGGGATGCCATCCCTGGGCATGTGATTCTGGGTATGTAAGAACTAAACAAGCTAGAGCAGACAAGTAGTGACCAGCATTCTTCCTTGGCTTCTGCTTCAGTTCCTCCCTCCAGGTTCTTTCCTTGAGTTCTTGGCCTGACTTTTCTCTGTAAGGAGAAATAAATCCTTCTCTCTCCAAGTTGCTTTTAGTCACAATATTTATCACAGCACTAGAATCCTAACTAGGACAACTAACATGGTCTGATCTTTTAAGAAAATTTAAATTTATTTATTTATTTGTCTGTTGGGGGGGGGCAGAGTATCAGAACAACTTTTGGGAGTCAGGTCTCCCTTCTATCATATGTGTTTGGAGGAGCCTCAAATCTTTGAGCTTGGTGGCAAATGCCTTTACACACTAAGCCATTTTGCTAGCTTTTCAGAATCTAAAGAAAAATAGTCTTACAAATTTAATTGGAATACATATTTTTACCAGATGAGTTTACATTTTATGGTTTGCTTTTGTTCTTATACTAATATTAACACAGAGTAATGTACAAAGAAGAAAATGGAACACTCTTATTCAGAAATGACTATTTTCTCATATTCGTGTTTGTGTTTGCACAGTTTATTGGGAGCACAGTTTAGTTCTGCTTTTATTGAAACTGATTTTGGCTTCCTGAATATATTCATATATTAGGTTTTCTACAATTTGGATTTTTTCCCAAATTTATTTTTTACTTAAAAATAAAACATAATATAAAGTATAAAACATATAGATCTACCCAGTAATCAGTTGTTTGTATTTTGTCTCAAATAATTATGTTTAAAGAGATATATGATGAAACTCCTCTCTCAGATAATTTGTATTCCCATGTATGTTTTAATATAGCTACATGTTCATAAACTTTTAGGTTTCTGGGATAGAGAGATGGCTCAGTGGTTAGGAGCACTTGTTTTTGCAGAGGACCCAGGTTTGATTCCTAGCACCTACATAGTGGCTCACAACCATCCAGAACTCCAGTTTTAGGAGATCTGATGGCCCCTTCTGACCTCTGTGGACAACAGTCATACATGTGGTACACAGAAATATGTTCAGGCAGAGTACAGATAATTTTTTTTTTAATTAGGTTGTTCTCTACTTTTTGATTTAATATACTTAACATTGTTTTAATGTGGGTTGATTGGTTTTAGACAATGTTTCACTCCGCTCAGTCTGATTTGAACTCAAAATCTTCCCACCTTAGCCTCTAACATATCTGGATCAAAAGTGTGAACTAGCACTGAGCTTTTTTTTTAAGATGACTTCTTGTCTTGGTTTAGGAGGCTTAGGATATCATGTAATGTTTCTTTTGGTTCTCTAAGTTGGACATTTAAAAGTGATATCTCTGGATCATCATATAGATCAGTGGGTCATGACCCCCATAGGGGTCAGATATCTTGCATATCAGATATTTACATTCATAACAGTAGCAAAATTATAGTTATAGAGTAGCAATGAAAATAATTTGATGGTGGGAGTTATCACAACATGAATGTATTAAAGGATCACAGCATTAGGAAGGTTGAGAACCACTGATACAGATAATCTCCAATAGCTTCTCAAATGATGAGAAATCTACCTACTAGAATGTTCTCATTGGTCCATATACTTCCAACCCCTGTTTTATCATAATTTTATCAACTGGATAAAATTATGTATTTTTTAGAGTTCTATAATATTTTTGTTTAGAAAAATTGTATCATAAATGTTTACCAAGAAGCAGTTTCAATCCAAATGGTGAGGTTTGGCAGCAAGTATCTTAGTTGCACTGAGCCATCTCAATAGTCCAAAAATGAAATTTCCAGAAGAGTTTTGAATAAAAGCTGTGCTTATGTTTATTAACAATGGAGTAAAGGGTGTATTGTAAAGAAATGTTAGCTGTCCTGGCAGTACGACTGATTGGAGAATTACCTAAACTATATTAACCCTGGGTTGTAAAATGTATGTGTATAAGTGAGATGAGATAATTTGGCTAACAACTCATGCCTGCTTTTATTTTCTGTTAAGTTTTTGGGGGATGGGAGGAAACGTATTTAATTATTGGTAAACTGTAAAAACACAGCATTGGGCTATACTTGCTTGTTTATTTTAAACATTAAAGTTATTTTAGTTTTGTCTGGTTAGTTTTAAGTTTCAGTAATTATTGTTGAATGCTTGTGATATTAGAGTAGAAATTACTTATTCTTAAAATGCTAAATGTATCTTACACTTTTTTTTTTTTTTTAAAGCAGTGCCTCACTATGTAGCTTTGACTGCCTTGGAACTATTCCACCTCACAGTGATTTGCCTACTTCTGCCTCCTGAGTGCTGGGATAAAAGATGTACATCACCACACCCAGCACACTATTTTCTACAAAACTGCCCAATGATTTTGCTTGTTTATTTTATGTGTGTAAGTGTTTTGCTGCCTATGTGCATGTATGTGTTCTACATACTTGTCAGGTCCTCATGGAAGTCAGAAGCGGGTGTCAGATCCCTTAGGACTGGAGTCAAAAGGAGTTACAGATCCATTCCATTTTCTTCCTTGTGTATGCTTTTAAAGATTTCAGATTTCAGAAAAAATTGTTGAAATGTTTTTCCTCCATTGAATTGTCTCAAAGATCAGCTGTCTCTATTTGTGTGAATTCTGAATTCACACAAATTCTATTTCTGGATTCTCTATTCTGTTTCACTGATCCAATTGACTGTTCTTTTGCCAGTACCCCACTGTTTTGATTATTGTAGTATTGTACAGAAGTCTTGAGGTTGGGTATAGTATCAATTGTCTGATTTTATTCAGTTCTTTCAGAATTGTGTTAATTATTATAGATCTTTTGCCATTTATGCAGGAACATACAACCCTTTGACATAGACATAGTGTTGTCATTTACAAAGTTCACTCTTGAAAACTGTGCAGTTGATTTACAAAAAATGCAAAGTTCTCACAGTGTTTTAAGTAAGTAGACAGTCTTGTGTTAGCCCACATTCACAGCTCTCCTGTGGTGCTCACACTGATTATCATAACATGGTAGACATTTCCTGGGGATTCTGTTGACTCCTTGAGTGAGACCAAGAGTTGACATCCACCAAGGCTGATATTTATTAGGGATTTTTTGGTTGTTGTTTTTGTTTTAGATATTTATCAATTTCGGTTCCTTTTTCTAGCTTACAGAGAGTTTCTTGTTGTTGTTGTTTTGTTATTTGTTTCTTTTTTTTTTTTTTTATCATGAATGAGCCTGCATTTGCCATCTCCTTACATTGTTGATCATACAGTGTTTCTTGGAAGCCCATTGATGTAATGGGTTACACTAATTGATTTTCAGAGATTGAGTCATCATTGCATACTTTAGATAAATCCCACTTGGTCATAGTGTATAATTCTTTTAGCTAACTTTTGTTGACAATAATTCCCATTTATTTTCATAGTTAATATTGATCTGCTATTTTCTTTTTTTCTTTTCTTTTTTGTTTTTTTAATCACATCATAATTTACTTATTTACACAGAGGTTATAAACACAAAAAGGTAGGATGTGGGGAAGGGAATGGCACTGGAGCATAGGTGTTCAGGGGTAGTACAGATACCTTTCAAAACAAGGGTATCAGCTGGGTGTAGGTTCAGGGGACCAGTCACTATGGCTCTGCCTATGATTCACTTGTCCTTATCTAAGTTGGTACTGTCCACCAAGGCTGCCTATTTATAAGACCTATGACTACTAGGTCTGGTAAATTTCCACAGAAGCTGACTGTTTACAATAGCTTATAGCCTTCTGTGTTTTTCCACAGAGACCCAAGACATTGTGTTAGCATGTATGTATGTCAGGCCTATTGCTGACTTTAGGCCTATGGCTGATTTTAGGCCTTTAGTGTATATGCAGGGCTGCCCCTGACATCTCCTCCCTTCTCTAAGTATAGAAGGGCCTTGGTGATTCTATTCTTGCGAAGGTGGGGATAGAAGCCTGACCTCCAATAATTGAAGGGGACCTTGTAATGGCTCTGGTCCTCCTGTCATTGTCCAGTGAGGCATGAGGTCTGCTATTTTCTCATGTCTAATTTTGGCATTAGGATTATACTGGCCTCACAGAATGAGTTAGGAAGTGTTCTTTAGTTATATAATTTAGAAGAGATTTTAGAGAATTTAATCAATTTCTTTCCTAAATGTTTAACTAGAATTCACCAGCAAACCTTTTTGAACCTTGTGTTTTCTGTTTTAGACAGTTGTTAATTGTTGATTCAGTTTCTCTTAGATTTTGTTTTATGTGTATGACTATTGTGCCAGCATGTATGTCTGTGCACCACTTGTATGCCTGGTGCTCATAGAGGCCAGCAGAGCTGAACTTAAATAGACTGTTGTGAGTCACCATGTGCATGCTCGGAATTGAACCAAGGACCTGCAGGAGCTTCCAGTGCTGAACTCTTATTTTTCCAGCCCCTGATTCAGTTTCTTTAAGATAGTATTTTAAATTCACTTTCCTCAATATCTATATGTATGACTTTACATTTAACACGTTTCTTCTAAGCCATAGGCATTTGTTTTTTAATTACTAGGGATCAAACCTCGGTGCTCTTCCCCAGATGCAAGTGCTTTACCATTGAGCTACATCTTCATGTTCTCTTATCTTTTGCTAAGTGTGTGTAAACATTCTTTTGCAGTGATTTTTTTGTTTTGTTTTTTGGAGACAGGGTTTCTCTGTGTAGCCCTGGTTGTCCTGGAACTCACTCTGTAGACCAGGCTGGCCTGGAACTCAGAAATCTGCCTGCCTCTGCCTCCCAAGTGCTGGGATTAAAGGCGTGCGCCACCACTGCCCGGCTGCAGTGATTTTTAATATAGTTGGATAAATATTTACTGGATTCTATTGCTCATTCTTTGTTCCTGTTTTTATCTTGTTCTTCTGCTTTCTACCCCTTTTTAGTTTAGTAGAATATTTTACACGCATACATTTTCTTGTCTTCTTTGTAAGTCATCTACACTTCCTTCCCTACTTTTTAGTGGTTGCCTTGGAGTTTGTCCTATACATTATAGCGAATGTAAATACATTTTCAATAATACTGCTTATAGAATATAATTTGGAAACCTTATGACAAAATTATTCTGATTCTTCTATGCTTGTCCCTTGTATTATTGTTGTCATTCATTTCACTTACATGTAAGCACTCATATGTTTTCATGTGATATATGCATTAGCATGCATAATCAAATATATTGTTGCTACTATAATTCTGAACAAATGTTTATCTGGTCAGTTAAGAATAAGAAAAGTTGATTCTGAGCATGGCATCTCCTGTCTGTGATACCAGCTCTCAGGAGATTTAAGAAGACCATAAATTTTAGGGCAGTTCAGTTGTGTATTAAGATGTCTCAAATAATAATAAAAAAAAATGTTGAACTTTTAATTTATACTTTCACTAATCTAACTGAATGACTAACTATATCATATTCCTTTAATGTTTCTTGTGAACCAATTCTGCCAATAGCAAATCCCTTCAATTATTGTTTGTCTCAGAAACATTTCATTTTTCCTTCACTATTTTCATTTGCATTGAGTTTATTTGAGCCAGGACTGATAGCACAGAGAGGAAATTTTCTTAAAATTAGATAAAAATAAAAAGCAGTATGACAACAGGAAGTTTAGGATGTAATAAAGACTTTGGAGAAATGATTTTACTGAGTATTGTATATGATTTGTAAGAGTACTGAAGCATACTCTTAAGAATTGCACATTTATATAAAACAGTAGACGTAATGTATTCACCTTCTCTTACTCTAGAAACTACATAGAGGTTACTTTCAGGTTCTTGCTTTTACGAGAAATTCTGAGAACTAAGCCTTTTGCACAAAAGCTCATTATACTCCTCATTCTTAGCATGGAAAGTCTAATACGTCATTGCAATGGGGTAAGGGGAATGAAATGAAGTGTCCGGTGGAGTCCTAAGAGAATCACTTAAAAAAAAAAAAATAGGGTCTCTGCAGCAGGTTCTTGGAAGACTCTCAGCAATCCTCCTGCCTCAGTCTTCCAATTAGAATTGCAGACATGTGCTACCATGCCCAGCTTTTCTTCACTTTTGAAGGATAACTTATGGTACAGAAGTCCTATGTGCTTCACTGTTTTTCCTTTCAAAATATTAAATAGTTCACTTTAATCTTGAATGAATTCTAAGATGTTAGGTGGAGGTTTGTTTCTTTAGGTAAGTTTACAGAATGTTTGAAGTGTTTGACTTGGGATTCCAACTCAGTAGTATAAAAACTGGATCCCAACTCTTTAAGTAAGGGATAGATGTGGTGATACATACCTTTAATCCTAACACTTGGAGGTAGAAGCAGGTGGTTCACAGTAAGTTTGGCCAATTTTGCAAGCACCTGGTTAGCCAAAACTATAATAGTGAGACTCCTTGTCAAAAAGTTCATTTTGTCAATAGGTCATACATTGGAATAGTGAATACAATGGAATAAAGGACACTGGCTTAGCAGTATGCCTGGTTAGTACTCGTTTTCTTAATCTCAAAGAGAAGGAGAAGGATTAGGGGAGAAACTGCTATAATTAGGTGTGTGTGTGTGTGTGTGTGTATGTGTGTGTATAGAGAAGCTAGCGATACATGTTAGACAATTCTAACACCTTAGAATCCATTCAGTCAAAATTAAAGTAAAATATTTGTTGAGAGAAGGGAAGTGAGTATTTGGGCATGAAAAAGCAGGCCGTCAAACTCAGTACCCTTGGCTGTGTTACTTCTGTCCAGGTGGCAAGATGAGAGGAACTGACATTTTGAAATTTTGATTCTCTTTTTTACTCAGTATACTGTCTGGTCAAAGTATATAATGGTTAGCCAGGCATTTCAGGTTTTTTTTTTTTAGTGAATTTAATAGATTTTCTAAGTTTTGCTCACATTTCATTGAAAGGTTATTAGGAAAGATAATTAGCCTGTAAAATCTTTCCAGTCTTCTTTTTGATTCACTTTTAATTTGTTTCTTTATGGTAATAGAATAGAGATGATGCTACTATTTTTTCTTTCTTTTCAGATTAGAATACTTTAATCCCTGCCTCCATGTACACACAAGTTTTGGGGCAGGGGAGGCGCTGAGAATACAAAGCCAAAAGCATAGATATGACAACATTATCCTGAACCTTTAATTTTATTGATTTGATTGTAGGCAGCTTTAAACATTTTTCTATCCTAATTTATTTTATGGGGCAAAATATAAAATTGATATCAGTTTTTAATATAATTGGCTTAAAAATTTAGGTATGAAACAAGACTGCTCTAGAACATGGTTTATTCTGTCATTGGTAGTTACCCCTTTGTGCTTCCTAGATTCCAAAATGTGTTGCATAGGAAGTCATATTTGATTTTTTTCATACCCATGACCATTTGTTCTATTCAGAGAGTGATTCTGAAAACAAAAGTAAAAGTAAGATGAAAAAATATTAAATGCATTCAATTAATTAGAGGTCTGAGCACTTTGTACAAATTCCATACTCTTGCTGAGATTTTATGAATCACTATGGATAGGGGTTGATCTTTGGAAAATGAGAGAGGCAGATCCTTAAGC
This sequence comes from Mastomys natalensis, assembly GCA_021653895.1. Taxonomy (NCBI): domain Eukaryota; kingdom Metazoa; phylum Chordata; class Mammalia; order Rodentia; family Muridae; genus Mastomys; species Mastomys natalensis. Next base: position 4,914,011 of record JAJTUV010000057.1, read on the forward strand.
CTACAGAGTGAAGAGCAACTGGTACCTCTTCTGGAACTAAGATTAGAGAAGACTGACAAATTGATAGGAAGGTAGAGTGAAGTTAATATTTAAATAATAAACCTTCACAGAAGAACAACTTAAGGTAGGTGGAGGAGATTCCTCTGGTATCAATTTATCTGTCTCTGACTTCCTCCTACTGTCTTTCCTTTTCTCTGCAGATTAAGAAAACCATGCCAATGATTTAACCAGAGTTCTGTCTAGTTAATGGTAAAATTTAGAAGAGAACAATTATTTGAGGTTTTCAGACCCCTTGTTTAGTTCTATGTGGCTCAAACTAGAGGATTCTTAACAGACTTGTTTCCTTAAGCTGATCTTTTTACAGCCATATAATGACCATTCAGATTCAGGACATACAAATAGGTGATTTACTTATTTGAAATTTCAGATTTAACAAGAATTTGTTTTATAATGTTAGGAGACACAGAGATACACAGAGAGACACATAAGTTAAAAAAATAAAGTCTTTAAACAGAAAGGAGATGATTTGCATATATTATTTGAATACTCAACAAGTTTACAAACTTATTTTTAGGATTAGGTATTAATGAGTAACACTGGCTGGACTGGAATTCACTGTATAGAGCAGGCTGGCCTGAACTCCCAAGTGCATATGCTACCACACCCAGGTTCCATGCAGTTCAGACTTGTCTCAAACTTCCTATGCAAATGAGGATGCCCCTGAACATTGCCAGGTAGCAGCAGAACTTTTAAAAGAACATGTTAGAGCAGAGATAGCAGTTAGAAGGAAAGGCATCATGACAAATGTAATTTCCTTCTCTTTAGAAGAAACACATTGAATGAGTGTGTGCATGTTCATGTGCACACCCCCACGTACACAGTTGTGCCATGGCACATTTGGAGGTCAGAAAACAACTTGTGGGAGCTGTTTTTCTCTTTCCACCATGTGAATCCTGAGCATCAAGCTAAGTGCTTTGAGACAAGCACTTTTTTTACCTACCATGTAAGGTTGCTTAATACTTAGAATTTGAATGGATTATTTTTAAAAACTAATTTGAGTTCAGGCTTTGTACTTATAATATGCACTTCTTATTGTTAGCATAGCTGCTAAATTATGTCTTAAAATATCTTTAAGACACTTTCCACTGAAGTTGTGTGTAGTCAGATTTTTCTTGTTTTTCTTAATTCCGCTGTTGGTAGGGAAATAAATTTTAAAATGTGTTAGCTCCTTTGAGTATTTATTTACTTCTAACCAGCTAAGCTGATTTTATTTTTAAAAAAAGTGTACCTTTAGCTTTGAGTCATCTTAATATCATCTTAATTTTTAAACATCTTAAATTGGGAATATTTGGGGAAAAAAACTTTTAAAATTTAGATCAGTAGATTCCAGCTGGGAAATTCCAGAGAATGGTCCTGACCTAGGTTCATCTCTTGGTCAGTATTTAATATTTAATAAAGATTGCTTTAAATTTGGCCCCCCAAAATAGACCGGTAAAGAATGATTCTCCAGAGCTTGCAGCCTACATGGGTGTAGGGCTGAAGAGGCACAGAGAGCCATGGTACAAGGGTAATTAACTGTAAATGCTGTAGGCAGGTACAAAGTTTGTGGTCATTGAAGAGAAAGTAGTGTCTAATTTTTGTTTCTTACATAGCATTTTGACACATTTTTGTTTTTAAAAAGAACTGAACCAAGAAGTGTGAAAGGTATAGAAATGCAAAAGAGAGCATGGCCTCTGGAGCTTCTTACAGATATTGAGGAAAACTGAACTCAGGCAGCCAACACAGACACCTCCAGCAGGTCTGAGTGGCTGCTGAGAGGTGAAGCCTAACACTTGGAAGGCAGATCGTAGCTTAATATTTTTCCTAAGCTTATATTGGAATTTGATAGTGGAAGGTTGTGTGGCACTGTGAATATAATCAAGATTCACTGACTTGTACATGTTAAAAGGTTGGAGGCTAATATAAGATCTCTGCTTTTTAAAAACAAAAATGAAAGCCTCCTGGCTATACTGCTGAGTGTTTAGCAGTGACTTCTGTTTTGATGGATTGGTTGATTGCATGGGAAGCAGTATTGAATTCATCTATCGGGATTTATAAGATGTCTTTCCTAGAAATCTTAAGTTTATAAAATAAATAAAGCAAACATCAGAAAGCTTTATCAGGTAGAGCATATCTGATCAACTACAGTGTTGTCTCTGAATGTCAGCAAGAGGTCAGGACATACTAATGTTGATGAATAATAGGGAGCTCCAGGATCCCCTTTTATTCCTTTTGTTCATGTGGTAACGTTTTAAAAATCAAAACATCTAGCTTTATTTAAAATTTATTTTTATGTTTAACTTTTTGTGTATGTGTGTTGTGAGGGACCAAGTGCAGATGCTCTAAGAAGTCAGAGGCTTTGGCTTCTTGGGAGGTTGAGTTTCAGGCAATTTGGGGCCACCCGACTGACATAGGTGCTGGGAACAGCACATGCTCTAACCACTAAGCCATCTCTCAACTAAGCCAAACCTCCATTGAAAAACACCCTAAAGCCCCTGTTTTAGCTTATTTGGTGAGTAGTAGTAGTAGTATTTGATTTGAAATTGAATTCTGATGTTTTCCTAACTTGTAGTAAATTAGATGGCCCTTAGAAGTAGACACTAAAGTGACTTTTGAGACATAGCTTCTCTCTGTTGTCCAGGCTGGCCTCACACTGGCAACAGCCTGTTAGCTTCAGCCTTCTCCTGAATGTTGTAGTTGTAGGCATAACCCACTATACCTGACCAATTGTTTAGGGTTTCTTTGTTTATTTGCCTTTTGATGTAAGGTTTAGAAATTCCTTGAATGTCTCTTTGAATTATCTGTGGAGTAATTATTTTTCTCTTTGCATTAAATAAAACTAACTTTTTATCATTATCAGACTATGTCTAAAAAGGTAATTGAATAAGCAGGAAAATACTTTAGGAAAAGCAACATATATGCACATATAATTTTAAAACCACATGCTAAAGAATTATGCAATAATTTTTCAGTATCCTTAGACTAAGTTGTGTGTTTAGTTTAGTAAAAAATGTTTAGTAGCCTATGTTTTATTTTAAGATTATTCTGGATTTTAAAATAATATATGTATTGACTTTGTTTCTTAACTAAATTATAACTTCCTTCCTTCTTGACCCTCTTTTCTTTTCTTTTCTTTTTTTTTTCTTTATTTTCTTTTGGTTCCTTTCATTATTTTAATATAGTTTGAAACTTACAGAAGTTTTGACATCGCAGACATTTCCCATACTTTATTTACTCAGACCCACCTGTTGTTACATTTTGCCTGGTTATCATTTCTTGTTTCCCATCTCCACCCACACACTCCCCACTACATGAACACACGTACACACACACTTTTCTCCTTCCATCTCCTGAAAACAACATTGCAGACATTGTGCTTCTTTACACAAAAATCTTTAAAATTTTTCTCCCTGTGTATTTCTATTTTATATAAGGACATATGTGGTATAGTGTATATTCTACATCGAGTATATTGCCTCTGATACTTCCCTTCCTTACCTTTTTCCTTCCCCTTTAATCTCAGTATTCCCTTGAACAGTTTAGCTTCTGTTTCTGTGGTTTTATATACTCAATGATTTTATATACTTAATGTAAATTAAAATCCAGAGCCACATATGAGAAAGCAAATGCTATTTGTCCTTCTGAAAGACTGGTTTAATTGGCTTAATCTGAGTATCTCCAGTTACAGCCATTTTCCTGCAAATCACATAACTTCATTTTTCTTTACAGGTGGAAAAATTCAATTATGTTTATATGTCACATTTTTTTTTATCAGATCCTCTGTTATTAGGCACATTGGTTGGTTCCATACTTAACTATTATATAGTGCTGCAATAAATAATTGACATGCAATTGTCTCTACTTGATGTGTATTTGACGTCCTTTGGGTAATACCTAGCAGTGCAGTGATGTTGCTGGGTCTATTCTTAGTTATCTTAGACACTTCCTCGGTTATTTCCATAGTGGCTAAAGTGGTCAACACTGTTAAAGGGTTCTCTTTTGTCCCCGTTCACCTGTTTGTTGTTTGTTTTCTTAATGGCTGTCATTCTGACTGGAGTGAGATAGAATGTCTGGTGTGGGTTTTAATTCGCATTTCTCTGATAGCCAGTGAGGTTGAACATTCTTTTGTACATTTGTTGGCATTTCTATTTCATTTTTGAGAACTATTACTGGGAGACGCTGCCTTAACCAAGTGATGACAGTATCCCAGTGGTGAGGCAAGCCAGCATTACAGGAGTCGGAAGTCACTGTTCTACAGTGTTCCTGCCAAAAAGGAGCCGAACCCTTGAAACCTTTAAAACCTTGAAACCACATAAAATAAACAAAGGGATGCAAAATTAAATGTCATTTAATTTAGCCCACTGTAGATTACGTTGATTTCATGTTTTGTTTTGTTTCTTTTAGTTATTTGTATACTATAGATAGCCTGTTAGTTGTATAACTAGCAAAGATTTCCTCTCATTTTTGTAGGCAGCCTCATGAATTCCGATTCACTTTATGACAGAACTCTTAAGTATATTGTTCTTTGTATAAGATCTTCCAAAATCGAGATCAGAAAATATAACATGGATTCATTACTGGATTTAGTTCACAATAGATTGTAAATGTTATCACTCTTCCTAATATTGTTCTTTATACTTAACCTTTGTCCATTTTATATGGATCTAGGATCCTACCTAAAATCCAACATTGCATTTAGCTGTTGTGTCTCTCTTAAGTTTCCTCAGCCTTTATGATTTTGAAAGTTATATGCCAATTAGTTTTTTAAAGGTTTCAAGTGTTTGGCTACTTTTTGGCAGGAATACTGTAGAACAGTGACTTCTGACTCATGTAATGTTGGCTTGCCTCACCACTGGATACTGTGATCACTTGGTTAAGGCAGTGTCTCCAGTAATTTGTGGAGAAAATACGTAGTCTCATGAAATTTCTGTTCTCTAGCTCCAGTACATGTTGATGATTCCCTTCCTTGAGTAAAAAAATATTAACTTATTTCATTACTTTAAAAACTCAGTGCTGCTGGGCTGTATTGGCACACACCTTTAATCCCAGTGCTTGGGAGGCAGAGGCAGGTGAATCTCTATATAGCCTGGTCAGAGCAAATTCCAGGACAGCCAAGGCTACACATAGAGAAACCCCATCTCAAATAAACAACAGAAACAAAACCTTGGTGTTTGCTTATATGATAATCACAAAATCGTGATTTCTTTTCCTGTCATTTCATCTATATTAACTACTTGGTATTCTGTGATAAGGAAGAATCTGTTTATTTATATCAGTATAGTCCTCTTATCTCCACATAGGTACCATTGCACATCCACTTACGTACAGTAGTAAAGTAAGAATGTAATAAAACCTAAGAACACATGCATAGAACTGATTTCTCACAAAACTTAGTGATTGCATGGAACATAAATTTCAAAACTTTTTATTATTTACTTTTAGATTTTATGTATATTAGTGTTTTGCTTATATATATGTTTATGCACTGTGTTGAGCTTGGTGCCTCTTGGAGGTCAGAAGAGGGTATTGGAGGCCCTGGAACTGGAGCATTACTGATAGTTGTAAGCCTCCAAAGTGATTGTTAAGAATTAAACCTGGGTACTCTGCAAGAGCAACAACTGCTTTTAATCATTGAGACATATCTCTAGCCCAGAACATTTAAAAGAAAACTTCTAAGGGATAGAAACAATTTACAATTTATTTACAATTTCTAAGACTATTAAATTCCCATTTTTCATGTAAGCAGTTTACGGGTTTCAGTATTTAGATCACAGCAAAACTAAGTGTCCTGTATTAAAAAGAATACAATTGTAGCTTAGGAGAGAATCCACATAAACAGCAGACACTGACCTGGTCCATGAGTCAACAGCCTCTTGTCCACTCATCTCCATCCACTTTACACTGTGTGGTTTCCTATTTCTTCATTCTGGGGCCTTTCATCTTTTTGTGCTTTGCTAAATATAATATTCTCTCTCTCATTCTCTCTCTCTTTCTGTCGTGGGTGTGTGTGGGTGTGTACATGCATGCTTTTTTACTTTATAACAGTTGTATCTTGCATAGTTGGAAGGACTCCTTGAACATGGAAGTCTTCACATCCTGTCTACTGAAGTTTGCTTTAGAATTACTTATGTTACAGCAGTATAGGAAGTGTTTCAACAAGACATTTTTTTTTTTTTTTTGTGAGAAAGCTAATGGAAAATAACTGGAAATGATCTAAAATTATCTGAAGGAGTAAATAATTGTGTTGTAATACAGGAAAATAATTGGGTATGTTTTTTTTTTATCCCAATGATGCCTAATTTCTTTATAGTATACTACGATATTATTCTAGTTCTGCTTTTAACCTAATTGCAGCTACATAAAACTGTATCACTTGATTTCTTAAAAGTAACTGTAGCGAACAGTCTTTTATACTTTAATTGTCAAGCTTTAGAGGACATAACACCTTCAGGGACTTCTTTAAAATTTCTTACCTCCTTGACATTAGTTTTTAGTAGGTCATAGGCAAGTCATTTATATACTGTGTGTTATGGCTTTAATGGAAAAGGTATCTTAGCAGTCAGGAGCTAAAGAATACTCAGAATCACACCACACAACAAACCTTACACAAGAGGTTTATTGGGAAAGACACAAAAGGGTGGCTGCCTCTGCTCAGGTGAGAAGCAGCAGAGAACTGAGCAGGAGGCAGGCTTTATAAAGGGCTTCTTGAAGGTGGAGCTTACCAGGGTAGCCTCAATTGGAGAGATATTGTGGCCTGACCTTAGTAGGGGGTTGTTTTGGTTTTTTTGTTTTCTGTAGTAGTTGTGGTGGGAGTTGGCGGAAGTTCAAGCCTTGAGGAGCTTACATATACTGTCTTTTAGGTGGCTGGAGAAATGGCTTCGTAGTTAAGAACACTTAATACTCTTCCAGAGGAACTGAGTTCAGTTCCTAGCACCTGCATCAAGCAGCTCACAGCCAGCTTCAGCTCCAGGGAAATTTGACTCCCTCTCTTAGCCTCTAAGCCACCTACACATATGACATAAACTTATGCAGATACAGACATACATGTAAATGAAAATAAAACAAATCTTCAAACAAATAAACAAGGTACTTTTGATGTATACCACAGCTAGAAGAACATTGTCTTACAGGATAAATGTCTAACTCAGTGGTTCTTAACCTGTGGGTTACAATTCCCTTCTGGATTGCATATCAGATATCCTGCATATCAGATATTTACAGTACAATTCATAATGGTAGCAAAATTACAGGTATGAAGTAGCAAAGAAATAATTCTGTGGTTGGGGTCACCACAACATGAGGAACTGTATTGAAGGGTCATAGCATTAGGAAGGTTGGGAACCACTGATCTAACTCTTTCAATGCTATGTAGTTCCACACTTCCCTTGTCTCCAGCCTCCTTTTCTTCCATGAGTTTATACTTCACCTCGAGAACACTAAGCCACTTAGAATTCCCAGCATCCTTACTTTCTGTTACCCTTATACTCTTACACATAGTGATTCCTCTGCCTAAATACTCTCATCCATCTCTCCCTTGTACATTGTCCTGTCTCACTGAAGTATATATCATCCCTCTCCTCTTTCCTTCTCAAACTGAGTTAAACTATACTCAACATATGTAGCCTTGTATATAGCACTCACCACAGTGTTTTACTTTGTTGGGTTCTTTGTCCTCCCACCAGGTATATATACTTGAGATTAAACTTCATTGTGTCCATCTGTTTCTCCAGTGTCTGGCACATAGAAAGTATACCATGAATATTAAATGAAGTAGAAGCTTCTCATGCAAATTTTGCCCCATTGAACATATTAGATCCAAGAGAATACTCTATGAGCAACTGCACTCTGCCGTTTTCTGAGGTTCGGGTTTTTGTTTTGTTTTTTGTTGTTTGTTTTATTTGGTCAACTGTTTTTCTCTTGAAATATTTTTTCTTGAAATATTTCATCTTAACTAGCTCAGTATTCCACTATATGACTGCTGATGCCATCTATGATGTCATGAAGGCAGAAGCAATGTACATTCCAGCTCACAGATTATGTGTGCAGAGCACGGGGTCTTAATAGTTCCAGAAAGTTTTCTAGAAAAAGATTGGTTTCAGTCAGTGCTTCCAGTCTCATCAAAAGTGACACTCCCACTGTGCTTCATGTTTTCCTGCTGCTTTCTGTCTCCGTGGCTCCTTGAGGGCTTTGATGGAGCGTACAGGAGGTACAGCTCTGTCTGTCAATTCTGAATGGTTAGTTTCACTATGGTCCTTAGACCTTTCTAATCACTGGTTGCCTCGGCATGTCATCATCAACTTTTCTGGAGACAAACCCATTAGACTGAACTTGGGGGCTAACACAGGTATGGCTCAGACCTCAACTCCTGTTTACCTCAGGTACAGGACTTTGATCCCACAAAGGTCAAACTTCGGAGGCTAGTGTCAGATGAACTGAGAGCTCCATTGAGCTGCAGCTTCCTTTGAGACAAAACCCAAAAGCTTTAAGAGATTTTTAATGTTTTAAATATAGAATACATCATTTTGTAAAAAGCATTTTTTTAAATTAAAGGGACAAAAAAACTAATGAGTAAGGCACCATGACTGTATATCATGAGTTTTTCTCATGACTTCATAAGCTTGTGTAAATGTGTTTCTTCCTAGATCTTCAATTTCCTTATGTATAATTATCTCCACTTAGTATTTAGAATACCTTCGCAGTGGTCTTTCCCTTCTTGATACAGTCACTCTGTTCTCTGAATATAAACCAGTATGTACCTTTCTCCCTTTGTACCATGTTAAGAATACAGTTGCCTTCAGTGGCGTTGTGAATGGGGGGAATAGCATTCATTTCCCAGGGCCTATAAGACAGGAGCTTGCCTCAATTTGCTTCTCTTGTCCAGTTTTCTCTGCCTCTCATCTGTCCCTCCCCTCTCATCTTCCTCACTCTCTCCCCACTTCCTTATAGTATACTCTACCTAGAATATTCTTATCCAGAGTCTTAGGCCCTAAGAAGCCTACCCTTCCCTCCACTCTGAAAGAAGAAATTGAATAATAAAACAGACTCCTAAACAAAAGTTAATAGGGGAAATGGGCATGAATAATCAGTTTTATGGAAAATTTAACAAGAATAATATTGCTTCATACTAAGCTATACTTAATGGCTAGTTACATTGTGTGCAGTTCAGTTTACTATATAAACTATAATCTCTGACCCTTAATAATTGAGCATAATTATTTTCTCCCTAACATAAAACAATGGTAGATTACTAAGATTTTTTTTTTCCCCTTAAATGGGACTAGCAAGATGATTCATCAGGTAAGGGTGCTTGCCACTAAGCTGGACAAACTGAGTTTCACCCCTGGGACACCCATGTTGGAGAGAACCAGTTTCCACCAGTTGTCCTCCTGATTGTACATTCCTCATGCCCATAGAATAAGGTTCCACTAGGAAATGGGTTTTAGCTAACCTTGTAGCAGTGTTCCTTTCTTATCATTGCTGTCATATGAGAGCTACTCAATAAATGTTATTGAAAGAAAATTAAATATTTAAAAAGTATATTCTTCTCAAACTTATCTATACATGGTAGCCAGTAAAAGCAACTCTAGAATATTCAGTTCAAAAACCACTAATATAGGAAATAGTCATATGAATTTTCAGACTGTTATTTACTATTATTAAGCTTGGGAAAAGTTAATTTTTCTCAGCCCAATTTTCTTCATTTGCAGTTGAATAAAGTCTTAATAGTTGGTGTAACTATTTGTTATGCTAACTAAGTTAAGCTAACACTGGGAGCATAGTTCATTTGATATAGTGCTTGCCTAGCATGCAAGAAGTACTTGGTTCCATGCCCAGCACCCCATACATTCTAATGTGCACACCTGTAAGTCCCAACACTCAGGAAGTGGAAGTGGAAGCAAGGGCATCAGAAGTTTACAGTCGTCCTTGGCTACTTGGAGTTTGAGAAGTATGAAGCTAGCCTCAACTATATGAGACCCTGTCTCAATAAAAAGTATGTAAGATTAAATTAAAAGTTCTGTTTCACGTTTTTTTAAACAACTTATGTGTATGTATCTGAACATATGCTTGTGGACTGTGTATGATATGCAGTGTGTGTGGAAGCCAGAAGAGGGCATCAGATTCCTTAGAATTGAATTACAAGCTTAGATATAGTACCTGGGTCTTAACTCCTGGGCCATCTGTCCAGATTCAAATGAAAGAGTTCTTTATGAAGCACCAACCTGTCCTAAATGACTAATACTCAGCGTTTAAAGTTCTTAGGGACCTTTTAAAAATTGGGTGGTAGTAGTGGTGATGGTGGTGGTGTTTTTAAATACTCATTTATTAAACAGATACTTATGAAATGACTGTGACCCAAGTGCCAGCCACTCAAAGTGTATAGATACAGAAGTTAAGAATCTTTCCTTCAGGTGAAGAGTAGAAACAATAAGTGTGACTAATAAAAGAAGCCGGGTGTGTTGGTACACACCTTTAGTCCCAGCACTTAGGAAGCAGAGGTAGGCAGATCTCTGAGTTCAAGGTCAGCCTGGTCTACACGGAATTCTAGAAAAGCTAGGACTACATAAAGAAACTATATCTCTCCTCCACCCCACCCCACCCCCCAAAAAACTAATATGAAGAAAACTAATACGATACAAGAGCTAGAATGTAACAAGAGTAGAGTGCTATTTTGATGGGATGAGTATTTAGTATTATTCCCAAATGAAGCAAGGGCATATACATCTGGAGAAAGGAGTTCCAGGTCAGAGAGCTGACATCGAAAAGGCTAGAGGTTGGAGCATGTCTGTATGTTCCAACAAGCAAGACAGGGTGTCTAAAAAGCTGGAGGACTGAGGAAGCAAGAAATGGTGAGGGGAGCCAGGTGGCACATGTCTTTAATCTCAGCACTTGGGAGGCAGAGGCAAGCAGATCTCTGAGAGTTCGAGGCCAGCCTGGTCTACAGAGCGAGATCCAGGACAGCCAATGCTACACAAAGAAATGCTGTCTCAAAAGTCAAAAGAAAGAGAGAAAGAAACGGTGAGGAGAGGTCTCTGAAGGCTAGGAATTTGCAGAGCTTTACCTGCCAATGACTTGGATTTTATCGTATCTTCAGTAACTGCATGCTCTGCATGTTGGTACATGATTTGAAGTACAGAGTGTTCTCTGTTTCAGAACATAGTTGTCCTCATGTAATGGATCAGGAAATTTAAGAGAAAATTTAACATAGCCAACAAAATAGCCTAATATTTATGGAATTCTGTTGAAGTCTTTGAAAGTATATTTGGAGTATTACAGAGTCTGTCAGCAGAGAGATGGATACTACAGCTACACTCTGCTAATTGAAAGGAATACTCTGTATATTTTTGAAATTGTTTGTGAATTTAGTCATAATAGCTTGATAGTCTCCCTTTCTTGAGGGAACTAACTTCCCAGCCTCCCCTGTTCCTTAAAGAACGGTAGCTTCCTTCCTCGTTTCTGCTTGTCAACATTGTCTTCATTGTTAATCATTTCTGTTTTCTTATGAATAATTTAATTTTGAAGATTTGATTTCAGAGAGTCACATCATACAACAGACCTTGTTCTGGGTACTTTTTAAGTTAGATTTGCAACTACTCATTCAACACAAATATCTATATTTCAGATGGAGCAACTATCTGATGAAGAGATTGACCATGGTGCCGAAGAAGACAGTGACAAGGAAGATCAGGACCTGGATAAAATGTTTGGGGCTTGGCTTGGGGAACTGGACAGACTTACTCAGGTTAGAAGTGTTGAAAAACTGGTTGAAGATTGGAAGCCATCACTACGTGTTTAACATTTCATGTATAGACAAAAGATATGGATGCAGGCTAATTTTTAAAATATTGCTAAAAGAAAAAAAACATTAACAGGTAGATGAATAGAAACTTTACAGTGCAAGATAATATCTTTTATGGTTATTATTTGCATATGCTTATGTGAACATGCATATGTGATATGCATGTTCATCTATGTGTACATGTACATGCAGGTGGAGACCAGAGGATGTCTATCCTCAGGGTTTCTTTCTTCGAACCACTTCTTTGAAACATAGGTTTCTCTCTCTTTCCCTCTCCTTCTCTCTCTCTCTCTCCTCTTCTTCTTTTTCCCTAGCCCCTTCCCCTTTTAATGAAGCAGAATTGGGAGATTCTTATTAAGGATAAGTTTAGTATAAGCTTAAGCACCAGGACTAGAGTAGGGGAAGGTGCTCAGAAGAAAGTAGGAAAATGTCAGAATGAGCTCCCTAAGGAGAAGTCTCCAGATATGATACGTCTTTCATTGGCAAAATGCTTACCAATTAGGCTAGACCCTTAGGGATCTTGCTATGCCTGCCTCCCCAGGGCTAGGATTTACAAGTGCCCACCATTTAGATTTGGGTTTAGGAGTCAAATACATGTCCTTGTTCTTGCAAGTGGTTTGCCAACTGAGCTGTCACCCCAGCTCCTTTTCTGTAGTCATTCTAGGGTTTAAAAAAACAGTTATTTAACAGAGTTTCTCTTAATCTAAGAGGAGACTTAATAGCTCTTTTACAAATTTGAAATTGTAAACCAAGACAATTTTAAAGTCTAAAGTTTAAATATCTAAATTTTAACATATTCTGTTCTATAACCAATTTAAAACCATTTTATGACATTTGTATTTCTAGCTCATATTTTCAAAATACTGAAATATTTTGAATATTCATATATTCAAAATACTGAATAAAAGTTTATCCAGGCTACATTTAAAATAGTTCTAAAAAGTATGTTTGGGTTTTGGTTTTTGTTTTGTTGTTTTCTTTGTTTTATTGGGTTGTGGATTTTTGTTGCTGATGTGGTGATGTATGGTTGCTTAATTTTTTGAGATGGGGTCTCATGTAACTCAGGTTGGTTTTACCTGATGGAGTTCAAGGATGATTGAGCTGCTGAGCTCCATAAGCAGGAGACAGTGAGGAACTAGACCTAGCTGGACTTTTGAAATCTCAAAGCCTACCCCAACCAAACACCTCCTCCGACAAGCCATATCCGGGAACCAGACACTCAAATATATGAGCCTATGGGAGCAATTCTCATTCTAACTACTATAAGCTGTAATAAGAAAAGGTAACATTTTTATCAAACTGTCTTTTGATGTCTGTAAGTACCAAACCATTTCTATTTAATTCCCTTCTTTGCAGTTCTCAGTGATAAGTGTGGACACATGTATAGAGTCCAGAGGCTGACATCGGGTGGATTAGTTCAGTGATAAGTGTGAACACATGTATAGAGAGTCCAGAGGCTGACATCGGGTGGATTAGTTCAGTGATAAGTGTGGACACATGTAGAGAGAGTCCAGAGGCTGACATCGGGTGGATTAGTCAGCGCTCTCTCAAGGAACAGAACTGGTAGAATGAATACATGTATATTAAAGGAGGTGGCTGTTAGAGTTTTTACAGACTGCAATCCAGCCAGCAATGGCTGCTCCTGATGGGAAGGCCAAGAATTCAGTAATTGTTGAGTCCAGAGGTGCAGGTCTCAGCACTCCCATTCTGGTGCTGAAGTCCTGGGGCATTCCTAGAGACCTTCTGGTGATTAGTCTATGTTGGATCCTAAAGAAGTAGATTCTAATACCAGTAAAGAAATAAGTTAGCCACAGGATAGATGAACTTGCCAGTGGGAGGATAGGCAAGCAGGCAAAAAAGCAAAAGGTTCCTTCTTTCATGCCCTTTTAAGTGAGATGCCACCAGAAGGAACGGGCCTTCCCATCTCAAATAATCCAATCAAGAAAATCCCTCACAGCTGTGCACAGCTGCTTGAACTTTATTTTATTACAGATGCAGCCAACTTGATACCCGAGATTAGCCATTATATCTTGTATCTACCTCTATTTTTATGGCATATTTACACTGTATGGAGGGAGGGGTTGCATGCTGTAGAGTATATGGAGGTCAGAGGAGAACTTGTGGATGGTTCTCTCCTTCTACCATGTGGGTCTCAGGGATTGAATTTAAGGCTTGACAGCAAGGACTGTAACCTGTCTTTGCTACTCGTGGATTCTTCTTTCTTCCACCATCCTTCACCCTTTTCCCTAACACTAGACAGGATAGACAAAAGGATAGAAAGGAAAGGGGGCAGCACTATCGTTAAACTACTTCCTGCTGATTGGAGCGTTGAGCTCCTTGGGGAAGGTTTGTTCTTCCCTGGCAGGATATCTAATTTCTTCTCTTTCTTCTTTGAGCATGACTACTTAACAAACTGCTACCAATAGCCACCCCCACCCTTCACCTGTTACCCACCCTACCCTCCCAGTCCCCCAGAATTTCAAATGTCACACAGTCACAGAAACTATCTACAGCTTACAAAATCACACCTCTGCTAGAGCACAAGGCAGCTGCTGCAGAAAGTATGAAGCAGCCCCACGTCCCCACCTGAGATTGAAATGAATGCACATTCCTATTTCTGTGTTTTGTTTTAGAAACCAAAATTCTCACTACATTAACCATCTAAGTTATCTCTCTGGCCTTCACCCTTAATTTTTTGAAACAGTCTTTTGTTGACCCAATTGGTGAATTGTCTAGACTGGCTGACCAGCAAGCCCCAGGGATCTCCATGGCTCTGCCTCCCCATTGCCAAGTTGATAGACTCCACCCAGGCATACATTCCCATCTTTTACATGGGTGCTGCAGATCTCAACTCAGGCCATCATGCATGTGCTATAAGCACTGAATTGAACCACTTCTTAATTCTTAACTTTTTTTTACAGAAAGCAGTGTTGTCATAAAGATGATGACTAAGTGCCCGTTATATGCTGGTGTTGGTTTAAATAAGAAGTGTTCCTTATAAAATTAGGTGTTTAAATACTTGGTCCCAAGTCAGTAGCTCTGTTGCAGAGGTTATTGGGGGTGGTGTGGCCTTGCTGGAGGAAGTATGACAGAGGGACACACCTGAGAGTTTAAAACTTCACACCTCTTCTAGTTTGCTCCCTCTGCTTCTTCTACCAACCCACTCTGCCAGGCTTCTCTGCCATGATGGATGGCGATTATCCCTCTGGAACCCTAAACCCAAATAAACTCTTTGTTCTATAAGTTATCTCTGTCAGAATGTTTTGTTCACAGCAACAGAAAGTAATTAATACAGCTGGGAAGAGAAGAAACAAATAAACATAATAGTGTATAAAGGAAATTATCCAAGGGCCAGCTACTACGTTGTGTCTGTGACCAAGTGGTTGCATATTTGAGTAGAGACTGAAAAGAGAAAGCAGGTAGGAATGAGTGAAGCTGCCTTGGCTGAGGTAAGAACTCCACTCAGATGGTAGTGCTCCACACTTAGTACTCTATTCTCACATATATTTCAAGTTGCCTAACTTTTCATCATAGAAATCTGTCATTAAAGAGAAACATTAAAACCTATGCATATTATGACTTACTATAAGCATGTTATACTTACTGAGATTCAGATTTATTTCACTATTTTAGTTCACTACCTGTGCAATATTCAGTGTTACAGGTTAATCAAACAAGTTTTAAATAGTTAATGATTCCTCTAAAATAGTTGTAAAAAATGTTGGACATTTTCCTGGAAGAAGATCTGTAGTTTTTTTTGCAAATTCTTTTTTTGTTTGTTTGTTTGGGTTGGTTTTTCAAGACAGGGTTTCTCTGTATAGCCATGGCTGTCCTGGAACTCACTCTGTAGACCAGGCTGGCCTCGAACTCTGAAATCCACCTGCCTCTGCCTCCCAAGTGCTGGGATTAAAGGCGAAAAATCACCATATTATATTACTAATTTCTTGACCTAAGGGGTGTTTTTCAGTATCTCCTTTGATGTCTCAGCACCATGGACAGGTAATTAAAAATGCATGTTCATTTATTTGAACTGGAAAGAAGTTGACTTTTCATAAGTCTTCAGTTTTAGTCATGTCACTTTATGGAAATTTTATGAAAAATATTTTCCCTCCAGCTTTATTGAAAGAATTAATTAAAATTACTTCTGAAGAATTAGGTTTAAGGTGAAAGGAGAATTTCATAGCTGTTTTTTGAAATTTTGAAAAAAAAAAACACTGAGTAGGTTCTGGATCACATTCATTTGAGAGCTTCAAAAACAAGATAAAGGACTGAAGAAATAGCTTAGTGGTTAAGAACACTAGCTGTTTTTGCAGAGGACAGACATTTGGTTCTCAGAAGTAGCAGCTCATAACTGTAACTCAAATTTTAGGGGATTCAACTACCTCTTCTAGCCTCTACGGGCACTACATGCACACATGGTACATGTCTTAGGTTTGACTGCTGTGAACAGACACCATGACCAAGGCAACTCTTATGAAGACAACATTTAATTGGGGCTGGTTTACAGGTTGAGTTTCAGTCCATTGTCATTCAGGCAGGAGCATGGCAGCATGCAGGCAGGCATGGTGCAGGCAGAGCTGAGAGTTCTACATCTTCATCTGAAGGCTGCTAGGAGAAGACTGACTTCCAGGCAGCTAGGACGAGAGACTTAAAGCTCAAGCCCACAATGACACACTACCTCCAACATGGCCTTACCTACTACAAGGCCATACTTCCTAATAGTGCCACTCCCTGAGTCAAGCATATTCAAATCATCACAGTACACTTACATGCATTCAGACAAAATACTCATACACATAAGAATAAATCTTTAAAAATGGAATGGAGACTGGGAGTATATATGCTTCCCTAACAACACAGAGACCAGATGCAATTCCACTTAAGGCAGGTGTGGTAGCTCCTAACTGTAATCCCAACACTCTGCAGGTCATCTTCATTTAAGATCATTTTCTGCTGTATACAGTGAATTTTAGCTCAGCTTGGGCTACAAGGAGAGTATATCTAAAAACAAGATGGGCATTATTTGTATGAGCTATAAAATCTTGAGATAGGTAAATAATAAAGATAGCATTCTCATGTAACTCTATAATTCTACAAATAAGAATATCTGAGGTTCTGTTTTTGTTTTTCAAGACAGGGTGTAGTCCTGGCTGTCCTGGGAATTGTTCTGTAGACCAGGATGACCTCAAACTGACAGAGATCCGCCTGTCTCTGCCTCCAAAGTGCTAGAATTAAAGACATGTGCTACCATACATACATGGTATGGTACATACAGTGATATGGAAGTGTAAGCTGAATAAACCCTTTCCTCTCTAACTTGCTTTTGGTCATGGTGTTTTCATCACATCAAGAAAAACTAAGACAGTATAGCAAGCAGTTCACTCATCTTTCTGTGTAATGAAAACCCACATTAATACAACTTGTTAAACTTTCTTCTTTTAAAGAGTTTGGATTCTGACAAGCCCAAAGAACCAGTAAAAAGATCTCCTCTTCGCCAGGAAACAAATATGGCCAACTTTTCTTACCGTTTCTCCATATACAACTTGAATGGTAAGATTTGATTAAGTCAAGTTCTATAATATAGGAATAATAGAAATGAATTCTAAATGTCAAATGGTATAAAAATTATATACATAGCTTGACTGAGTTTTATTTTTCTTTTTGAAAATTCTGTGTGTGTGTGTGTGTGTGTGTATGTGTAGGTATACACATGACTGCCGGTCCCAGCAGCGGCCAGAAGTGTCAGATAACCTTGAAGTTAGACTTTAGACTTACAGGTAGTTGTGAACCATCTAACGTAGGAATGGAACTCAGGTTCTCTGGGATAACAATACATGCTTTTAGCTCCTGAGCCATCTCTTCATTCTGAGTTAACTTATGAATATTCAGATTAATCACAGAAAAAGAAACTAGAACATAACATGGGTTTCTTGTCATATATTTAATACTTGATATTGTGCATGCTAAGGAGAAAGCTCATAGCAATCTCATTACATTGTTTTCTGATTGGATTAAAGTCTAAAGAAAATTTTTCTTAATAATTTAAAAATCAGCCTGTGTGACCTGTTTTTAATGTACCTAGTCACTTCTTAGTGTTTGCAATAAATGTTCTAATTTTTTTAGACTTTCCTCTTTATGCCCTTCTCTCTCTTGGTAATAAGTATATCTACCTGGATATTGACCATATTAATAGTTGCCTTAGGGATTCTGCTGCTGTGATGAAAGCACCATAACCAAAATTGGGAAGCAAAGATTTATTTGGCTTATAGTTCACTTTGATTGAAGGAAGTCAGGGCAGGGTCTTAGACAGCAAGAACCTGGGGGCAGGAGCTGAAACAGGCAGGGAGGATGCTGCTGACCAGCTTGCTTCCCCTTGCTTGCTTAGCCTGTTTTCTTATGAAAACTAGGACCAACAGCCCCTGGATGGCACCGTCTACAGTGGGCTGGACTCCACTAATTAAGAAAATGCCTTACAGCCAGTCTTACGAAGGCGTTTTTTCAGTCAGGGTTTCCTCCTTTTGGATAACTCTCACTTGCATCAAGCCAGCAGAGTAGTACAAGTTACTTGAGAGATTGGGATAAAACCATGGAATAGTACAAAGTGTTTTCAGTATTTTGTCTTTAAACTTACAACTTTATTTACAACTATACAGTCTTACCAGATATCTGAAAGGATAGGCTATTTGCTTCTAAAAATTCTCTCAGGACTTAAAACCTGTTAAGTACTTTATTTGATTGATTTTAGGTCCAATGAAATGTATCGTTTTGCTTTTTTTCCCACTGTCTGTGGCTAATTTATAATAGAATATATAGATTTTGATTATGTTCTGAAACTTTTGTCTTCTCTGTAGAAGCTCTGAATCAGGGTGAGACTGTGGATCTGGATGCCCTGATGGCCGATCTCTGCTCTATAGAGCAGGAGCTCAGCAGCATTGGCTCAGGAAATAGTAAGCGTCAAGTCGCAGAACCAAAAGTTACTCAGAAGCAACCTGCTAGCCGACATACATCAAAACATGGTACTCTGAGAGGATTATCATCTTCCTCTAATAGAACAACTAAACCTTCCCATGCTAACTACTCCCTGGATGACATCACTGCACAGTTAGAGCAGGCTTCCTTGAGCATGGATGAGGCTGCTCAGCAGTCGGTAGTAGAAGATCCTAAGCCTTTAGTTACAAATCAGCACAGAAGGACGGCCTCAGCAGGCACTGTGAGTGATGCCGAAGCGCGCTCGGTCAGCAATTCCTCCCGTTCAAGCGTCACTTCTGCAGCCTCCAGCATGGATTCTTTGGATATTGACAAAATGACACGCCCTCAAGAACTTGATTTGACAACACACCAGGGACAGCAAATTACTGAGGTAAATAGAGAAAAGTTTTCTGTTATTTTGGCCTTAAAATACAGAGAAATTGCTGTGTTTTGTTTTGTTTCAATATAGTTTAATTGACTTTCTTACATCTTTAACATTTAAAATTTATCAAAAGTACTTCTAAGCTAAATAGACCACAGAAGGAGTGTACCACTAGACATAGCAGTGTCACAAAGATGAACTAGAAGAGGCTTACATTTTTCTTTTGTCTTTTGACTTGTTAGTGTCCCTTGAATTAATGCTAGTTATTCCATGTGATTAAAAAAGTGAATTATGATTTGCAAAGCCATAAACAGTTAAAAAGCCAATAATTTTTTTTAACATGATTAAAGTGAGGCCATAAGGCCATATAAATCTTCATTATCAAAGGGTTAGTATGATATAGTAGAAAGAGAAGCTGGATTCCCAGAACATGTGTGTTTGTCATTTGGTACCCATGGAACTCAGGTGAGTTATTCAGTTTCCAGACATCAGTTTCTCACAAGAAAAATTTAATTCCTATACTTGGTGTGCCTTCTTCTCTTCCTCATAAACGATTCTGAGATTCAAAATATAGGTGATGGAAGACAACTTTTTCCTGAGTGTCTTGGGATAAGAGTTGGGGGTGGATTTGTGATACCATATCTAACAAAAGAAAGAGGTTTCTCTCTTGATGTCTTTACATCGAGAAGATGGCAGTTTTGTTATATGGTAGGAACAAGATGGCAAATGAACAGAGCAGAACAACATCACCCTTTCCAATGAGCTTGTATTTACAACTCTAGTACAAAGTAAAAGAATATGTGCATTATTATTTCCACTAGTGTGAGATACTGTGAAACACTGTTGAAAGAGCTACAGAGACACTTGAGATTTGTACTATCTGCCATCATTAGACCCTCCCCTGCCCAGCTAATTTAATTCTTTAGATTAACTTAAATTATTCAGTGACTCGGGTATTTACCCAAATGCTTAGCTTTGTTTCAGGTACTATGGAGCCCAAAAGGGAAGCGTTGACCATCACTGTGGCTTAGAGACAAATGAGTGGTTGCAAAGAAAGTACACAAATTATAGAAGACTAAAGAATAAACCCTCATTTATTAAAAATGGATCTTGTCTACATGTGTATTCTATAAGGAATTTAAAAACCAGTTTCTACTTTAGGAAGAAACCCAATGTCTATTTATTTTATGGCCTATGAGCCTTGTTTAGCACCAGCTCCTCAGTGGTTTGTTTCATGCCTGTCAGATTTGCATGCTGAGATTTATAAGTAAGCAGTATTTATTAGACATGTGTTTTTCTCTTCTTTGTCTTGTTTGTTATTACTTCCTTTCTGTCCTGCTATTTTTGAGTTAGGTCAAAATACATGAGAACTAATTACTGACTGCCTGTTCTGTCCCTCTGTTTCTCTGTCTGTAAAATACCAATCACTAAAGTTCAGACGTGTAAGAGAATATAAAGTGAAAAGTCTCAGCTGTCAGGAAACACATTAAATACCCATGGGTAAAGATAACAATATTTGGTGGTGTAGTATTTAATATAATATTTTCAATATGAAGTTTGATAGGTAAATTAGAAACAGTCTAAAATTTTATCTGGTCTCCTCTTATCTTTTCCAGAGTGATTTTAAAAAATGGTTTAGTAACTTGCTTCAATATTCTTTTTTCTTGATACATTATGTTGTGATTCAAAAAAAAAAAAAAAACAGATGAGCTCATTAGATCCAAAATTATCAAATAGTCTTCAAATCAAATGAGATACAACTTTGAAAATTATGATTAGTTCTTCATACATGGAATTAAATAGTTCTTTCAGACTTATTAAATATTTTATACCATATACTTGTCATATTTTGCTCCCAGAAATAAGCACTTTCTAATCTTACAGCTGGTTGTTTTCATTTATTTGTTCATTTGTTTATTGTATTAAGATTTATTTATTTATTATATACACAGCTTTCTGCCTACATGTATGTCTGCAGGCCAGAAGAGGGCACCAGATCTCATTTTAGATGGTTAGGAGCCAAATGGTTGCTGAGAATTGAACTCAGGACCTCTGGAAAAGCAGCCAATGCTCTTAATCTCTGAGCCCTCTCTCCAGTGGAGCTGATTCTTATAACATTTATCCCCATGTCATTAAACTTTGCTGTGTTCATTAGGTACTGATGTTGAAAAGTAGGACTATAGCTTGTCTTTAGATACCTCCCTTCTCTACTCCTATTCCATGCTTTCTAGTTCTCCGCTGTCTGACATTTAGTTATTGTTCTTTGTTTCCTTCTTTTCTTCCTTCCTTCTCCTTTTTTTGGGGGGAAGTGGGGGTGGGTCTTAGAGATCAAGCAAGCCCAGGCCCTTATATGTACACACTCTACCCCTGAGCTAAACCCCCAGCCCTCCCAGAGCACTCAGTGCTTTTATGACGGTGACCATACACTTGAAGTTCACTGAAAACCCTATAAAGAATATACTTTCTTTTAAGGGATAACATTTTGCTTTTTAAAAAGAAAACAAAAAAGATCAGGTAAACAAAACCCTTCATTTTCACTATGTTTATCATTTCAACTCTTAATTTATAACAGTTGATTCAATCTTGCTTAGCTGGAACAGAACTAATGTTCTATTAATTTCTTTCCTATTGAACTTCATTTTCCTCCTATTGTTTATTTGTTATTATCTATGTCTTTTCCCTCAGACCATTGACCCTCTGCAGAGGTGACTCTGCCTGTCTCTGCATGAAGGACATTCCCTGGCAGCCAGTATTTCAGCAGCCTGTTAGGGAAAAGAACAGGTTTGATGTGGGATTGTTTCTCAGTGTGAACTTCATCTGATCATGAAGCTGACACTTTGGGCTGGGTAGATTAGTTGTGAGATGGTATTCTGGATATTTTAGGATGTTTAGCAGCACCCCTAACCTGTACTCAGTAGGGACCAGTACCTTCCTTCTAATTGTAGACATGATTACACACCAGTGAAAGATAAAATCACTCCCATTTGAGAATGTTATCTCCAGGTAGAAAATTAATAGCAAGTTGGAGCCCTTTTTTCAGGAAAAATAATCTTGAGTTTTCCTTTTCCTGACAACTTTTTCTTGGGAACATACTGAATTAAAATTAGTTATAGATGGCTAGTGAAGGAGAATAAATATGAGTTCTTCAGCCTGGCTGCAGGGTACAACACTGTTTCAAACAAAACAGTAAAAGATTGGTTATAGAGTATTTCTAGGTAGGGCCAGAGATGTAGTCCAGTGGTACATTGCTTATGTAGCATAGACAAGGCTCTGCAGTCAGTCTCCAGCACCAAAAAGAAAATGATTGTTCAGAAAAGTCACCAGATACTACTGTTTATTTTAAAGTCACCCCCAGATTAGTAAGTGCATACAGAACAGGAAGAGTGCCATGAAGAACATTATAAGACCTAGGCCCATAAGGTATAGCTTTTGTAACTGAGTAAGAGCATGCCTCCGAGGGGCCTTAGACTTAACATTCATTACTGTAAGATATTACTGCTTCCTGTGCAGTGCGATGTTTTCACAAGCCTTGGTCATTTCTGTTCTTACCAATGTGGACACTTTTCCACACAACCATCTATTATTTAATGAGCCCCAGAAAGGTCCGTTGTGAACAGCATGGACTCTGAAGATGATATGCCTGAGGTTGCAGAACTGAGTGGACCTCATCTCAAGCAGTGGGCTGGCCTGTTGGGGCCTATGAATGAATGTCAGCCTGAACATAACTGCACTGCTGATGAAGAAGGAGCTCTAGGGAGTGACTATTTTCTATCTTTGTAGTCCCACTTGTTACTACAATGCTTCTGAGTACATGACACAAAGCCAGGTGCTGGTCTGCTCTTCTCCAAGTTAGGGCAGCAGTCAGCTGTCATTTGGCCTTGCAGGTTGGTTAATACACAGACATACACTTTGTATCTTCCAGAAACTGTCCTTGTCTGCTTGTAAGTTTGACATCTTTTTAAGCTCTTATTTTCATTTTAGTGGGATTTGGAAAGAAAGTAGAAATACCTCGTTAGTATCACTGTAGCCTCTTGACCTACCTTGAGGTATGGCTAATATATCTGTGAGACTTAAATGGAGAAAACTGATTTTTCCTTTGCCAGAGGGAATCAATTGCAGATAGCTTCTTTAGGCATGGGACCCCATGTGCATTTCCCCTCTTAGTGCTGGGATCCCATCTAGTTTAATTCTTGCAGGCCTTGTTTGTGCTGTCTCTATGAGTTCAGCTGTGTATTCGTCCTGTTATATCTGGAGCATTAATCTTACTGCTCTTTTTGTGTGTATTTTTTTTCTCTAAGCTATTTGAGAGTTGGCTGCATTTGTCATGACCTTTTTCTGTTTGTCATGGCTACTCCCATTTCTAGTTTGTGAGAACAACCTTGACCATATAGAATTTATAGACTTATTTGATCTAGTAACTGAAATAGTGCTATAGAACATGTTTAATGGATAGTACATAGAAAAGTGAAGAGAGTCTTCATCTCACAAAGCATATGGCATGAAGACAAAGCAGAAGTAGTTATGCATTCCATAAGTAGCTACTTAATATCATACAGATACTCAGTGCCTAGGCACCACACTGGATTGCAAAGGATAAACTGTCGTCAACAGGGACTGGAGAGATAGCTCAGTGAGTTAAGTGCTTGCTATGAAAACATGAGAACCTGAGTTCAGATCCATAGCGTCCATGTAAAAACTAGACATGATAATACAGGTCTGTACCCCAATGCTATGGGGCAGTGATTTGTGGGTCCTGGGGTTTGGTAGCCAGCCACCATTGCCAAATGAGTGAACTCCAAGTTTAGTCCCTGTCTCAGCAAATATGGTGGAGCATTATTAAGGAAGACATCCAACATCAGCCTGTGACTACATAGGCATACACAAATACATCACACATGCAAGGTCATTAATCACTTTGAAGATTAAATACAGAATGCTTTACAACTCAAAGGCTGAAATCTTTGAGGGGAAAGAGTTGCAGAGAAGTGAGGAATTAATGGGAGGCTAAGAAGTGGCCCAACTGCCAAGTATGGATTCAGGAAATATGGCAGTACAAAGAAGCAAGAGGCAGGAGGCAGGCTAGCCAGAACAGTTGAACAGTTTTTCTGTCCTGTACTTACCCTACTGGATTGACCCGTTTCAATGTCAGGCATAGTTAAGGAGGAATGAGACATGCTTAGCTTCTTATAAAAACATGAACAGGTGGATGGGGAAATGCAAATTTAGTACAGAATACACTTTGGGATTGAGACGTGACTTTCTTTCTAAGGGAAGAAGGAAAAGAGAAAGGCAAAAGCTTGAGGTACTGGAAATGTAGCACTGGTTTTGAGAGATAATTAACATAGTGGTAGGAGACTAGAGTATGGCCAGTGGTCCAGGTCAAGTAAAGGCTCATTAGCATAAACTGCTTCTGGACAGCTGCAAAGGTTTTCTAACAGCTGGATTGTCTAGAAGTGAAATAAGGCTATTCTTAAATTGTTAAGGATTAGGCGGGTCATCTGGTTCTTAATTTTCTTTCTAATTTTTGTGTAAAAGAATTAACGGTAAAAAAAAAAATGTCTATTTTTTCATTGCTGTTTGTCATTTCAGAGATCCATTTCTCTTTGTGCGTGATTAGGAGAGCTGCTCTTTTCACCTCCATTACCTACCATTGTTTTCCTTCCTCCATTTTCACAGCATGCTATCTCTTTGAACTGTCCCAGTAAGCAGGCCAAGCACCACTCTGACTTCATAGAAGAGCAGGCTGAGCTGACACCTGTAAGTTCTGTAAGCATATCATGGGGCTATTTAAGTCAATGAAGAAAAATAGATTCATTAGAATTCCAAATGATGACGCCTGATCATATAATTAGATCAACTTTTCTTTTGTTTAAAAAATTTAGTTATTTAAAAAGACTTATAAATTTAAAAACAAAAAAACCTACATCAAAATTAACCAGACCCAAAGTCTACACAGCTCAGTGAATTTCCATACAGCTAGAGTAGGCATTTGGAATAGAAGCTATGGAGCTATGGAGCTATGGAGCTTCACATTAGATTTTACACTTTAATTATTGGATATATTTTATGTACTTACCCACCATCAAAAAACAAAACAAAATAATCCATGACAGGCAGAACTAGAAAAACAGCTTAGCTTTATATCCTCCTTCATAATTCATGTCCATTACCTGCATTCAGCCCTTCCTTATCCCCTAAAATTCAGCATTTCGTCTTTTTTCATGTTATACTGTACCTAGTGTACATTTGTTTATTTATATGCATATATTATTGGCTAGAATCTATATGAGAGTGAACATGCGATTATTTGTCTTTCTAAGCTTATATGACCATCCATTTTCCTGCAAACTATTTTATGATAGTAAATATACATATTGCTACCCCTCAGTAGGAATAATAGATGTTAAGACAGTCTATAGAAAAAATTCAAGGGAAATTATTATTAAGAACACAAAGGAAGATTTTAAAGCACTTACTAGAGACATTTTCACAATGGCTGTGAAATTTACACCTACTTCCACTAACTCTTGACATCCCCTCCAACATTGTTGTCATATCTGTTGACAGACATTTTGATTAAAGTGAAGTGGTATTTCAAAGTTCATTCATCCCCCTCTCTCTCCCTATCTATCTATCTATCTATCTGTCTGTCTATCTAACTATCTATCTATCTATCTACCTATCTATCTGGTTTTTCAAGACAGGATTTCTCTGTGTAGCTCAGGAACTCACTCTGCACACCAGGCTGGCCTTGAACTCACACAGGATCTGCTTGGCTCTGCCTCCTAAGTGTTGGAATTAAAGGCCTGCACTACCACCACTTGGCTTCACAGTAGTTTTTATTTGCATTTCCCTGAATGCTAGGGATATTAAACACTTTTTAAAGATAGTTATTGGCCACTTGTATTTCATTTTTGAAAACTGTCTTTTCATTTAATTTACCCATTTGTTGATTGGCAGGGTTTTCCCCTCCATGGTGCTCAGTTTCTGTAATTCTTTGTAAGTTCTGGCTACAGCCCCTTGTGTGAACTGTAGCTGAAGATTCCCCCCATTGTGTGTGTTGTCTGTTAACTCTGCTGACTGTCCTTTGATGTAGTGAAACTTTTTATTTTATTTTCATGTAGTCCCATCTGTTGATACTTAGAGTTAGTTTCTGTGCTGTTGGTGTTCTTTCAGAAAGTTCTTGCTCACCCCGTATCACCTCTGGTTTCTTCTAAAAGTTTCAGTGTTTCAGGCTTTAAATTAAGGTCTTTGATACACGTTGCATGATTTTTTTTTACAATGTGAAAAATACAAACAAAATATTCTGCAGGTAGAAATCTAATTTTTCTAGCATTGTTTGTTAAATTTTTCAAATAAAAGTTAAACCAGATTTTAAAGAAATTGAGCAGAACCAGATAGCCACCTTATAATACAGTGCTGTTGAATGTTAACACTCAAGGTAGACTACCTAATATAAGGATTTTTCTTATTGGCACCACTTTAAAATTCTGAATCTAAGGGCCTTCATCAGCTTCTGTAAACACTGACAGGTTTAGCTGCTCTTTAGGGTGGGACTGTAAGGTGTACTGTTTCTTCTGCACTGGTACTTAACTAAATACCTAGTTTCTTCAAAATTATATTCTCTGGCTAGTGTTCATTCTTCTTACCAAGCAGTAGCTTGCAATCCATTTCATCCTCTTTTAAAAATAACAAATACTTTATAACACTATCTTTACTACTTCCAACAAAATTCATAGTTAACAAAATCTCCTACATCCCTACAATATAAAAGAATAAAATGCTCTAACATCTAGGATAAAGAAAAACAAACCTAAATAATTTATAATAAAAAATATGTAATGCATAAATGTTTTGCCAGTGCTATTAAAGAATGCTAGATAGTAATGAAAATCCATGTGTTCTTAATTTAGGATTCTTATCGAAGTGATCAATAGTTTGATTGTTAAAAAAAAAAACACCAAAAAAAGGAAAAAAAAAAGAGTAGAATATGAATGCCCTGTGATGGATGGTAACAGACACGACATGTTTGTGTGGTGGAAGGAGCTGAGAGGTGGCCTTAACTGGAGGAGTGATGATGGTGTGCTAAGACAGGGTCAGTGGAAACTACAGAAGACTTGGAGTTCTTCCTGCCTTAGCAATACTGAGTGATTGGATTTTAAACATTCCCTCATCTGGCTTAAGATAAGTTTCTGGCTGTAGTTATGGTGATAAGTCTTTGTAGTTTAAAATGACATAGGGTAGTAAGAAGTTATTTTTGATATTTGAGTTTTGTAAACATACATTTCTCAAACAGTCTGTACTAATGAAATTCTTGTATTTTGTATTTTAACTAATATAGTATTTACTTCTTGATTTTGTTCAAAGGAATTTTAGATCTCAGTGTATTTGACACTGCCAGTTGTGATACTGGAGGCTCTTACTTCAAGCTAGGGTTCCGTTAGTAATGGTTTCCATTATTATAAACAGTTCTTCATAAGTTTTACACACACAAAAAAAAACCATGGACAGGTAAGGCCAACATGAACAACACGGGTAAGAGGGAAAGTGAATGCATGCATGAATGTCATCAAACCCATTATATTTGATATTATGAAACATAATAAAATAAAAAGTATAGAATTTTCTCAGTCTATTTCATAAGACAAAATATTCCAAAATATGAACATTTATATTATACAAAATTACTTTGTGTTTTTATATAAAATACACAAGATTTTTCATCTATGATTTTCCATGTTATGACATAAATGTCCTGTGGGGACAGATCTGTACTTTGTGATGTTGTACTGTGCTGTAAGACATCTGGCATTTCCAACTATCTTCTCAATAAATACTGCTAACCCTTCCTCTTGTCTTTATTGTGAATGTTCATTATACCCTCACCATTTTTCTGAGATACCAAATTAAAGACAGCACTCGCTACCTCTGAGAATCACTGATCTTAAGTATTTGCTTATTTTCTCATTTCCTCACCCATGCCACCCTTCCCGCCTCCATCTCATCCTCCAAGACTATACATTTTCAGGAATACTTTACTGAACCCCTAATTTTGGCATAGGTGCTCACCTGCTGCTCCCTCCCATCCATGCCACCTAGCACAGTTGACTGTAGTTGTCAGTGGACAGCACAGAAAGGTATTAGAGAGTTAAAGGCCTGGCAGCTCAGAGAGAACAAGGGCTAAGTTTCTTGCTCTTAGACAAGGCAGCAATATGTGACTGCCTTTTTTTACTCCAGGGCCTGGTGTAGCTCCAGGTTTGAAGTTAGAATCTAAAGGATGGCTGAATGGAGAGAGAAAAGGCATAAATGGAAGAGAAAATGAAGACATACAAGTGTGAGTTTTTGCTTATTTTTATTGTAATGCATTTGTGTGGGCATGTGTACCACAGTGTGCCACCTCGCTGACCAAAGTGTATTTTTGCTAACTAGCAGCATTTGCCAAGACACCTTGGCTGTTAATGGCACACTTCATTTCTCCAGTAAGAGGCTTGATCCCTCTTCCTTCTGAAAGTGAGGATCAAGGAGCAGTGTGTAGCTAGCTGATACTAAAGAGGGAAATAGGTAATGTAGGTATTTATTTAAAAGAGAATTTATTTAGCTTTGGTTTCTAGGTGCCATGCCTCCTGTTACACACATCTATAATTTAAATACAAGCAACTGCCCTCCCTTAAAAGGCTCCGACATTCTACTTTTCTAGTTTTTTCTGTTGTTCAGTAAAACTTTCAACCCAAATAATTATTGTACTTTCAGAGTATTGCCCCCATTAGCAAAGTACAGTTCAGTAGTATTTTCTTTTTTTTTTTTCTTTTTTTTTCAGTAGTATTTTCATAAGTCATGTTTTATTATTTATAGTAATAACTGAAACTCATTGATGTGTAATATATTTCTGGATAAGGTCTCCCTGTCCCCAAGATCTAAACTATGTCTTTTTTTTTAATTACTTTATGTGTATGGGTCTTTGTCTGCATGTGTGTCTATGCACCACATGGATGCCTGGTGCCTGTGGAGGCTGAGAGAAGGCATCCATTCCCATAGGACTGGAGTTACAGACAGTTGTGAATGTATGTGTATGCTGGAAATCAAAACTGGGCCCTCTGGAAGAGCAGCCAGTGCTCTTAAACACTGAGCCATCTCTCTAATCCCCATGACTTTAAAAAAATTACATTATCAAGTAGGAGAGGAGAAGAACATGCACATGCCACCACAGTTGTAAAGAAGTCAGAGGACAACTGCTGTGGGGAATTGATCTCTCCTTCCAGGATGTTCTGAGGTAGGGTCTCTCTTATTGTTTTTACCGTGTTGTCTGTGTATTCCAGTCAGTTCTTCCAGTCAGTTCTCCTGTCCATAGAAATCTTTCCACGGGAGTGCTGGAATTACAGATGGGCAGCACTACATCTAGCCTTGTACAAGGACTTCAGGGATTAAACTCATGTTCATGTGTGTGCAGCAAGCACTTTCACCTGCTGAGCCATCTGGTCCCCTGGATCTGTTTCTTAAGCAACCACCAAAATATTTTCTGAAAACCAGGTGCTAAGATGTTTATAACTAATTACTACATTAAGTATATATTGTAAGCTTTTTTTAAGCTTATGTTAAAATTGATGTCTGGAATTACATTTTAAGAACTCAAAGCTTTTGTGGATGGTGTGAAGCAAACTTCTTTCTTCCTTCCTTCTTTCTTTCCTTTCTTTCTTTCTTTCTTTCTCCCCTCCCGTTTTATTTTCTTTCCATTGTTTTTCTAGACATGGTTTCTCTGTGTACACTGGCTGTCCTGGAACTAACTCTGTAGAGCAGGCTGGTCTTGAACTCTGAGATCCACCTGCCTCTGCCACCTGGGTGCTGGGATTAAAAATGTGTGCCACTAGGGCCTGGGGTAGATTTCATTTTCTAAAACTTGAAATGCAAGGCTAGCGAGATAGCACAGTCGATAAAAGCACCTGTCACAAGCTCAGTGACCTGGGCATGACCCAGTGCTTGCATGGTGAAAGGAGAGAACTGATTTTTACATCTTCTGACTTCTGCACTGTAGAATGTGTACACCAACACACATGCACACAACACATAGAGGCACCACAATTTTTTTAAACTTGAAATGTGGTTAGATGAATATTGATATTCCATTATTTGGGGCTCTTTCTGGAAAAGTAACCTTCATAAGATAAATTGTGATACATTTTCAAGAAATTATTTTCTTGGGCTGGAAAAATGGCTCAGGGGATAAAACACACTTGTGTAGATAGAGGACCAGAGTTTGGATCTCCAGGACCCATATACATGTCAAGTGAGCATGGCAGCCTGTCTGCAATCCCAGCCACTGGAGACTGAGACAGGATTGCAGTAAAAGCTGGCTAAATCAGTAAGAGACCCTGCCTCCTTCTACATGGTGGAGAATAATTGAAAAAGACACCAACACTAACTTCTGACCTGCACAGGCACATACATGTAATCGCCACATCCGCATATTAGCCGCACGTGGAGATACAGGCACACACCTCACACAAATTACTTTTTTCAAATTCATCCTATGTCTTACATATTTTTGCAAAATATTTTTTCTCATGTGTAAATGACAAAATAATGAGTGAATGACATCAGTAAAAGTAATAGCTTATATTTTTAAATTTTGTTTTCTAGTCTTTCTACTTCTGTGTGTTCTCTGGTCTGGGCTGAGCAGTAACCTTAAACTAAATTTGAATTTTCAGAAACTTCTGCCTACTGTTTTATGGATGAGATAACTGGTCTTTATCTTTGACTTTTGCATAAAGATAAATGGGGGCCTTGGAATAATTTTCTCAGTTCTTAATGTTTGACCTTTTTAATGAAGATCATGATGAATCCCCACCCCACCCCCCAACCACACCATTAGGTTTCTTTTTGCTGTTTGGAGAGAATGGATGAGAGGGGCTGGTTATATAGTTTCATCTTGAACTAAAACTAGCTTTAACAATACAAAGAAGTATCACATAATAGATTCAACACAGTGTAGATTTGTCCTAAATTTAAGTTAGTATCTTTGTAACAGTGCTTCCAGTCTTTAATATGCTGTATCATCTATACAGACTTTTTGAAAGTGTCTACAGATCTTGTACCTATTCACTGGATTTTATTTCCAAAAAACTTGTCAAAGTAATGTGACAAGTAGTGTGTTAGATTTATAAAATATACCATTAAGGAATACTTTTTGATACAATACCTTCCATTCATCATTCATTGCTTTCAATGGTGAAAGTAATTACATGGTATTAAACACTAATTCAAATTTGTTAAGCTATAGGGAAGTTCAAATGTTACACATATCAAAATAGTTGCAGTTTAAGAATTAAATATAATATACTTATGTACACTTGCATTACAATGTGCTATTTAAGTTATCAAGAGGACTCTGTGAGAGAGGTAGGTAAGTCATTAAGACAGTATACTACTGCCAGGCGGTGGTGGCGCACGCCTTTAATCCCAGCACTTGGGAGGCAGAGGCAGGTGGATTTCTGAGTTCGAGGCTAGCCTGGTCTACAGAGTGAGTTCCAGGACAGCCAGGGCTACACAGAGAAACCCTGTCTCGAAAAAAAAAAAAAAAAAAAAAAAAGACAGTATACTACTCTTCCAAAGAACCTGAGTTCTGTTTGCAGTTACCCACCCCAGGTGGCTCACACCCACCTGCAACTCCAGCTCCACATGCACATACACATTCATATCATCTAAAATAAGATGGATATTTTTTTAAGTTATTAAGAAGGTATAATTGGTAGTTAGGGACTACATTATATGTATCATTGCTAGTCAGAGAGATATTGATTGAATAAATTTAAATCACTTCAGGGGCAAGTATTCACTGTTCATTTTCTGTGAAAGTCCTTAACATTGTCCTGTAATGAAAGGATTGATATAATTTTACTGGGAACAAAATATCAGGCAAAATACATATGAGTGTTTTTCCTCTTGGTATGGCTTTCATTGAATTGATGAGAAATGGTTGCCATTTTTTTTTTTACAATATTTGTGTTCTGATCCGAATTTACTGCTTAAATCTCTATAAATCTTATAGATTCCTAATAGAAAGAACTACGTTTACTCATTGGCCTTTGATACAGTTTTATTTGTGCTTTCTGCACAGCACTCTTGACCACTGGCTTGTAAGACAGACTAGCTCCGTGATCTTTGCATGTGTTACTCAGAGCCAACAATCGGCAAGTCACCTGGAACATATCCATGGGCATAGGTGGGGCCTTTACCTCTCACCTTCTTTTAGTTGTTAGTGCTGGTGGTTTTTTTTTTTAATATTTTATTCTTGATGGACATACTCCACTCAGTTACAAAAATAGATGTGAAATTAATTATAGCGTCATTCTTGCTCTGTCTGTCTGTTTTATTTTAAAACATAAAGTCTCCACTGACTTCTCTCATTGCCTTTTTTGTTTTTCTCTCTTCCTGCACAAGCACTCCTATCTGGACAGGGAAACCTCCCTTCTTCTGAGAAACATTGCAGGAAAACCTTCCCATTTGCTGACCAAGGTGATGCCTCTGTTTTCCACATGCATGTAACTATGTACTGCCTTGTAGACAGAATATAAGCTCTGGTTGTGCTTGCCTTCTTTGTACCCCTTTCTTATAGTAGCACTGTTGTCTTTAATTCAGGGTGCTATTTCTCTTGCTGCAAGTAACTGTCTTCTTAATCTAATGACTGTTAATATCCAGAGCCAAAAATATGTTTAGTAATTTTCACTTGATTTTAACTTCTACTGATGCCTAGTATTACAAGTCTGTTGGACTTTTTCTAGCTTAATTTTCTATTGCATTTCAAAGCTTAAATGAAATCATTGCTTTCATTTAACTTTTGCGATTAATGGTTTGGTTTTTTGTTTTGGGGGTTGTTTGTTTGTTTGTTTGTTTGTTTGTTGTTTTTGTTTTGAGACAGGGTTTCTCTTATAGCCCTGGCTGTCCTGGAACTCTGTAGACCAGGCTGGCCTCAAACTCAGAAATCTGCCTGCCTCTGCCTCCCAAGTGCTGGGATCAAAGGCGTGCGCCACCACTGCCCGGCAGGATTAATGGTTTTATGCTCTGAGTTTCTTTTGCAAGCTTTACAGTCCTTGCTCACATTATTGCCTCTGGTTTAATTACAATATTTACTTATATAGACAGAATTTTTATTTATTAACTTAGTCTTACTAGAAGAGAAGAATTTCTTAGTTTTTTTAACCCTCAATTTGACTCAGTTCAACTTGATTTTGCTGGGATACTATTTTGTAACTAAAATCTTTTACCAGTCCTCATTAACTAGGTAACAATAATCAGAGAGATGAATGGCTATTTTCTTAATCATTGTCTTAATCATTATCTTATTTAAATAGTACAATATTAAGTTCAAGAATGCCAGACTTGCTTATAGTTTCTGAAAAATAAATGGGTTTTTTCTTTCATTATTCATAGCATAACCTTAGGAGATAAGCTAAATGACTAAAATCAAAATCTCTAAGAAGCAGCTCAAACAAAAGATGCCTTGACAGAGTGAGCAGTGAGACCCCTTCTTCCCCAATCTCCTTTCTAAATCAACTCCAGAGTCCCAGAGAAGCCCTTAGGTCAGAATCAGAAGGAAATCTATGCAGGTTTTGGCCACATACATTCTGTCCTGAGGAACAACCTCATAGCTTAACTATGCTCTGTTCTAGAAGAGAGTATGAGCTCTTGCCGTGTGCACTGTCATCTGTCCTTGCTCCCATCGTTTCCAGGTAGTTGCTAGCTGCTAGGGTTTCCTGAATGCATCTTCCTTACTAACATGTCAGTCCTGAGAGACCCCTCACCCATCTTCTTCCTGAGGCCCCACAATGTAGGCACATTTTCTTTTTCTATTTAGGGTACTGTCATTCTCCCAGTGACAGGTTGAGCATTCTGATCACCTGTCAGTGTCTCAGACCTGTAATGAAATGAGCCTGTTGCGATCCTCAGAGTTTACCCATCCATCTCATTCCCATTGCCTCATCGTAGAGCAATCTCAGCACTCACCCAACCCAGCAAGCACTGCAGTTGTCTCTGACCTTGCCCCACAC
This sequence comes from Mastomys natalensis, assembly GCA_021653895.1. Lineage (NCBI taxonomy): Eukaryota > Metazoa > Chordata > Mammalia > Rodentia > Muridae > Mastomys > Mastomys natalensis. The sequence goes on from JAJTUV010000057.1 coordinate 4,948,239, forward strand.
CTGTTTTTTACACTGTTCCCAGATTGAGTTTAATATTTTACCACTTCTCTTACCTGTTTGTCTGGTAGTCTTATTGACCCTTATACTATGAAAGGAACTAATAAATATATAGCGCTTTAAATTGGACATATTCCTTACTCTTAGGGAACACACAGTCTCTTATGATGATAAAATAGCCAAGCATTGTGGTACACACCTGTAATCTAGCATTTGGGAGATAAAGGCAAGTGGATCATTTCATCTCAGCTATACAATGAAATTGAGGCCAGCCTAGAACTATAAGAGATCCTGTCCTCAAAAATTAAATAAATAAATACACACACATGTATCTATGTATCTGTATATACAGACATGTAAAAATACCCAAATTATGTTAAGTGCTATGAAGGAAACAAAGGTGTAGAGAATACTGGAAATGGAATGGCATCATGGAAGAGGCAGCAGGTATTCCTAAGCAACCCAGACCATAGAGCTTCTCAGATGAACCTTACTCTGACTGTTGTCAGTGCCCTTTCTATCAGAGCACCTGACTCTTGTAAACTATGTGTCCTTCACTCCTTGGTGCTGGGTGCTGAACTCAAAACATTTCATAAACCCAACATATTTTCTGTACATTGAGCTGGACCTTTTAGTCCCAAGTATGTGTACCTCTGACATACCAACCTGTAGAGCAATTTGGCTTTCTACTATAAAGCTTGGTATCCCAGTTTCCAACCTCCAGATGTCTGCCAGTGTTTAAGAACAATGCTAAGGGGCTGGAGAGATGGCTCAGCAGTTAAGAGCATTGACTGCTTCTCCAAAGAACCCAAGTTCAAATCCCAGCTCCCACAAGAGAGCTTACAACTATCTATAACTCCAACATACATGCAGGCAAAACACCAATGCACATAAAATTAAAAAAAAAAAAAAAACATGCTAGTTGTAACCGTCGTTTTCTTTGCTTCAGAAAAGATGCTAAAATGCTTTTACATTATGTCTTTAACAAATAGTTTTATTTATTGGTACCACAAAATCTAAGACTATAAACTATTAAGGACAATAGAAATAGGTTATAGTATAATGAATGCATAGTTAAGCACTTAATAAATATGTGTATGATCTTAAGAAGACAGTAATTTTTATGAGTCTTAGTTAGTACAGTGGCTCTAATAATCATAAGTCTTGTATTTTTGTAGAAATTTAAATTAGATACCATATATAACTGTGGTTCAGCAAGCTTTAGGTATTTAATTAATGTTAGTTCTCTTAATGAGAGTTTAATATAATTTCATGATTTCTTAAGAAGCATAGTTAACTATAATTCTTCTGATTCTAGGCCACATTATACAATAGAGCCTCCAATAAATGTTAAATTATCACTTCAAGTTCTCTTTGAGTTAATTTGTTACTTTTTAATTTTTGCAGTCTATGATTCCAGAGAAATTGCAAACCACTCTTTAGCGCCTTAGTTTCATTGTTTGTTTGGTTTCTCAGTTGCAGTCATTCTCTACCATTCCCTCAGCCACTAGAACTATCTGAGTGCTGACATTCTGATGTTTACACCCCAGAGAACGTTGTTACCCAGCATTGGTTTTCATTTAATCATAAGATCTTTACCCAGGTTTTGTCCTATGTGCAAATTTGAGGAGGGTTGGCATTTGATGGCTATTGATAGCCACACAGGAGTTTTTCCAGTAGAAAATGGGTTGTCTCTTGTTCTTTTAAGAGAAAGAAGAGGAGAGAACGTTTTTTTTATGTAAGTGAGGTGTCTCTTACTGTGTTTGGGATAGTTGTGAGACAACATGAAGAAAGGGCTAGTGTACAAAGAGAACAGACAGAAGACTGAAGGTTTGAGCTGTCATCAGAAAACAGGATGAAGAAGGCTTTGTCCTTTGCATTAGTGAGCCTGGGTTAGCGCCACCTTGATGAGTTACCTACTGGAAATCTTCCATGTATCATCCACATACATCCACACAGATTTAGTGATCTGTCTCCTTACTGTATAACGCAAAGAATATAACATCGTTTCTTTTTTTCCTAATATTAGTATGGTAAAAAAAAAAAAAGTAAGGTATGGTTTATCTAGAAAATGCAAATAAAACTCACAGAAGAAGAGCATGGGACCAACCTATGGTCATGCTGTCTGATTATTTTTATTTACAGTTTTGTTTCCAGTAATGAGATTCAGATCTCACTGTAGCCAGATTTGTTACCTGCTTATTATATGCAAAGCCCTGAAAACAATTTTAAAAATGAAATTACATTGACTAATTTTTATAGGTAAAAGGAAGGCTGAACTTGAATTTATTAGGAGAGCTTTACCTGTTTTGTATTTAAAAAATAACTCCTTCTTGAAGTATACGAAGTGTAATTGATCAAATGTATGTTAATTGGTTACCCAGTTCTCTTATTGTCAGTACCTCAGTGTGCAGAGCAGGAGCTGATCATGAGCTTAGTTAAGCTAAGCCCTGTCGTGGGATTTGACAAACAGCAGTGTCCTAAAGTAAAATGGCAGTATGAAAACACTGTTATTGTATTTCTAACTAATCCAAGTACAGTATTTGTTTAATTTTTTAAATATATTCTTAGGGCAGTTTTGTTTATCATCCACTGTACTATGAGAAGCAGTACAGAGGCCTGAAAGGCCTCTGCAGTCTGCTGATGATATCCTGCTTCCTTCCTCACCCCGACAACCACTGATCCTTTTTACTGCCCTTTCAGAGCATAGTATACTTACAATTGATTATATAGTATGTAAGTTTTATTAATACATGGGCCCACTGTGCCCGTTTGTTGCTTCATTGCTCATTTCTTTTTAGTGCTGAATAATATTTAATTGCCAGGATACACCATAATTTATCTATTCACTTACTGAGGAAATCTTTGTTGCTTTCAAGTTTGGATGATTCTGAGTAAACCATCTATAAGCATCCATGTGCAGGTTTTTGTAGACATCCTCACCAGCAGTTGGTGCTGGTGTGTTGGATTTGGGGCATAGTAAATGTGTCGGATCTTGTTCATTTAACTTGTACTTTCTGGGTGATAAGGACTATTAACCATCTTTTCCATGTTTTCCTGAAAAGATAGCTTAGTGGTTAAGAGTTGCTGCAGTTCCAGAGGACCCAGGTTCTATTCCCAGCACCCACATAGTAACTCACAATCATCTGTAATTCCAGTTCCAAGGCTGAACTCTGCAGGCATCACACACATGCAGTGCACATACATATATGCAGGCCAAATATATGTACACATAGAATAATGGCAAATATATTTTTAAATATTTTACTTTTAGAAGTTCATGTTTATATTTCAGATATATAAAGCATTGATTCCAATGCTTTCTCCCCAATAGACTTTAAATTTCCTTTTTAGAGATGTAAATAAAATGTGTAAAAGAATAGATTGGAAAATTTTCTTTGTAGCAGTTATTCATTCCAATAAAAAGATGTGGCAGTGGTGAATGCTTTATTGTGATTTTTTATGAACTCAGTTACTAGACTATTTAAAGTATTTCAAATTCCTCTATTGAGCCTTACTATATTCACCAAAATTGTGTATTATATTTGATGATTTGCTTAATAATGATTTTGTTTCTCAGTTCTAGAAGATTCTAATTTAGAAACAGTTCTCGTTTCTAGAAGAATCCAATCTAGAAACAGTTTTAATAATACTAGTTTGATTCTTATTACCTTTTTTCAAAGAAAAAATCTTATATTCAAATGTAATCTACATATTTTATGATGCTATTTATTTGTTTAAAGGAAAGGACTGGGTTATATAGACTTTTAATCAGAGGACTATGTATTAATCCTCTTCATTATTAAAATGAAGCTCTTTGTTCTGACTGTTGGGTTACAGACAGTGTTGCCAGGCCTTGGTCAGTCTGTTAGTTCAGGGGCTCCATTCATTGAAAGGGACCGGGTTCCTGGCACGGAAGCTCACTACCTTCCCTGCCCCGTTCCGAGTCCGTGGGGCAGTAACTTAAGCTTGCAAGGAGAGACAGCATAGTAGGAAACGAAAAGAGAAGAAAGCTATCAGAATTTTGGTGAATAGGGAAAAAAAATCAGTAAATGAATTTAGCCTTTTTTTTTTTTTTTTTTTTTTTTTTTTTTTTTTTTCCTGTAAACCAACACATGGATTGTGGCATTTCGGGCACAAACCAGAGAGGATAAAACATGGCTGATATAATTAGGTTTTCCTTTGCTTTTGTTTTTTAAGGAAGGTATATTAAAAGATTGTAGAAGATGGCAACTACATAGGTATTTTAATGTTTTGTACTCAGAAATAGACAATAATTCTTTATAAACAGAAGTTTACTTACATGAGTTTTTTATTTTTAAATTGGAAATTACAGCTACAGTGTTTGTTATGGCCTATTGCTGGAACTTACCAGTAAGTATTAGTGTTGAAAACTGTATGCTATTAGGAAAATGGACAATGCTTTATTTTTAGTTCTTTATAATTTTTACCATAGTTTATAATCTTAGCTTTTCTGAAGTAGAATTACTTACAGTTGTGTTGTGAGTTATATTTAGCATTTTAAAAAGACTTATTGATAAATTAATAAATTTAAATTTACTGATACAATTTTGTGGCATGATTTTCCAAGTCAGTAAAACTTAAATATAAGGCAGCCTCTTGTTTGTATTAGCATATTGGTAAGAATCACTATTTGTATACATACTTTTTGTTGAGGGCTTTATATTATTACAACTAAATAGATTGGTTTTTGCTGTTTAGATTTTTCCAAAGATCTTACGTTTTCAATGTAATGAAACAAAACAATGTGCAGAAATCTTACATTAACTCTGGGGGGAGTCTGAATTGAAAGTCGTGTGAGCATAGCAAATAGGCAGCAGGGGCAGCTCATCTGCATCATGTCCCCAAGCCCAGAGCTTGAAAGTTGATTGCTTTATGTTGACAGAATCAAAGTTAATTTACTACATTGCAGATTTCTTTCTTTTCCTCTGGAATATGGAAGCTAATCCTATTGCTGAACCTGTGCTCTCTTCATAGCATGTCTATTTCATTTTGTGAATGGGGCCGCTTTAAAATTGTGCTTAGTATACATGTGCAACATTATGTTCTTAATGAAATTCAGTCCAGTAGCCCCACAAGGATGGAGTCTTCACTGGTGTCCTCACCCTCTGAGTAGCAGCTTATCAGAGATGCTTTGTATTTGCAGGAAGAACAGGCAGCAAAACTGAAAGCTGAGAAGATCCGAGTTGCTCTGGAGAAAATTAAAGAGGCTCAAGTGAAGAAGGTGACTTGTGGCTCTGTGCTGGGTTTGAAATATTCATCTTGGTTTTTGTTTTTTTGTTTTTTTTTTTTTTTTTGTCTTGTTTTGCTTTATGAAGAATTTTCTTGTTTATATATAATTTATGGAAAGGTAAAACTGTATTCTTCCTAATGTTTTTTCACATGTGGGTTTTGTGTGTGAGATGTTTTAAGAAAGACTTTGCTTCTGGGCAGGTCCTGGAATGCTTAACTCAAGAAGCCTTTAAAATATGATTATTTTATTTAGGTAGGTTTCTTGATATTCAGATTTTAATCTGTAATAATAGTGTCAGAGTAGTCACAATATTTCTATTATATTTCTATTCAATATATTGAATAATTTATATTCAAAGACATGAATCAGAATGCTATTTAATATTTGAAAAAATACTTTTCTAGAATACCGTTTTTTAAGTTCCACTTAATTGCATTTTTCCATTACAGCTGGTGATCAGGGTCCACATGTCTGATGACAGCTCTAAAACAATGATGGTCGACGAGAGACAGACAGTGAGACAAGTGCTAGACAACCTGATGGATAAATCTCACTGTGGCTACAGTTCAGACTGGTCGCTGGTGGAGACAGTTGCCGAGTTACAAATGGGTTAGTAATGCCACTGCTTGAATTGCTTCTTAGCATCTATGTAATCCTGAACCTTCATATTGATAGAAACATTTTGAGATATCTATGCTTTTTTTTTCTATAAACTTATCAGGCACTTTTTTTTTATTTTATATTTATATTTTATATATTTTTATATTTTTTAAATCTGGCTTTTTGATGTTTTTCCTAGTGTATCTAGAGAGCTCTTTGAATAAAAGATGAATTCCAATTCACTTCATATTTTTTAAATGATTAAAGCAAAGTTTTTAATGATAACAGATGCTTTTTCTTTGGAATAAGAGTTGTATAAATAAATTTACTAAAAATTACTATTAAAGATGTTTACATTTTCATTTATTTTATGTATCTGCATGTATGTATATGTGTCATGTGCAGTGGAGTTACAGGAGCTTGTCAGTTGTGCCGAGAACTGAGCCTGGATCCTCTAGAAGATCAGCAAGAGTTCTTAGTGCTAAGCTGTCTCTCCAGCCCAACACTGTTATTATTTCCTAGTGTTTGTACAGAAAAAAAAGTGTCTTTAAGAAAAAACAAAGCACATCAACAAATTTCAAAGAACACTTTTAACATATGTTCAGTATTATTTTGTGTGTGTTTATGTGTATTTTAGTCTGATACATACCACCACCACCCTGAACCCATGTTTTAAAGAAAAAACCCAGTCACAGAAACATGCATCTATAATTCCAGCACTGGGGAGACAGACAGAGGAGGGTGGTGGAGCTTGCTGGCCAGTCAGTGTACTAAACTGGTGATCATCATGTTTGGTGAGAGACTTTTAAAATGTCATGTGGAAAGCAATTGAAGACAATATCCATCACCAACATCTGGCCTCCACACTCACAAAGACTGTGTAGTTCTAATGTGTTTTGTCTTTCCTTTCATGTAATTTGGATGAATACTAATAAAAAGCTGGTATTTGATTTTGGGACAGAAAGAATCTTTGAAGACCATGAAAACTTGGTTGAAAATCTTCTTAATTGGACAAGAGACAGCCAAAATAAGCTTATATTTATGGAGCGTATAGAAAAATATGCACTTTTTAAAAACCCCCAGGTAAGATTTTGTAACTTATGAGTGCTGAGTCAGTAGAATTTAAAGTCTGACAACCACATGATTGGCCATTGTAGCCGCAACCCCCTATGTGTTTGGGGACCAGGTGTTGGGCCTCAGAAAGGTTCCCAACCGCACATGGGGGTAAAAATAAAGATAGTTCCAAGGGGTTGCTAGGTTTCTTCTGTGTAAATCCAGAGCTTGTTGAGCCCAGCAGTTCATTATTGAGGCTCTCATCTCACCAAAGTAGCCCAAGAGTTTTATACAGCTAATTCTTTAATTTCTTTGCTGAATTAATGTTTGGGTTAATACTTCACCACACCCATACCTTTTAAAAATCAGCATATAAAGTAGTGTGTTTCATTATCATGTTTCCAGACATTTTTATTCTTATTTGTCTTCTACTCCTCCACCCTTCCCACCCCTCCCCCGCCCCACTCCTGTTTAACCACTTTCTCCCCACTAGGTCAGGAATAGCAAAAACTCTTCGATAAAAAACAGCAATGAGAAAAACAGCAGTAGGTTAGACAGTCCGTCTATATTCCTGACTTAATTGCAGTTCTTTAATGAAGAGTGTCTGCTTAGGAGTGTCAATGGATCTTTTTGTAGAAGACTAAGAGAATAGTTATACTAATGATTACAGTTCAGATTTTAATTAAACTAAGCAAATGAGACTGTTATATCAAAGCCAGAATATGAATCATCACCTAGAACACCCTGCTCAGTCCAGCATAAAAGTGTGCTGGCTTGGCATATCTCAGGGAATTGTTCCTTATTTCTTTACTTAATTTATAATGCTTTGGGGTATTTTGTGTAATTAGTTAAATATTTCAAAATACTTGCTGTTACATATATTGTCACCTCAGGAATATTCTAGTGAATATTTCATAGCATGTGTTTTGGGCAAGATGGAAGTAGATACAGAACATTTTAATGATGGCACTCTTAGGGAGGAAGCTTTTGAAGGAATATTCTCACTACAGTCTGGCAAGTCTAAACTTACAGTGGTTACTCATCTGGAGCAAATGATGTATGTATTTACTCCAAGGGAATAGCGCAATGAGTTTATCCTTTAACTTTCATTTCATTATCTTTTTAGAATTATCTTCTAGGGAAAAAGGAAACAGCTGAGATGGCAGACAGAAACAAAGAAGTGCTGTTAGAGGTATGACTCCACTCCTGACATCGGCTGTCAGTGCTCTGTGTGCACCTGCTGAGCTCCTAACAATCTCTTAGGGACTGCAAGATAGGAGAAAGAAAAATGTGACACTGCTGGTCATGTCAGCTTTTGCAGAGGGCAGGAGACAGGCCTGTCAGTAATATGTGCTGAGCAAGCATGAGGACTGAGTTTATAGCCCCTACCAACTACATAAAAGGCAGGCACTTCCCTGGAGCTCACTAACCAGTCAACCCAGCCACTCAGTTCCAGCAAGAGATCATGTCTCAAAAATAAGGTGGAAGGCAACTGAGGAAGACACCTGACATCAGCCTTCAGCTTCCACACATATGCATGTGCACAGTACACATACCACAAACACAGAGAGAAGAAGAAATGGCATTCAGTAGTAGTATATACAGCTCAGCTGAGTTCATAGGAAAATACTTTATTATAGTCATGACAGACATTTTGTGCGCTGTGGTGTTGTTGTGTTTAACATGAGCATGCAGATTACACATCCATATCTGCAGACACAGCTAGAGAATGCCCAGGCCCTCTTCTCTCATCTACCTTATCCCCTCTGCACATGCAGCCATTCCCAGCTTTTTATGTAAGTGGAAGGATTCAAACTGTGAGGTCCTCATGCTAGCACAGCAGACACTCTTACCCACTGAGCCAGTTCCCCAACCCATAACTCACACTGGTGTTAGTAAACACTTTAGGATTGCCACAGTAATTCTAAAGTAAACTTAAACTGTGTTTAGAAGAAACAGTTCTTTCAGAAAGCTAGTGTAGTTTTAATACAAAACCGTTTTGCTTTGCTTAGTGTTATGCATCTCACAGGGATAATTCATTTTCTGAATTACAAGAATCATAAATCTTTCCACTTGATGTTTTTAAGGAATGTTTTTGTGGAAGTTCTGTAACTGTCCCAGAAATTGAAGGAGTCCTTTGGTTGAAAGATGATGGCAAGAAGTCCTGGAAAAAGCGTTATTTTCTCTTGCGAGCATCTGGTATCTACTATGTCCCTAAAGGAAAAGCAAAGGTGTGTCCCTTCTCTGTCCTTCTGCACTTCCCACATTATGCTAGCTGCTTTTACTTTGTAGCAAATTACTATTTACCAGTGTAAGGCACACAGAAGATGGCTTCACTTATTAATCTGTTGTAAAGAAGCAGAAGCTAAAAACTGTTCATTTCTCTGATCATTAGTTGGGTTCATCTCAATTCTCTTCCATTTTCCCCTATTTACATGTGGTGGTAGTGGTGTGTGGTGGTGTGGTGGTGGTGTGGTGGTGGGGGTGTGTTGTTAAAAGAGGATCTTAGTCATGTAGTCTATGTAATGAGGCCTCAAACTCATTGTAGCTTAGGATAACCTTGAACTTTTGATCCTCTTGACTCCCCCTCTTCCAAGTCTCAAGTGCTGGGGTTACAAGTATCCATGACCACATCAAGCTAAACATAGTTTTGTTAATTGGAACAGGGAGAGGTCTTGCCAGAGTCGTGTATTTCATTTAGGGTGAATGGCTTTCTAGGATCACGTCGACTTCAATCTTGTGCAGTGTGCTTTTACTGAAGTGCAAGCTGTCATTTGTGCTTGTTTTGGGTTCAGAGCTATTCTAAACATTTACAGTATCATCCTAGTCCTATAAACTTTGAGCACAAGTTGTTGCCTCTGACTGCTGAAGTAACTCCCAGCGGAGATTTGATGTTTGCTTTATACCCATTCAACTACTTGGTAGACTCTTGTGTTGCTATTCTCCTATTACCTATTACCTATTTATTATACGTGATATGTATACTATGTACATCTCTTCTTTATAAAGTACCAACATTTTTAAACAAATCAGTATTCATTAGGAATAGATAACAAGCAAAGTGGACTGCCTTTCTGGTTACATTGTAGACTGCAGAAAAATCTAATCTTACTTTCTACCTAATAAAGATTTGATTATCAACTAAAAACCCTTACCTGGTATGATACTTGCTTATTTGCCCTATTATGTTAATCTTTGGGGTGTTTTTCCTTAGGTATCTCGGGATCTAGTGTGCTTTCTCCAGCTGGATCATGTAAATGTATACTATGGGCAGGACTATCGGAATAAATACAAAGCACCCACAGACTGCTGTCTGGCATTAAAGGTAAATTCTAATTACTATTAGATAGAGGTTACTTGACATTGGATATTCACCAGGTAATTCTGTGTCCTTGGAAACGGATAGGATGACTAGGGGTAACTCAGCAGTTAAGCATTTTAGCTCCATCCTTAGCACCAGGGAGAACAAGGTAAAGGGTAAAGTTTGGTCTAGTAACTTACACTAAAAATCCTAGCACTCAGGAAGAAGAGACAGGATCAGGACTGTGAAGCCAGACCCTGTCTGGAAAAAATTTTACAGTGAGACACATATTTTTTTGTTGTTGTCCTGAATTTTATTAGAAGATGCATCAGAGGGCACTGTTCCCAAATTGTAAATTCACCCACTTACATCTGGTCCAGAAGTAAGGATGACTCTACCCTGAATCATAGCCACAGTAGTCTGTCATCTATGTTGCTATTAGGGAGGTTTCTTCCTCTCAGCCAGGTTTAAATTCCTCACACCAATTGTGGCCATACAGTGCAGAAGAGTAGGCATATAGGCATATTTTAGCATTTTTAGTGATCTAAATTAACATTTATAAAGATAGCCTACAAAGCCTACAAAGATTCAGGAAGAATTGCTGAGACTTGTTATACTTTATGGCTCTAGCTCCATCCTCATTTAGGTCTGCATGTTAGTTGGATTTAGGACGTGCCATTTGCTTAGGATTTAGTAGGAGATTTTAATTTCATTGGTAAGATGGGTACATTGTAATAGCAATCCTTTACTCAATAAACTTTCTTAGACAACACCAATGCATAATCAAGGATAGTAACAGAAGCAGCTTGTTCTGTTTGGGGTTTTTTTTTTGTTTGTTTTTTTTTGTTTTTTTTTTTAGGCAGCCTTGCTGTATAGCCCAACCTAGCTTCAAACCTGGGCTCCTCCTGCCTCAGTCTTCAGACTACTGGGATTACAGGTGTGTGTCACCATGCCCTGCAGTAGCAAATAATTTTTAGGAAGCTCATGGGGTAACTTCAGCCAGTGGTTTGCAAAATAAAGTCCAAGGGCCCTTGGGAAACCCATAGACCCTGATACCAACATGAGGACTGTGATACTGAGATAGCACATGCCTTTCACATTCTTACTCTCTAGTATAGCACAGTGGAGTTTCTCACAGGCTCCATAATATTTTTGCTCTCTTGGCTATTGAGGAGTATTTGGGGAAAGTTTTGTTCTTCTATTTTAATTTTTACTCACATTTTAATTGTTTTTTAAGATTTAATTATTTTATGTATTTGAGTTCACTGTAGCTGTTTTCAGACACACCAGAAGAGGGCATTGGATCCCATTACAGATGGTTGTGAGCCACCCCATGTGGTTGCTGGGAACTGAACTCAAGAGCCTTTGGAAGAGCAGTCAGTGCTCTTAACCACTGAGCCATCTCTCCAGCCCTCATTTTAATTTCTAATAAAGCAAATACTGCAAGAACAGAACAAACTTCAACACTATCCCCTTGTCCCACCAAAGAGTGCATGCTGTAGTTTAGTAGAGAAAGAAGCCTATTGTTCCACCAGTCAGGTGTGACCATGGACTTCTGTCCTAGGTGCTGCTATATATATTCCATATATACCTAGTATAGTTGTTTACCCACAAGGAAGGAACTTCTTTGGAGCTTCTAAACCATGGGTTCCTAGGTAAACATTCTTTTTTCCATTTTTTTCCATCTCAAAAGCTGAGAATTCTATTGGTTTAATCTTAAGAGAATTTTTCTTTGACATGTAAAAGGAATATTTGAGAACTAACCAGGTAGAAAGGTTTACATGGACATCTTAACCTAAAATTTAACATGACGTGTACTTTGTTTAAAACAAGTTAAGTATGGGCTGTTTTATTTCACTTTATGGTTGTATAGGACGTACGCACTGTGTTGACATTTCTCTAAGATTGTAAGTTACCAGAATATGTCTAAGTGTCAGTTCTCTAGAAGACTTATTAGTTGGATTCTGCCTTTAATTTTATAGCACCCACAGATCCAAAAGAAGTCTCAGTATATCAAGTACCTTTGTTGTGATGATGCAAGGACTCTGCATCAGTGGGTCAATGGAATCCGCATTGCCAAGGTACACTGCCTTTCCATTTGATGTTGCAATAATGAAGTGGTTAATTAAATGCTGTGGGTTCTTGACAGTGGGTCTGACTGTTTCATGCTCATCACTCTGCTCGTGTCTAGTTTCCTCAGGCCTAAGCTCATGTTCTGAATGCCTTTTTCCTTGGTGGTTGGGAACCATATTAGTTGAATGATACTGCTAGCTTGTATAGCATCAAAGTGATTTGTTTCTACTTTGAAGAATGCATTATATGATTTATACATAACCAAGTTTTAGCCTAAGCAAAATAGGCTTTTCTGTTGTTGCTGCTGCTATTGTCTGCAGATCTCTCCAACACCCAAATAAAAATTTTAAATTAAGTTATGGCTATTTTTCAAGTATATTTGGGGCATGTCACTAAATAGTATTAAGATTCTAGCCCTAGATCTCTTGAATTTTGATTGATAAAACTTTTATTTCTATTAACATTATTAAAATTGGCTAGCTTCCTGCCATTCTTAGAACTAAGGAAAGTGAGTATGAATATACCTCTCTAGTACTAAGGACTGTGTAGAGTATAACAGGTGTCAGTACAAACTGAACTAGTACACAAACATTTCCCTCCCGTCCCCATGACCTCCATACAACTAAGGGCTACATACCACCATTTGTTCCCTTTTGCTTAGTATGGGAAGCAGCTCTACACGAATTACCAAGAAGCCTTGAAGAGGACAGAGTCAGCTTATGATTGGACCTCTTTATCCAGCTCCAGCATTAAATCCGGATCCAGTTCTTCCAGTATCCCGGGTAGGTCAGCATGTCACACAGCACTATTTTACTACAGGTGTGATTGCTTTATCAAGAGGGTTAGAACTTGCCACCCCAAAGCCATATCTAATTTCCACATTATAATCAGTGGGTATTTTGTTTCTCAATTGCAATGTTGTAGACCAGTTAAGTATTTGAAATATATTTCTAATGCCGTGTTGGGTTTTGTATTTATGAAGTTTATTTTAAAACACATACTGCTAAGACATATGATACACAGGCTGCTTGGAGATGTACTCAGTCCATCAGGACACTGCACTCCTCATGCCTACACAGCTTTCCTGACATTTCAGTACAATGGAAACACTTTCAGCTAGTTCAGAATTACAGTTAAGGAAGCCATTTAGGCTATCACACTTTTTAATATTCACAGAGAATCAATGACACTCCAAGGGGCTTCTAGAGTTTCATGTCTTTAAATAAGTATGCTGTATTCACATCTTTAGTTAAGTGCTTCTTTCAAAATCTTTCCAATGATAATCCATATCATTGCTGAATGACTTAAAAATTTTATGATTTGACATTAAATAATAAAAATCATTTGGAAATTGTGATATGTATATACTAACTTGTATGAATATAATATACATAACCCATGCAAACATGTATTTTCTAGTTCTGTCCATTGAAGGATCCTAGAAAAGTGATGCCCCAATAATAATGAGATTGCCCACTGCCCAGCTACCAAAAGAAGGAACCACGTCTCTTGGGCAAATGGCTGACTCTAAGGCTGTGGCAGATATACAAGATGGGCCTTAAGCAAAAGTACTCAAAAATAGGCTAAGGGTATATTAGAGGGACATAGGTGCAATGTGAAAGAGCTTTAGTGCCCAAAGCTGGAATAATGTTGAGGACAAGAACTGTACAATGGCTGGGAGTGGTGGTATACATATTTCATCACAGCAATGAGGAGGCAGAGGTAGCTTTCCAGATTCGAGGACAGCCTGGGCTACATACATTGGTGAATTCCAAGGCAGCCAGGGCTACACAGAGAAACTGTTTGGGGGGAAAGGGGGAACAAAGAAAAAAAGAAAAATACATACTATGTAGTTTAAAATTATAACCAAATTATAAGATGCATCACTGTGAATCCATGCTAATATAAACAAATAAACAAGAAAGAAACAAACCTCCCATACAAAATATTTTAAAAGATTTAAAATACATTTTTAATTAAAATATAATGACATCACCTTTTGTTCCTTCCCCCAGTTCCATCCATGCCTTCCCCAACTCTCAAATTGATAGCCTCTGAAGAAGGATTTATTATTATGCATATGTGTGTGTTTTCATGAGTTGTGTGTATCATTAAGGTATGCCTGAGGCCAGAAGAGGGGACTGGGCCCCTGCACACACATCAGGCAGCTTATGTATACTGGGGCAAACTCCAAGTCCTCTACAAGAGCAGGACACACTCCTGAGACCGAGATATCTCTCCAGCCCTACAAAATGTTTCTAAATGATTTTTACACACACTCTGCCCCTCTTAAAGGGCTGTACATTACTTAGAAAGAAAGTAGGGTTGAGAAAGTAGTAACTTCACAGTGGAGAAAGCCAACAAATGGTGCTTAGCCAAGGAATCAGCACCACAAACAGTGACTCACACCTCGTGCTGGACCCTGAACAGTATGGTGAGCCTCTTCCAGTACTCCTTTTTGTTGTTTTTGACTTGTTCACAGTTGATTTTTAGGGTGCTAATGACTTGTACCAGTCTCTCATTGTGAAATATTTTAAAAATTAGAGTTTTAAAAAAAATTTCTAATGTAAGGCTTTTCTACTAGAATATATTCATTGACTTTGACTTGATTCTTTAAATATTTTAAACAGAGTCTCAGTCAAATCATTCTAATCAGTCTGACAGTGGAGTGTCTGACACCCTGCCTACTGGACACATCCGTTCCCAAAGTACTGTGAGCTCCATCTTCTCCGAAGCCTGGAAACGAGGCACTCAGTTGGAAGAGTCCAGCAAGGTAATACCCAAGTTTTACTTCACATACAAATCTGTGCTGTCCAGTGTTTAACCTGTACACTTTATTCCTTTATTAGGGTCTGATCTGGCACCATTTCACTGTTCTTCCTTAGATCTTCAATCTTAATTATAATGGGGAAACATTTTAGCATTGTCTGTAGTAACTAGTGAGTGACCTAAGATCTTCAGTTTTTAATGACAGTTACTTATTCACTCTTTTAACTGTCTCCCCCTTTCAACTGTAACCAGTTTGCTGCAGCAACATCATGCAGTGCCACTGCCCTAAAGTTCAGAGAAGTTGCTTACAATTCTTCATTTTTAATTAATTCAGATTCATTCCTTGTCTTCAGTCTTGAGGACAAGTCTAGGCATCGATAAATTTCTGAAATGTTCTTCAAATTTAGTCTCCTGAATCTTGCATAATACTCAGTAACACTTTAGAATGACTATCATTATTATGGACTATAATGTTGAGAGATTTTTTTTTATTATGAGAATTTTAGACAATGCAGTCCAATTTGATCATATTCCCAACTCCTCCCAATTTTATGTGCTTATTTTTTTCTTTATATAATCTACTGAGTCAGTCCAATTTGTGCTAATGATATACACATAGGTGGCTGTCCGCTGAAACATGGTCCACTTACCAGGAGCCACATCATTAAAGAAAACTGATTGTCCCATACTCCAAAAGCAAAAGCTATCAACTGTCAATTTTTCCTCAGTTAGAGGTGGGGACTCATGAAACCCTTCTACTCTCTATGCTAATGTGCTTGCTTTTGTGCAGGCAACCACAGCTGAGTTCATTAATACAGTGGATTTATCATGCCAGAAGAAACAGTTTCACTTGGGTCCTCTCCAGTGAAACCATGTTCTTCCCGCTCCTCCACAGTGCTCCCTGAGCCTTGAGGAGAGGGGAATGATACATAGATATCCCACGGCAGCTGAGCACTCCACAGTCCTTACTGTCTGCACCTGTTGTCCTGTTGTGAGTTTATGCATTAACCACTTCTCCTGCACAAAGAAACGTCTCTACTAAGACTACTAAGCCTACAGGCTTTTTATTTAACATCAGCTGAAAGACATGGTAGTCCTCAAACAAATAGCCTCAGAACTCCTGCAGGAAAGGCTGTGTGGCCTGGGTGTAGTCCCCACTTCAGTCAGAAAGGCTGTGTTCCATCCTTGAGGAACCAGTGGTGCCCTGGATAGAGTATTTTGCTTTTTACAGTCATCATTTTGACTTTTTTGTTCTTTTGATCTGAGTCACAAATACAAGCACATTCACAAATTTTTCCTTAAAAATTAATTACATAATTTGCGTATGTGGTTGATTTAACTGGCAAGAAGGTAGGAGGTGTAGAAATAAATAGTCGATAATTGCTTTTAAGCCAGGTGTAATGGTGGACCCCTTTAGTCCTTGCACACCTGGGGTAGAGGCAGGAGGATCTGTGTGAGTTCAAGGCCAGCCTGGTCTACTGAGTGAGTTCCAGGATAGCCAGAGCTATACAGAGAAACCCTGTCTCAGCAAACAAGCAAACAAAAGTAATTTCTTTTAATGACGTAAAAATTTTAAACACAAGTAAACTCCTCTATCAAAAACTTTTAAATAATTCTTTCTTCCACCTTAAAATCTTCCTTCAAGTACTGGGAATTGAATCTAGGACTTTGCAAATGCTAGGCAAGCACTCTGCCACAGACCTGCGCCCCAGTCTTTTTTGTTTTGTCATAGTCCATCATACTTAGTCTCCTGGCTGTCCTTCAATGTCTGTGCCACCAATCCCAGTTCCTTATGAACCAATTTAGACAGAACTTATACTCTAGGCATGTAAATATTTGAAAAAAAAAAAATCTTTGCTTTGGCTGGGGATGTAGCTCAGTAGTAGAGTACTTGTCTAGCATGCACAAGATTCCTGGTTAGATTTCCCACCAAAAAACAAAAACAACAAACAAAAAATAACTTTATCTGACAATTATTAATAGTGAGACCCATGTGCATTTTAAATTGTAAAACTACCTATTTACCACAATGTATAAAATTAACAAAAAATGAAGACCCAAATGTTCTGTGATTAGCAAGTAAAGTCTGTCATCATAGTTTCAGAAAGAGATTGAACCCTGCTGTGCATACTGTCAGTTTGAGTCTTGATCCCTCTGTGTGTTTCTTCTGTTACCTCAGTCTCAGGTGCCACATGAGAAGGCCAACACAGCTAAGGTCTACATCCTGAAGCAGCCAAGACAGGGTCAAGTTAAGGTCAGGGGCTGTTCTCTGAAAACACATTAACCTGGGTGACTCCTATAACCAAATCTTACAAACTAATGCTTTTATTTTTATTTTAATATATAATTTTTAGAGAAACGTGAGCATCCTGATAGGCATTAGAATTTAGCTCTATGAATGAACTGTAGTTCACTAACTTAAATATCCTCAAGGCTAATTAGGTATCATTCGTAATTGAAAACAGATGGGTTACCTCATTTCTTCAGTTGTTCAAAGAGCCTAAACGGTGTTCCCAAAGTTATTAAGTCAAAAGCCCTTCCCTTCCTATTTCAGAAGGTCTTGAGCCACAAATCTGTGCATGGTTGGTTCAGGCCAGGTGTAGTCACTTCAGCAGTGCCAACTGAGTACTACCCAGATGGAGTGATGGACAACTTAATGCAAACCCTGCATCCTGCTTCCTGATCATTTCCTTTAGCTTTACAGCTCCCTCTTATTCCTGACTTCTTCTGTGTGATGTTTTATCTTTTGCTGTAATGTTTACAAAGCATTTCTTTATGTATTTTCCAGTAAAACAAATGTAAAGAATGCGCCCCCTTACCTGCATTGCTGGACTTCTGTGCATGTGGATGCAAGTGTTTCACACAAACATGAGTGTGTGTCAAGCTCGTTCGTTGCTGTGTGACTGTGCACGCCTGCTGAGCGTTCTCATTCTCACATGTCAGCTTACTAGAATCAGAAGGCCATCCTCACTCCTCAGGAGGCCCTCCACCAGCATCCCGAGCCTAGGACGGCATCCGCTTGATGTGGATGCAGTAACGGACAGAAGGTGAACTCTTGAGCACAGGAGGGCATAGGGCAAGGTTTGCTAAAGTCCCATAGCCAAGAGCAGAAATCACACACCCTGTCACCACCCAAATGGCTTTGCAACAGGAATTCATTCCTAGATGGTTAGGCAGTGCACCTATTAAGAGAATACTGCAGGGTGAAACAATTTTCTATGTCCTCATTACCCAGGAAATCAGATTTTAACCCTTCCTGACATTGTCTGTCTTTATAATCCCTATCTGCTGCATCCTCTTTATGCATGTCCTGAATTCCTTGCTGTTTAGTTTCATGGAGCCAAAACTTACCTCTGTAACTGTTGTGTTGTTTCTCTCCCTCCCACTCCCTTTTTATACTCCTTTTAGGCCAGAATGGAGTCTATGAATCGGTCCTACACTTCACTTATGCCCCCTCTGCCCTCAAACTAAGATCATCACCCTTATACTGCCTCACAACCTTCACCGCCTCTGCCTCTCCTCCGCCACACCTCTCCTCCTCCACCTCCACCACCACCACCTCCTCCTCTCTCCCAGCCAGTCTGCACCATCTGCAGGCTCAGCAGCCACCATGTTTGTCAAGTACAGCACAATCACAGCTGCAGAATGCAGCTCAGCATTCAGGGACCCTGTTTAAGTCTCCAGCACACCAACGATGCAGCCTCTTCCTTCGGCTTCACAGTCAAGGCTCAATTGTGGTGCCCCCAATGGAATTATTCCTCCACCCCCTCCTCCCCACCCCCAACCCTGGCTCAGCATGGCCAGTTAAAGCCAGTGCCATGTGCCCCTCCCTACCACAGTTCAGCCCCCAACCTCCTCCACTGAAGATTCATCAGGTTCAGCATCTTCCTCAGGCGGCCCCTCCTACACCCCCACCAGCTCCTCCCATCCCTGCAACTGTCCCTCCTCAAGCACCCCCTAAACCTCTGGTGACCATTCCTCCTTCAGCCAGCACAAAGACTGTGTCACCAGTAGTAGCACAAGCTGTACCACCTACCCCTGCACCTCCAGTGCCCCCCACAAAGAAACAGCCAGTTTTCCCCGTTTCTCACATTCCACCCACTCCCCCCATCCAGCCTACCCATATCCCCCACCAACACTACCCAAGCAGCAGAGCTTTGGGATAAAGCCACCCCCCTCTCCGCTGTCCCCTGTGCCCTCAGTTGTGAAGCAGATAGCCAGTCAATTTCCACCCCCTCCCACTCCTCCTCCTGTGGACTCTCAGCCCCTAAAATCCCACCCAGCAAGTGTCACCCCACAGTCCCCTCCTGCAGTAAAAGCAAAACCCAAATGGCAGCCCAGCTCAATCCCTGTCCCTTCTCCAGATTTCCCTCCTCCCCCTCCTGAAAGCAGCCTGGTGTTTCCTCCACCACCTCCCCCAGCCCCAGCCCCACCACCACCGCCACCACCACCACCAGTGCCACCCATGTCTTCACCTACCCCTGACAAAGGTGGCTCTCCTGGCAAAAAGACAAGTAAGATGTCCAGCCCTGGGGGGAAGAAACCACCCCCAACCCCGCAGCGCAACTCCAGCATTAAGTCCGGCAGTTGTGCAGAGCACCCTGAGCCCAAGCGACCCTCGGTAGACAGTCTAGTCAGCAAGTTTGCACCGCCAGCAGAATCAGGGTCTCCCAGCAAGGAGACCCCACCACCTCCTGCAGCACCCCCCAAACCTGGGAAACTACACCTTTCTGGAGTCAACCTCCCTGGAATCCACCAGCAAGGGATTGTGTCGGCAAAACCTTCTGTTCTGAGTGGACGTGGAAAGGACACGGTAGTGGAATTTCCATCTCCACCATCTGATTCTGACTTTCCACCCCCTCCACCTGAAATAGAGCTTCCTCTGCCTCCTATCGAGATTCCAGCTGTATTCTCGGGGAACACCTCCCCAAAAGTGGCAGTTGTTAATCCGCAGCCACAGCTATGGTCTAAAACATCAGTGAAGAAGGCCCCCCCACCCACCCGGCCCAAACGCAATGACAGTACCCGCCTCACTCAAGCTGACATCTCTGAACAGCCAGCGATGACCACAGTTGTGCCACAAGTGCCCACCTCTCCTAAATCCAGCCTTAGTGTCCAGCCTGGATTCCTAGCTGATCTTAACAGGACATTGCAGCGCAAGTCCATCACACGGCATGGCTCCCTCTCCTCTTCACGTATGTCCAGAGCAGAACCCACAGCCACAATGGACGACATGGCACTACCTCCTCCACCACCAGAACTGCTGTCTGACCAGCAGAAGGCTGGCTTTGGAGGTAGTCATATTTCGGGCTATGCAACATTACGAAGAGGACCCCCTCCCGCTCCTCCTAAGAGAGACCAGAATACTAAGCTCTCAAGAGACTGGTAGCCACAAGACTTATTTTCATGCTATCTATAATCAGTTCTACAATCAGTTCATCTGATCATCTGTGAATCCAGGTGTTCAGAGCCTCTGATATGTTATTCAGGTAGTGTCCAGCTGTGTGTGTGTGTTTGTGTATATGTGCTGCGTGTGTGTACATGGATGTACACACAGCTATACAGATTGTGTGTATATACATATGTATACATCTGTGAATGTGTATATATACAGAGAACTGATTCTATTTATTCCTTTTGCCTCCTAATCCAAATATGGAGTTTTGTATATTTTGGGTGGAAGGAGACATAGGAGGGGATATGTTGTCACTTATAATCTGTCTATCGTATGGATTGGACCAAACACTAGAAGGTATTTCCTGTGTCTGTCCACGTGCCACCCATCTGTGCATGTGTTATAGAAGAAATAGATGGGCAGTTTCTCAGCTAGAAAGTACCATCAGAATGTTTGGTGTATTTGGTAGGGCTTTTTTATTTCTTCAGTTTTTCCCAGTTGGCTGAATTTAGAACTGCTTGACTGACACACTTAAATACTACATTTAAAGGGGCACTTTTACATCAGGAAAACCTTCATTATACAGAACGGGTAAACAGTGCAGGAAAGGGAAATCCAGAAGACACTGTCGGTGGTTGTACATAGGAAAGTCATGGCTGCTCTAGGTGCCATAGTCCTGCCATGACTCCAGCCACATCTGAGATGTCTTCACAGGTAAGCTTTCTGTCTACAACACAAGGAATCTTTAATGCTATGATCCTGGCTACCTTCAGTACTGTCTTGCGAAGCTTCATCAACTTGGCTTCATGATTCTCACTTTATTGTGAAACGTCCAAGTACACATTGTAATGTACTGTCCAGTTATGTCTTTAGGTCACAGTTACCTTCATATATAGTGTGTGCATTTGTAGATATTTGAATTCATGAATAGTCTGAATATGAAATATATACCCTGTGCCCAATTTGGTTCATCATTATAAAGACAGTCACTTGCTGCAATGTCTTCTTTACGAATTGTTCTATAGGAGAGAAAAAAAACAGATCTGGCCCCTGTCCAGGTTTCACTCGTGAAGTTACAATGCAGAGAACCCATTTGGGAATGGGATTATTCTGAACAAAATGAGTTTTGATCATTTCATCCATAGCTAGTGGAGCTGCTAAGACCTTTGTTGTGTAGAGATTTTGTAGGTGACCAGGTGTCTGATGGATTAGTGTCACAGTCCAGTGACAGTAAGTGGCAGTGGCTATGCAGACAGCTGGGCAAACCTTGGAAGCATTGCTCTGATGACCTACTGGGCTTCACACTCTTCTGTGTGCTTTTGCTACTTTTATCAACTTACAGTGACAGGTTGAAGGGAGTAAAATACAACCTTAGAGCTGTTCTTAAGTAAGAATAAAAACTGGCCATCCCACCAATTACAAATGAATATATCTTGTAAACAAAGTCTGTGCCTGCTGAAAAGATAACCAGTGCCAAACGCAAAAATCTTTTAGTCCTGTCTCTCAAGGAGAAAATCACTGCAATGAATGTGGGTCAAGACTCATTGGAGAATATAGTATCTGTACTACTGCATCACAAAGATGTATGAGTGGCACCTCCCTCACATCTGCAGCCCCTGCTCAGTGCAGTCACACAGTTAGGGAAGAAATGACCATGTAAGTCATTGTGCTTTTTAAAACCCAACTTAAGGATATTTTTTTAATCTTTCAAATTGTTCACCAAGTATTTGTGCTTGCTATTCCTATGATGAAGTGACCTTTAATATACTGCATTGTTAGTTTGACCATACACAACAAATGTCAACCTGAGTACAGATGCCAAGCCCCACTGAGACTGAGAGAAGTAATTCCCCGTGCTTATCAACCTGTGGCTCTATGTTCAAGAGAGTGGATCCAGTTATCCCCAGTCTTGAATATTTTTTTTTTTTAAATTAAGCTAGATAGACAATTTAAGATTTCCTTGAGTGGAAAAGTATGTACTTCCAGTTTAGATTAAACCCTAAATCAACAGCCTTCATTTTTTTTCAGTCTGGATTTCATGGGAATTCTTAAGGCATCCTGAGCCATAACTTCTATTTTATTGTCTTGGGAGAGCAGATAACCTTTAAAAATCAGTGATGCCAAGAAAATCGGAGAGCAGTAACTATCCATTTCTAACTCCAGTCATGTGACAGCATGCAGTTTCTTTATATATCTCAAAGGTAATAGCTGTTAATTTTTTAAAAATGATGCATCCCAATCTTTTAAGTGACACATTCCAATTTTTGTTTTTAGCTACCTAGTGTGCTTGAAGGTTTTGTTGAGGTGTAGTTTTGTTTTTTCTCTGCCTCTGATGTGTTCGTGGGCAAGACCCACTGCCAGACAACACTGTTCCGTGCCTTCTCTCACTGTCCTCTTCTTGGCAGCTCCAGCTTACATGGCCAGTGAAAGGCACTGGAGGCTGCCCGGACACTGACCACTAATAGTGAATAGGGTGGAGGACCTTCTGCTCCTGAGCGGAACTGGTGACTAGCTTTTTGACAACCAAGTAATTTCAAGAGTCTCTAGTGCTTAAGGTTTGGCACCAACTCTGAAGGGTAGCAGAACAACCAAACTCCAGCTCACAGACAAGTGTTAGTACAAACACTATTCTACGTTAATCTTACCACCTTGGCTTTTACTCCCAAGAGATTTAAATACTTCCCCATTTTAGTCACTGTATTTCTCATTTGAAGGGGAGAAAATTAGTTTTTAAGGTGTCCACTTACAAATAACTAAATTTTTTTTCAATATCTGAACTTTTTAACATGAGAAAGATGGCCGTATCTTAAAGATTACCAAAAAGACGTATTTTCATCAGATAATTAAAAGTAATAGAGATGAAGTGGTTTTTTTTTTTTTTTTTAAGTCCTCCAAAATTAAGGTGCTCCTACCCATGGATGGCCTATCCTACAAAGGCCCGAGAACTGTTTTGGATTCCTTCTCTCTGTATTACTTTGATGTTATAAATAATGCTGAATTTGTCTAAACAGAATTGAGAGGTCATAGAAATTTTCACAGGGTAACAATTACAAGGTTCAAAATCAACAGGGATCCAGGTCTCAGAACCTGGACAGTAGTATGGATTTGTTCATTCAGACTTTAAACAGAAGGACATTTTGTCACCTTTGCTACTCAAAATTTTATGTTACAAACACAAAGCAGTATTTAAGCAAGTAAAAAAATCCATTCAAACATTTTCATGTATCTTCAGAAGTCAGAAATAGCATTATAACTGATATAATCCCAGACTTTACTCCAGTTTACTAATTAAAACAATGGTCCTGAATGGCTAGGTGACAATTTTTGATAAAATAGGTATTATTTTTGTTATACATGAAAATGGCTTTCTCTTTTTAAAAAAAAAAAAATCCCTTTCAAATTAAAAATACCTTTTGGAACATTAATTACTTTTTTAATTTCCATTTTACATTATCTATAATATGTAACCTCTCCCCAAGTTTACCCAAAGGAAAATGCAAGAACAAAACTGAATATCCCACCATCTTTTAAGATGGTCCTTTTAAAATGCAATGAAAACATACCTTTAAAACTCTAAAAATTACAAGTGCTCAGTGCCCTTAAGAAGTCTGTATGTACAAGAAACCTAAAATCTAGGTGAATTTAATGAAATACTATACTTCATATGTATACAGTGTAGGGAGGGGGCAGGGGCTCTTGGTTTTTCTCTGAAGTAAACCATTTCAGAAAGCTATCTGCTATTATCCCCAGTGCCTTGAACTCTTTAGAGGAATAGCATTTAAAAACAACAGAAACCACAAGTAAACTTTTGAGGTGCTAATGAAAGAGAAGGAAGGTAAGTACTTTTGAAGTTTGGGCAGAAATGGGGAGGGGATGACTCTTCCAAGAGTTGTTTTCATCCATCTACATGGAATCTGGCTGTTTCCTCTCAAAGACGTTTAGAAAAGTGGTTCAAGTCAACACTGAGCCATACTTAAGATCTGGCTTAAAATTGGGAGCATGTTGTTCATGAGCTGTGAATTTCAAGTAAGGGGTTAAGAATCAACTTCCTTTAAAAAAAAAAAAAATCGACTTCTTAGGAAGACATGGTTACAGCAGGAGGGGACACCAGGGATACATTTTTTAAAACCATTAAATTTGTTACAACTTAATACCAAAACCTGCCATTTTTCATAATTCCACCTCCTGTTCTTCCTGTATTTGTAAATAGTCCCTCCTAGAAAATAAGCATTAACTGGAATGTGTTATATGACTTTGCTTAGTTTTACTATCAGCCACTAGTGAGCTCTTCTTCCTGAGATGCATAAGGTACAATGTGACTAGCTTGTGCTAAGTGTTGTAAAAATACTGTTTACTGTTTTCACAGAGAATTGCACATTATCTCTAACTGGGGCTGTCCTGTTTCTTTAAAAAAAAAAAAAATGTTGGAGTCAAGGTTCACTCTGACTTCTAGCTGTGGGAATTCTGTCATAAATAGATATAATGTAGAAATATACTTTTTTAAAGCATGAAGATAACAAAAATGTACCTGAAAGAGGACACTATTCAGAGGATTATGCACAGCTTGAAAAGGATGAAGTTGTGGTTTTCTTTCAGCCTTGTTGCTATTATTTTCTTCTGCATAAATGTACACTCATTTCATTATGTGCCTTGCTCCCTGATTGTGCAAAGCTATATATATACACACAAATATATATATATATATATATATATGAGAAGATATATTCATTCAGTACTACTGATGTTTTGTTCTACTGCTAGATTAAGTTATTGTCTGAGTTACACTTGCCACTTGTCATAAACTATTGTAATGGCTTAGGACAGTGGTCATATAGCCAGAGTAAATTTGTTTTTCCAGTTACATTTTTTTGTCATCTATCCCAATTCTTAATAATAAAAAAAAAATTACATAGATTCCATTTAAACACAAGGATTTCAAGTGTTTTGGATAAGCACTATCCAGAGCCTGGTTTTGTAGGGTGGGAGAGATGACTCATGTTAAGAATGCTTTCTGCTCTTCCAGAGGACCAGAGTTCAATTCCCAGCACCCTCGTCGGCCAACTCAAAACCACCTATAACTCCAGCTCCAAAGGATCCAATGTCCTCTTCTGGCCTCCAAAGGCACCTGAACATGTGTGGCATACATACACTTAAATAAATAAAAAGTAAATTTTTAAAGAACCTGGTTTTAAAGCTTGTTTTTTAGAGTATCCTGAACAAGTTACATGCTGGAGGTAAATTAACTACAGTTAGCTCAATGTGTCCTGCTTGTTTATACAGCAGACTAGAGATCATTAAATATTACCAATTAAGTGGTAAAGGAAACCCTGTCTCGAAAAAACCAAAACAAAGGAAGGAAAGAAGAAAGAAAAAGAAAGAGAGAGAGAGAGAGAGAGAGAGAGAGAGAGAGAGAGAGAGAAAGAGAGAAAGAGAGAGAGAAAGAAAAAGAAAGAAAGAAAGAAAGAAAGAAAGAAAGAAAGAAAGAAAGAAAGAAAGAAAGAAAGAAAAGAAAAAGTGGTAAGGGGCCAGAAAGTAAAGGTGTTTGCCAACAAGCCTGACAACCTGAGCTCAATCCCTGGAACTCACATGGGTAAAAGAGAACCAATTTCCACAAGTTGCCCTCTACATGTGTACACAACACAATAAATGTGTTTTTAAAAATCCCATTTTAAAAGTAGTAACAGGTTTTGGTTTTGGTTTTTGTAGATTAGAAATGTATTTGTATTAGCTGAGCAGTGGTGGCACTTTTTTTAAACATCATTTAAATATCTTGGCCATATAGTTATATAGCTAGGCTCTTATCTGATTAGATCATAACTTAGAAATAACCCTTTTATTTTAACCTACATTCTGCCCATGGCTGGTTACCTATACCATGCTTCTGTCTCCTTACATTTTCCCCAGTAGAGCTTCCTGTGCCTGGCTCTATCCCAGAATCCTTTCTCTTTCCTGGATGTCTCACCTAGTTCCTGCCTAAGCCATGGGCTTTTTAATCAACAAGTGGTGTAGCCATACAATACATGCATACAATAGATATTCTCTCTACAATCTTTATGGTGTGGACATGCAGTCAACATTTAATTAGCAGTTCTGAGTTCATCTCTCAAGAACCATGGTAGAGCCTCTATGACAATTCTATGTGACCTCGAATGGTTTAATTTAGCTTCCACATACATGGAACTATCTTTAGTCTCAGCCTCTGTACAGTAGTCACTCATGCATTTGAACTTACTGAGGTTACCCTTAGCATTATATCAAATAAAACACTGAAAGTGATCCCACTTTTCAGAAATGTACTCTGCATAAAGGAAAAAAACACAATATTATCAACTAATATAAAGTCATCAGTTCCAGATGGTTGTATTCTATATATCTTTAAATATATTCAGATCTTATGAATATCTTTAAAACATCTGCATCTCCAGAAATATCAGTTCATTGCTGATACTGCCCTACATGCAAATCTCAAAGGCTTCACGGAGCTGACATTCCATTTTTAAGAGACTTCATTTTAAACATCATATATGTATTTAGGAAATGATCTTGAAGATTTAACTTATCTGACTGCCAAGTGTTACAAAAGCAATAATTCTGACAAGTTCATATATGCCTACATATATTTCATATGCTTCGTATAATTCATAACACAATTACATTTACTATCGTGACAATGTAAAAATATGAACACACACAGTGATTTAGGAGCACAATTATGTATTGGGACTGCCATATCAAATGGATACATTTACTTTCAGGTTACAAGTCACCTTACCATTTATTAAACTGTAATAAAACTAAAAGTTATTCATCTGTCAGTGCTTGACCCTGGCTCTGAAGAAAGTATATAGCAGACCCAGAACAACAGACAGTGAAACAGATGGCACCCTCCCAATCTCCAACACACCAATGTGTGAATCCACACAAACCCTAATAAAAACAAAAGGCTGGAGTCCCAATTATCTTTAGACACCAGAATACTCTCATGACAAAAAGACCCTTTTATTTACAGAGAAATCCTTTTCTTGAAAACATTTCTTTAAAGTGTGTTTTAGCTGAGTGCTCCAGCTTCCACATTACATACATGTCATGGAAGTGACAAAGGCACTGAGGAACATGGGCTTTAAGGCAGCAAGAACTGTACAGTATTCTCACCCTGGAGATAAACTTGCACATCACACAAATCACTAGAGAACTTCTGTTGTCATTTTTTCTGGAATCTTAACCCACACTTTGTTTTAAAACAACCCCATTCCAATGATGGAAAAAATTATACTTAACAAAATTCAGTTATATCTGGAAAAAGCAGTTCATAATTAAAATGAGCAGTTGTCTTTAAAACAAAGTATTTCAGAGACCAAACTTGATAAAAGTTTAACACTATTTAAATTTTTAAGAGTTAAGTAATTGAATAGTACATCGATACATAAAACCACCTTAGAAAGAAGTAGTAAATACATAAATGATTCTATGAGACACTGCAATACTTCATGTGATTTTTATTTGGGTCAAGTTCTTAGTACACAGCAGTAATTGTAATTATTCCAAATACAATTTAGAAATTAAGTGAATGTCCCTCATTCATCTGGAGGTGCTTAATGGCGCACATAAGGAATGTTACTGACAACAGCTGTCTGTTCAAGTTGCCTGAATGGTTTTTTACTTAGTACCACCAACTCTCTGGAACTCTAAGTGTAACTGCCAGATCATAAATTGTTTACATTCTTTTTGTAAACCATTTTATTAAGAAAAAAAGGTACATGAACATAAAATATGATTAAAAACTGCTTTTCCATAGATTTCTGAACTTGCAAAAGAAGCTTCAGTTTAATGTGAAAATAAGTTTTTTTTTTTTTTTTACAAAAAATTAACATATTTAGTAAGGTCATTTACACAGCTAGGCCCTGTCATTTCATTTGTTGATTTTTTTTTTAAATAGAGATTCTCAATAAAACAAAGAGCATAAAGTAAATTTAGATAGCCAGCTCAATGCCTCAATTTTATAATTTTGTAAGGCTCTCATAAGTAAAGAAAGCTGTGTACTTTGTGCTCCGTTCTGTTCCTGCCAGCATAGAACTAAATACAATGCATTCTTGCTACACACACAGCTTTATAGAAAGGTATTTATGAATGAAGTTTTAGAAGGGGTGAATGATTATTTCCACTCGGGTTGCACTTAAATTCCTTTAAGCAATCTGAATACGTTGATGGTTATTTATCAAAACATGGCATATTTTTCAAGTATAATCCTGAAAACAGGTAGAACTCTATTCTAAAGAAAAGTACAGCACGTTTAGTTACAACAGTTGGTACGGTGGAAAGAGACCCAAGCACTGAGTCAAGAACTAATTTGCTATTTATATGAAATAAAGCATCTAACCCATCATTAAAGTGAGACCGGGACAAACATTTTTAAGCTTATTAGTTCAAAAACTCTGATTCGAAGTAAATGGTGTTAGGGAAATGTCACCTTCAGGAGGAGTTCCTGGCCAAAGCTATTCAGAAGTAAACAGCTTCCATTCATTTCAAAGGTTTGGCAGTCTACCTACCATTTCTTTCACCAAAGCCCTTTTCAGGAGTAAAGGTGGACTTCAGGACACACCATGTTCTCTCCATTAAGAGAAAGGAGTAAAACAAGTCGTACTGCAGAAAGGTGACCTTAAAGGAAAATGAGAACTGAAAGATAAAAGCAAGCTATCATTTTGATGTCCCACACGTAAGAATGAATTATCTTTAATCAACATAAAACTGTTAATGAGGCAACTACATGGTAGACATCATTTGTAAAGATGCATAAACCAGTCTCTAGACAGGCAATATCAACAGCAGTAGTACTGGTAAGGAAAGGAGGGGATGAAAATTGTCGCCCAGTGACTTAAGAATAGCAAACTCAGCAGTCCTATGCTAATCCCTAGACAAGGACAGTAAGTATCTCTCAGGAAGACAGAAGGAGCCAAAAGGAAAATACTGTAGGAGACATCTTTTAAAAATCGTATTTATTCCAAACACAGCAGGCTGAAATCTTGGATCTAGATTTCAAAATATTGGCACTATTTTTGTTTCTAATTTGCCTTGGCTATAAGGTCAAACACAAGAATGTATTTTCACTCAGATTCCTGGACCTTCAAATATTAACAGCAAAAAAAAAAAAAGAAAGAAAGAAAGAAAAAAGAGAGAGAGAGAGGAGAGACAAATGTCCAGTCGTTTTTTTTTTTCCTTTTCTTTTTTTTTTTTTTTTTCTTTTTTAAGGGTAAAGGAACTGTGCACAGAATCAGACATTTCAGGACAGACCAGAGCCCTCAGTACCTGTGTCTTGGTAAAGTGGTTGCATTCTGGTCAGCAAAGTTTCAACATTTGTTTAAAATTCCTAGTATCAACCATATTTTAGTTTATGGGCAAATAAATGGGAAAATTTACAATAAAACAGGAAATAACCTCATAGTATTAACAGCATGCAATCTATAAAATATTACATACATTAAAAGTCTCCAATTACTGTAGGCCTGGCTCATTGTTACAGAGTATCCTTCCAAGACAATTCATAGAATTCAAAATTACAAATGTTTAAGATGGGGGGGGGAAGGCCAACTGATAGTATTTTATGTTTTGTTTTTAAAATCACATCAGTACTCAATAATTCAAGGGAGAGGGGTCACCTGTCCCAAGGATTACCCCCAGTACAAGTCTTTAGCACAAATGATTTCACAAGTGTTTTCTGCAAACCCCAATTCAGCAGGGGTCCAGAAGGTAAGCTGTTTTCCTGGTGCCTACCACTAGTTGTTTCTGTGACTACAAAAGCTAGTTGTTTGCTGGGTTTCCAAATGTCTTACTAATCCACTAAGCTTGTTCAGCAAAAGGCTACTTAAATAAATAATTAGTGCAACTATTTTCAAAAGTTTCCATGTACCAATACAATCAGAGTTAAACATTTGTATATAGTCCTGCTTGGGTCCATAATGGAGCTAAAGGTTTGGAGGAATTCAGAGACACATCCTGAGGACAGTCAAGATGACCTAACAACACTGTGAAGGAGAAAGTGTACTAGAAGCAAGTTGAAGAAGAATCCAAAGCATTCAGGAAAAATTTAAAAGTGTAATAGCTGATGTGCAATGTAGTTTTAAAACAAAATTAAAACCAAAAAAGCCTTCTCCTGGTGTACGGCTCCTCCTTAGAATCCTAGTATTTGAAAGGCTAGAGTAGGAAGAACACCATGTCTGAAACAAACAAAGCCCTGCAACCTTAAAGCAAATAGGTCTTGAAAAGGACACTGTTTGGGTCGAGTTGTACAGTGAAGCCTCAGGTGCAGTGGAGTGTTAGCTGCTCTTCTTCACATCCACACCTGTTCTAGCATCACTAGACAGTTTTACTTCCTCTTCCTTTGCAGTAGATGGGGGAGATGCCAACCATTTCAAATATATACTGGTTTTCATCAATGTGACTGGGTATTTTATCCTATTAGTCTTTTCCAGCACACTCTTGACTCTGAATCACAAGGTTCTGACTAGTCCTAGGAGTGCTACTTTAGAGTCTAATCACTTCAAATCAGGATACTTATTTTCCTATAGCTGAGAGAATAAAAATGACTTGGCATCAGCTAACACTGCCATTGATAATGGTCCAAGAGCACAGTAGCAGCCTTTCATTCCCAGTCCAGCGACTGTCGAGAGACTTGACAACTAGTCTCTTCTAAAATAAAAAAGGGGAGGGGATGTTTTTAAATATCAAAAGAACAGTAACAGCTGGTCTGACTTCCTGGGCCTACTCTGAAACAGTGCCTAAGGCTAGAGGTCCTCAGGAACCTTCACCGCAGTCCATCAAGTACCTACCACATTTCACATGGGTTTTACTGGCTGCTATTAGCAACGCAGTCTCATGCAACAGTGCATTAAAATCAAACTGGTAACAACCCTGGGAATGTTTGGAGACTTTCACATTTTGTCATCCTTATAATCTACAAACAGGACAGGATGCAAGGGAGTTCAGGATTAACTCACCTAGCACACTCCAGTGCTAAGAGAACACAGGATTTATAGTGTTACAGAAGAAAAACAGCCTTTTTAAGCAATCAAAAGTAGTTAAATAAAGTATTTAAACACTGGTTCCTTCCTCTCCATATACTGAAAGTAAAGGGCAAGGGTATCCACCAGGCCATGAGGTTAGCCCCACAGCAGAGGCAATGAGCATCCAATGTCACACAGGTTCTGCAGGAAGAGAAATCCAAGGGTGTACAATATTCCTGAGAAAGGTCCCAGATTTTGTTTTCTCAAGTCAGTCTTGGTCTTATATATTTTAGCTACATGTTCATGTTGGTATGCCTTTCGTGATTGAGAAATGGTCACATTTTCGATCTAGATAGCATAATGCAAATGACAGCAAGAAGATCCACTTGTTCAGACTTGGCTTTCAGTTTTTGATACTAGGGGATAAACCAAAACAGTAATAAAAGGAGTAACTTTATCGTTTGTATGCTTCATTCATTTCACTGGGAGGAAATTCCCAGGGCCTCTAGCTAATCTGGAAAGACCTGACCTCCTGACAAAGCAGCTTAGCTGCACTGGGCTCTACTCCGAATAGTGCATGATGGACTCAACGTAGTTCCCAGGGAAGAGCCCAGTCACGCCATTCATAACTCCCTCATACCAACCATCGTCATTCTTCTTGATGACATATATAATGGCTCCTTCCTGAAAGGACAGCTCGTCTTCCTTGTCTTTTGTATAATCATAAATTGCCACAACTAGGGGGAAACAAAATAGGATATGAATGAAAATACCATTCCTAGAAAGACAAAACCGAATAAGCACTCATACACAGCAACTTTCTAAAAATTAACATTTACGTATATTTTCTATCCAATAACCAGTTTAATACAATTGAATATCCTTTTCTTAAAATAAGGTTCTAAATCCAATATAAATGGCAAAAAAGCAAAAAAGAAAGTCATATTTAGTTCAACTTACCCTTCAATGACCTATAAGAAAACCAACTGCAGAGAAAAAGCAATCTAAGGATCATGAAAGACAGCTATTCATTTCAACTTATACTGAGGCACCATACTGTGTAAAAACAAATGCTCATATTTAAACATACTACTGTTGTGAGATAATAGCAAAGCCATCGCTCCTTTCTGGACTCTGCCTATCAGGGAAGACTAAATTCCTACAAGCTAAGTTCAATACACACACACACACACACACTTTTTCTTTCAAAACATATATTGCATTATGCTAACCAATTTAATACATCCATAATAATAAAGTGCTAAAAGAAGCAGGACACTTGGTTAAGTTCCTCTGTGATTTATATTGGCTTAAATCACTTGATAATGGGCCTCTGAACCTTTATCTCACATTATCTACCCTCAAGAATTTTAATAAAATCATGTAACTCATAACTTAATTCACACTCACTGAAGACTTAGCCTTTGTTCCAAACTCCAGTATCTTCTGCATACCATAAAGAACTTTTTTCAAGAAAAATATCTCATTTGGGCCAGTAATAGATATGGTTGGTAGGTAAAGGTACTACCAACAAGCATGACAAACAAAGTTCAATTCCTGGGACCCACATAACAGAAGAAGGAAAAGAAAGGAAGGAAAGAAAGCAGGAAGGCAGGAAAAGGAAGGAGGGAGGGAATCATCCACTGAATCAGTAATAAGTAAAATAAATATGCATGGGAAGGGAAGTGAGACATCAAGAGTGTTCTGGAGAAGTGTAGGGACAGGGACAAAGATACAGAACAACAGTAACTATACCCGCCAATGAACGGCCTTGAACGGGTTGGCAAGCTACTAGAAATCAAAAGGTAACCAAGTTACCATCTCTGTATACAATATTTCATTAAGTCTTGTTATGAGGTGAGACAGTTTTTCTTACAAGAAAACTGGAAGGCTTATTATGAGGCAGTAAACCTGTTTAACAATTGAAACTCATCTACAATCTGTCCTGAGGTGACCAAAGTTGAATTTTGACATTATCACTAATAAATTTAGTGACTTCTTCACAATGTAATCTGAACTAACAGCAATTTCAGAACTAACTGTGGTGGTTGTTTCTATGAAAACAATGCTACTTGGTTATTGAGGCCATGTTTCCTCTGTCCCCACCATGCTAAAGAAACTTCACACAAAAGTGACTGATACACACCTCTTCTCTCTAATCTCATCATGTACTGTTAGGCAATGATCACCCATGCTCTCCATCTCAGGTTTTCTTCCAGTTTCTACAAACATTGTCTTCTATTTCTCTTGCTACTCCCTGAGTTTCTACACAGCCAGGTAAGAGGAAGTTAGCCCCGCCTTCTCCTGACACACTCCCCATCACCACGGTCACTGTCTACACAGTGTCACAGTGCACTAGCCTTCCAATATACATGAAGAACCTGGACATTCTCTAAGCAGTGTAAGGACTGAATTTTACAAACTTTCTGACCTTCAACTCCTATGCACATGCTTCCTGAAGTATTCTGCTTGGGATGATGCCCTGATCAACCATCAATCAATGGCTCTTGGTTCCTTTTTGTAAGACTTCTCCAGGTACAATATACTCCTGGATGCTAGAAAAAGCATTCACAAACAACTGACCCTCACTAACGAACCCAATCCTTCTGAGCCACATTTCTCCCATCTATCTTTTTCCTTTTTAACAAAATATAAACAAAGCCTTAAAATGAATGTATCAGCTAACATCATAAAAATTAATTTTAAAAACAATTATTACTTAACTCTGGTTTTTAACTCTGAGAAACAATGCACTTAATAGACATTTCTAAGTCCCTACCTGCCAAACTGAATGCTAGTAAACAGTAGAGGCTGGTAAATGCCAGAACTCAAGACAGTGGGGAAAACTGTGAGCTTCACAGTTCAGATCTCAACTCAACTATCACTTTTTAGTTCACAAAGCCTACTTAACTTCCCTTAACTTCAATCTGCCACTTTGTCAGTATTACAGCAATTCTTACATTTGTTCCCTGAAAGCACTGTTATGTTAAATGCAGTGATTCTTTTAAAAAAATTATTAGTTTATTAATAAGTTCTGTAAAGTGATAGGCACAAAAAGAATTCATAAAAATACCTGTCACTCCAGGTATGAAGGCATTTAATCCAACACATGAGAGGCAGAAGACCTCTGAGTTCAAGGTCAATCTGCTCTACACTGTGAGTCCAATCAGGACACACACACACACAGAATAATACTATTTGTATTTGATCTGACCTTATATGCCTACTCATTTGGTTTTGCTTTTTAAGATTGGTCTTCCTTCTATGTGGATATGTCTATTGTCCAGGTCAAGGCTGCTGATCCCTCTTCTGCAGTGTCATTCCAGACCCTGTATTTCTCATCTCCAGGAAGTTCAATGTCTGTCTGTCCCTAAAAATATTCGGCTTCTCTCTCATATTCATTTTCCTCACCTTTCTTGACAACTGTGACATTTATAAAACTGATTCCCTTCTGTGTGGGAGCTCAGTCAAGCTATGCTACCACCTGTTATTCAAAGCCATAGAAAGTATTATTTTGTATGTTTCCCCCAGATCCTGATTGAAGAAAAGGAATAAATCTGCTTATACTTGCTTTATCTTGGCCAAAAGTGTTAAGCCCACTATTTCTATAAGATTTATTCTAATTGGTTCTGTATGTTTGTGTCACTGTGTGGCAGTATGTATGTATGAGCACAGGTGCTCAGAGGCCAGAAGCATCAGATTGCCCTAGAGACTGAGCTAGAGGTAGTTGTAATCACCCAACACGGTTGCTAGGAGCTGAGCTCAGGTCCTCTGCAAAAGCTCGTAAGTGCTGAGCCATCTCGCCAACCCAGAACATTCTCTACTTCTTCATAAAAGCCCATGGGTGATTTGTGGTGATCTGAATGAGAGTGACCCCCCATTGGCTCATTTGTTTGTTTGCTCCCTAGCAGGTAAACTCTTAAGAAAGATTAAAACGTGTGGCACTGTTGGAGAAGGTGTTGTCACTGGGAGTGGGCTTTGAGGTTTCAAAAAGCCCTTATGAGGTCCAGTCCCACCCTATCTAGCACTCACCCTCTCACTGTCTCTGTCTGTCTGTCTGTCTCTGTGTCTTTGCCTCTTTGCCCCCCCCCATCTCTCTCAGCTACTGCTCCAATGCCAGTCTGCCTACAACCACCCCATCCCACGATGATCATGGACTCTGAAACTGAAAACAAGTCCCCATTTTAATGCTTCCTTCTGTATGTTGCCTGGCATGGTGTTTCATCACATCAATAGAACAATAACTAAAACATAATTCTAACATGCAGTTTTGAGACACAGTGGTTTAGTTGCTTCAGTTTCTTTAACTGCAAATTTCCTTTTACATCAACAAATCCCCACCCACACACTGGTTAGTTATTTTTTTTCTTTTTCTTTTTGAGGCAGGATCTTAACTCTGTAGCCCAGGCTGACTTAGACCTCACCTCAGCCTCAGGTCTCAATATGGCCTTAACCTTTCACGTGCTGGAGTTGCAGTAGGAGCCACCATGTACAGCTGAGCTGACTGATTCATTTTGAGGCCTGGAAGCTCCTGTCCCCAGGTACCATGTCATGGTTACCTAACAGAAGCAATTTTACACACTCAGACTCAGACACACTTAAACTTACACACACACACACAACACACTCTCTCTTATACAAAAGAGATTGAGACATCACTATTCTTTGGAAGAAAGTTTCCTATGGGAATAAACTCAAAACATATAAAAATAAGTCAAAATTAATTATCTGAAAGTTCAGCACAGTGGTACACAACTGTTATCCCAGCACGAGGCAGAAGGATCAATAGTTAGATGCCAACCTGAACTACCTGGTAAGACTGTATGTCAAAAAAAATAATAATAATCAAAATAATAACACTGATAATGATGGCTGAAAGCATGAGAATAGAAATAAATAATTTGGAAAAATAATCCTCTTCCTGGAGAATTCCAAAGAAAAACAGACTTTTTATTTTTTATTTAGTGTTATATAATTTGTGAAAAACATGTTCAATAGTATGAGATAAACATAAAAATGTACTAGTAAACTTCAAAACCATAAATCCTTTAAACTGACTTAAAAAAACAAAACAGAATAGATAATATAAATAAAGCAAGCTTTACTTATAAGTAAAAATAAGCATGCCTCTTTTCTGAGCAGCAGGTCTCATTTCTATGTACAGTTTTCTCAGCCCTCCAGGCAACCTCCTGACACTCACCCTTTTCCAAGTAAGACCTTGGCGCCCATGGTGGGTCCTCTTCAGCATAAGGATCGCTGTACTCAACCACAGCTGCTTCCTCCTCTTCATAATCTTCTGGAGGAGGTGGTGGAGGGGGGGATTCATCAAAGACTGGCTCTTCTGCAGGTGGGGGTGGAGGTGGTGTATCTGAAACTAAGAATGTATCAAGCTGACAACCAACAATGAATGTATCATGTGAAGTTCAACATTTATCTGAACTTCTAGATTCATTAAATATAAACCTAGACTGGAAAATAATAATGCTTTAAATAAAGAATGACAAAGAGTAATTTTCCTACCATTATGTTTTAAATCTTCAAACATGATTTTTCCTTCCCATGTGGGTCAGTTGATGGTGCTGAATGAGTTTTGGTCAAAATATTTACTGTTAATTGGGCCTCCAGAACCTTTCAGTAATAATATATCATCACTTTTCTAAAGAAATGAGTACAATATGATGGGTCTTTACACCCCATTAAAGTAGTTATCAGAAATATTAATAACTTGGATAATTACAAACACATAAAAAGTAAAATGAGTCAAAAAAATTACACAAGTTTTTACAATCTGCTACATGATTCTCAATTAAAATTGAGACAGATTTTCACTATATAAACCAACCAAACTCAAAATCTTACTGCTTCAGCCTCCCACAGGGTGGAATTACAGGGATTCACCACAAGGCCAGCCTAATTTTTATTAAACAGAATTATATCAAATTGGGCAACAAAAAAAAAAAAAAAAAAAAATCACTAAAAACTTTGGAAGTTCAACCACTAAAACATTTTGTTTATGAACTAGTTTTATTCTTAACTAATTCAGGTTTAGTGATTATCTGAAATTTCTTAAGACTACAAATCCATATGTATTATACCCTGCAGAGGTATGCTTTCAGGGATCAGTCTCACCATATTATAGCATGTAAAAAAAAAAAAAAAAAAAATCACCTGCAAACCCAAAGAACTCAAAGCTTTCAAATGCTTGATACATACTTGAAGAGTCAACAAAGTAAAATAAACTTGCATTTACCAGCCATCAGTTCTAATCATCAGCACTGTTCTACCTATAACGCACCAGAGCTGTATACATAGAATTCTCCAAGCGATCCTGTTTTTAATCTCAGTCTACCAACAGTCAGATGTGCCAACACCACTCTGTATTTTAGTGTTCTCCCACAGGCTGAGCCATTCTGTACTTACATGCTTTATAAAATAAAAATTCACTCACTAAAAATTCTGTATTCCTATGGATTTGAGTTTTTTCCTTGGGGTGCTCACTGTGTAGCCTAGGCTGGCTTCAAACTTGTGCCTGGCACTAGTCCTATGTTGTTTAAAAACAAACAAATAAAGCCGGGCAGTGGTGGCACACACCTTTAATCCCAGCACTTGGGAGGCAGAGGCAGGCGGATTTCTGAGTTCGAGGCCAGCCTGGTCTACAGAGTAAGTTCCAGAACAGCTCGGGCTACACAGAGAAACCCTGTCTTGAAAAACAAAACAAAAACAAAAAAAATAAATAAAAACAAACAAATGAAATAACATAAAACACAAATTTGTGCTCTTTATAGATCCTTTATTCGAATTTAATGGTTTTCGTTCACTGAAATTAAAAACAGCAGTGAAAATTCTGTATGTTTATAAGAAGAGAGTTAACAACTGTACAAAAACAGAGATCCAAGGGACCTTCAGAAAAATCAAACAAATTGTGTTATAAAATTACACAAAATACATATACTGCTAATTTTCACCTTCTTTGTCACCACCTCAGAGCCAGCTGAAAAAGATTGCCACTGAAAAAGTAGCTCTTTTCCATGTGTACACACCAGTTATACAGCTAGTAGTGCATAATACATTAGTTCATTTAATCTTTCCCTTGGAGAGATTTTTTATTTATTTTTACTTTTTTGCAATTCTAGGCTCAACTCAAGATCCTTACACATCTTACATCCTACATAAACCCTCTAAACTACGCCCCCAGCCCAAGTGCTGTTTTTAATCTTAATTGTATAAATGTGAAAAGAAGCTCCCCGAGATTAATGTTACCATACAATAGACAGAAAAGCATCTCTGTCCATTATCTTAGAAGCTACACTAACTACCAGATAAAATCTGTACCACATAAGCCATGATTCATTATCAATAAGTAAATACCACCCAGGAACCTCGTGTGGCTAGGAACCAGGTTCAGCACTGAGAAGAATAGGGTGGAAATGTCACCAAGATGTGGACAATAAAACTTTGATTTACAATTAAGTAGTGTGATGCTGTAAGAAATTATAGTAACATGCATCATCATAAACCAAATTCTTTATGTTGGGCCAAGAAAGGCTTCCTGAGACCTGATAGATGATTCCAGTGAAGGGCTGGGAAACAGTGAAGTATAGAAGGCAGGCTTACACAGAAAACCCTGTCTGGAAAGAAGAAAGAAAGGAAGGAAGGGAGGGAAGGGAGGGAGGGAGGGAAGGAGGGAAAAGAAAAGAGAAAAGAAAAGAACAGAACCTAAAGTAGACTAGGCTGAGTTTACTCAGATACAGGTGCCACATGAGAACTTTTTTAAAAGACAAAAGGTACAGATCTGAGCTTGTTTTGTTTTTTTTTTTAATCACAGTGTAAGTGGTTAATATAACTGGTTCCAAGTTACTCCAGACTATTCCACACATTAAATTTAATGCAAAGAATGTTAGTTCAATAGACTATCTTTAAAATAATGCTTGAAAAGCCTTGTGATGATTCTAAAACAAAGTACACATCTTTCCGCAGTGCACGTTTTAAAGAAAATAACACTCATTTGAATGTATACATCCTGCCACAATGGTTAAGTCAGTTCCAGCCTCGTGTGGCTAGGAACCAGCTTCAGCACTGAGAAGAGGACAGAGGGAAAATGTCACTATACTTCATACAAAGGGAGAAAGAAGGGACTGACAGGAAGGAGGCTGAGAGAAATCCCAAAGTTATCAGTTATGATAGGAACCAAATTAGGAAGTGGCTTTTAAAATACTAACAATGCTGCTATAATAGTGTTCTACAATGATCTACTCAAGTGACAACTAAGTCTTGAACACCAATCAAGTACATTAAATTAACATTACATTAAAATAGTACTTCTACTGACGAAATAGTTTTGATGTTTCTACAAGCCTTCTACCTTGCACTAATTACTGGTAAAAGTTAATTACAACTAGTACCATAATCCTGCTCATTTAAAGTCTGATTTTTGAAGGAAAAAAAATATTCTGATAGATTGTTAATCTTCAAAGTAAGTTACAAAATTTGGCTAGGACTCTCTAAAATATTTGAAATAATTTGTTCAGATTGAGCAGCAACATTTTTTTTTAAATTAAATTTTTCTAATTAGTAACTCTTTTTAAAATGTTAATCAAAGGCTTTGTAAGTTTGGTAATGCTCAATAACAAGATGCTCATACAATCAGAAGTGTAACCCAATACCCAACCTAGATATACCAACTACCTTTGACTGACAGAGACATGCGAACATCCACCTCCATGTCCCCCCCACCCCCCACCCCCGTCTCCTAGCTCCTCCTCTCCTTCTCCCCCTCCTCTCTTTACTTCTCCTCTTCTTCCTCCCACCTTAGCTCCTCCTACATATCACCCTTCCTGTTAAGATAAAACTTTTCTCTCAAAATACAATTAGAGCATAACTATACCAATTTGTATCAGTAAGGTACAAGACAGAACTAATACCCAGTCCATCATTTTGTTGACTAACCAGAACCTCTGTCATCTCTCCTAACTAAAAGATTTAGTTCTGAACCTGGCTTTTTTTCTTGGCTTTAGAATGAATGTAAGCTGAAAACCATCCTCTCAAATCTTTTCTCTCAAAGTAAATAGCCGGGATTGGCTATGAGACTATAAGTTTCCAACCCCATCAGAAATCCAGAATGACTGAATTAACTGAAATTATGGGAAGCACAAAGCATAGCTTCTAAAACTTAGCCAATTTATACAGACCGCTGAACACCTGGACAGTTCCTATACTACAAAACGTTGGAGCATCTGATCTTCAGCCTTCTGGCCCAGGATCATCTGACAGACCTAGTGATGCAGAATTATTAAGGGCTGATTACTCTGTCTTAGCAGATATAATCAGTCGACTATTCGAGCAGCAACATTTCAAAGTACATGTAGCAAACAAATGATGGGATTTCCCCAGGTAAATGTTCATCATAGCAGTTGATTTAAAAAATAAAATAAAAATAGAAAAACCTTTCCACTCATTATTCAACTATTTCTTTAATCAATGAACTTAAACTGATTTGTGATGGGAAAATGTTATTCTTGCTATAATGACACTTCAACTAAATGTGGAACTCCAAAAAATCTAATCAGGCTATACTTCAGGAAATTTTAAGTGCAGTATGTTGTATCCTACAGTTAACCTCTAAAGGTTATAACTTTCTACTGGCTATATATACCACACCTGTCCTTGGCATATACTAGACCAACTGACCATTGATAAGAAAAACACTTTCTCCTGGAGCCAGCATGGTCACACACAAGCCAAAGGATCAGTAGGCTGCAAAGGCATAATTTAAAAACATAAAGATTATAGTTGGACATAAATGAAAATAGCCCTTACATTTAAAAAACCATCTTTAAAAATTACAATGTTTTAAAGCTGATACTCATACTTTCTAATAAACAGAAATAAACAGACTACTTTTAGAAACCAGCAAAGAGAAAAGTAAAAGGACTTGACACATCCAACCTTGGGCACTGTGCTAGCTAGTTTTAGATCAACTTGACACATACAGTCATTTTGGAAATGAGAACATCATCTGAGAAAATGTTCCCATCAGACTGGCCTGTGATGCATTTTCTTGATTGATAGGGGAGGACCCAGTCCATATGAGTGATGTCATCCCTGGGATGGTGGTCAAGAGTGCTAGAAAGTAGGCTGAGCAAGCCATGGAAAGCAAGCCAGTAAGCAGCACCCCTCCATGCCCTCTGCATAAGCTCCTGCCTCTAAGTTACTGCCTTGCTTATTAGTTCCATTCTTGACTTCCCTCAGTGATGGCCTGTTACCTGAAAGTGCAAGCAAAGTGTGATGTGTGGAAAGATGTATAAATGAAATGAAACCTTTCTTTCCCAGGTTGCTTGTGCTTATGGTGTTTGATCATAGTAATAGAAACCCCAAGACAGGTGCTAAGACTGTACTTACAACCAGTTAAAATACAAACAAAATACAAAAAGTAGGGCCCCAAATGCCTATTATCAGACAGACCCTTTTCTAAGTGCCAGGGACACAAAATTAGCAAAGCCCCTGCTCTGACAGACCTTACATTCTACTATTAAATGCCTACTTCCAGGGAACCATAACAAGAGGTTATTAGTTATTTTTTTAGCCCATAGTAGTACCATCCACCCTTTATAT
Organism: Mastomys natalensis; assembly: GCA_021653895.1. NCBI lineage: Eukaryota > Metazoa > Chordata > Mammalia > Rodentia > Muridae > Mastomys > Mastomys natalensis. The sequence goes on from JAJTUV010000057.1 coordinate 4,990,289, forward strand.
GAGAGGTGCACAGTGGGGCTACTATGGCCTGATGACACTGTATCTTAAATTAGTGCACAATTTGACTCTTGAACAAAACAAATATTTATACCTCTCCCACAATCATACAGTAGTCAGAAATGCGTTAACTTTTGATTGCCCCAAAACCTATTAATAGCCTGCTCCTGACAGGAGGCCTTATTATTATAGTCAATTAACACGTATTCTGCCACATGTATTATATACAGTGAAAACCCATGAGAGATCACAATCAATCACTCTCAATACCTACCCCAACTACTGGCAGAAATTAAACCCAGGGCTGTGCACATTAGACAACCGCTCCATCACCCAGCAATCCCTCACCTGCAGAGGAACATTTTTTTACCTGAATAAGCGATTTACTGGGAATGTAGGGATGACTAGCCTAACACTCTATTTTAAGTAGACACTATAACACACGTTCGCATCACTAATGGGAGGTTACAAAGTGTTACAGTGGTAGAGCAACATGAAGTTAATTTTATGCAGCTATGATTTCATTAATACTGCATCTTTACTTAAATCTTTGCTTATATCTCTACTACAAATGAGGTCATATGTGGCCCGTGAATATTTTTTTGCTTGAGTTTGATAAAATTTTAACGTTTTATAATAGATTTGTGGGCATTTTATAATAGTAAAGGACAAACAGAGAGTTTTACATATCCACAACACAAGTTTCAACACTGACAAAATCAGTAGGACCCAAATAATTCAAATCCATGTTATTCATGGATTAACTGTAATTCCTTTAAGTTTAGATTCCATGATGTCATGCAAGTTTATGACTGATGTAGCCCCTTAATTGGCCATCACAGAAACTGTTTATTTCTTTTTTGTGACAGACACTCATCATTAAATGTTGACACAGGCCTCCCAATTAAAAATGCAAATTTCCTTAATGCTTTCCCAGAAGAATCAATATACCAATAAAATTAGCTATATAACTATGCATGACTCAAAGGTAAAACACAAACCAAAGAAAATTCACTGCCAATCAATGGCTGCTTCTTGGGAGACAAACTTGCAGACTGATGTGTGCCCTACTATGGTGTGGTCCTTTTCATACTTGAAATGGGAGAATGATATATTCAGGCCACATATAAAACATCTATGATTCTAGTAATAGTAAACTAGGAAACAGTTTGTTTAGGCAACTGAGAAATAAGCAGGCTATTTCTTTGGCAATTAGAATATCTCCTAATGCAGTTTTTTTTTCTTACATTACTATTTTATGTCTGTTTGTCAGAGCTTTATAACTAGGTGGTGGTGGTGGTGGTGGTGTTTTTTGGTTATGGTCCTAGGGATCAAACCTGGGATCTCACGGAAGCTAAGCACGTGCTCTTAGTATAACTTCCAGATCCTATCATTTTAAAGCTATCGGAAAGCAGAGAAATTTACCATAATTTAATTATGTGTCTAAATGTGGATATGTCCATGTGAGTGTTAGTGTCTGCAGAGGTCAAGGTGTGGAGCCTCCTGGAGCTGAAGCCAATGAGCTCTCTCCAGTCCACCTCAATTATGCTATCGTCACTGGTGATTCATACAATGACTTACTCAAATATATGAATGACTATTCAGTCAGTCATATGTAAATTACATTCTATGCCTATAATCTGATCTACAGCATAAAGAAGACATAAACTTACTATTTTCTTGGACTCTGGCCACAAATCCCATTAAAGGTAACTGAGGAGTTACCTGTAGGATGGAAGGAGGAGGAGGAGCAAGAGATACTGTAAAAACAAAAAGGTGTGGAGGATAAGGGTAAGGGCAAGTTATATAAAAAGGAAGGATAATACAATAAGACATATAAAGGAGGTGCACCACTTTTCACAAATATTTGTCTTCCTTATGGATCCACTTCTGAGGGTAATTTTATAAGCAAAACAATACACTGAAGAGTTTTAGTAAGCTTTAAAACTACAGCAGAAAATTTTATCATACACGATCTACTCTAACATGTAATGAGAACACATCCAATTTGTATCTGTTGCAAATGTGCTCTCTAAAATTTTCTGTTAATTATCATGAATAGTTTGGTTAATTTTTTTTAAATGTCTATCAGTATATGAGAAAAACCTGACAATCCAATAACCTAAACAGGCTTTTTGTAACAGACATTAGTTGGTTATTCATTTAAAGAAATATGACCTGAGCTCTTACTGAGAGGCAAGGCCTCTACTGGAAGACTAATTATCAGAACCTTCGTTAAGAATCAGGTGCTATTACTACAGTGTTTGTTTGTTTTGTAACTCCAATCCATCAAATTTTCTCCTTGAGCCTACAGAAAACACCACTGTTCTTCCAAGACTGCATCCCTTCATCTCAAATGCATGGCACAGTATAGGAATATGGTAAGATTTCAACAGACATTTATATATAACCAAATAAGGCAAATACCTAAATAATTTTTTGAAGGTTAACTCTACAGTTACAATTTCTGTGAGAAAGGGTATATACTATGATATCCATATTCTTAATAGAATTCTCTATTTGCTCCAAATTTCAAGTAACTAATAACACTAAGAAGATTCAACTGTTTCATCACTCAAAGAGATAACACACACACACACCACTTTGTCTACCTTTCCTAGAGACAATGCTGGCCACAGAGACAAGGGTTACAAAGAATGGATCTCTTGGACAAGTGCTTGAAGAGATGTATGTTATGCAGACAGGAGGTGAGAAAGACAATCAAGTTTAAGGAACCAAGTTAGGACAAAGGCTTAGAGGCATAAAATACCATGAGCCAAGTTCACAAGACCACAATGTTTTCTCTATCCAGCTAGTAAAAGATATGTTTAAAAATTAAACAGGCCATATCTGGGCTGTGATAGCATAAGCCTTTAATCCCAGCTCGTGAGGAAGAGGCAGACAGTCTCTGAGTTTGAGAATAGCCTGGACTACAGAGAGACTTACAGGAGAGCTAGAGCTACAGAGAGAAACCCTATCCCAAATAGAAAACAAACAAACAAACAAACAAACAAACAAACAGTGCTGGAAAGTTGTAGAAAGTTGGCTCAGTTGTTTAGAGTACCTGTTGCTTCTTTACAGAGGACCTAACACCCACATGGTGGCTCACAACCATCTGTAAGTCCAGTTCTATGGATCCAAAAACCTCTATAACCTTCACAGGTTACCCAGCATGCATGTGGTACACATACATTCATGTTGCCAAAACACTCAGACATAAAGGTAAAATGTTTAATGAAAATCACAGAAAGGTGGGTGTGTAGGCATGAAAAAGAGCTTAGTGTAAAGAACCTAAGTAAAATATTAAGGTCTAGATAGAGTGTTAGGGCTGGGTAAAATGTTAAGGCCAGGTAACTGTTACCTGGCTAGCCTGCCATTATAAGGAAACTTTCTCATATGTTTCTGCTGTTACTAGGAAACTTTCTAATGCCAAGATTGATTACATATTCTGTTATGTTCTCTGCCCTTGGAAACCAATCACAATAGAGTCAGTAGACTGTTTTGTATAGTTACCCACAAAAAGCTTGGACCGAAATCAACCACCCAACAAACAGCACTGCCTGTCTCACCTGTGTATAAGCTTTTATGATATGAGCTGCCCCGGGATGTTCCCCAACGTAAGAGAGACACCTGCACCAATATAAGAAACTATCTGGAATAAGACTTCCATTTTGAGTAGTGGCCGAGTAAAGTTTAAGTTCCCAAGACCTCCCTGGGAACTGACATCCCACTTAGCAGAAAGAGACACGTGTGTAGGTAACTGATATCCTGGCTGACAAGTTAAGACATGAAGGTTAGACAAGTACCATCTTGGTAAACAAGTTAAGACATGAATATTAGATAAGGCAAGTCCCCTGCCGCAGCTGAATACCCCAACCAATGGGACAGGAAAAAGTGTACAACTAAAGACATGTTCCTAAGGAAACCCCCTATCTCTAAATCCTGAATAGTAAAGTAACTTGGCACAGATGTTTGTGGATTTGGGGCTTAGAACCTGCAGGATCTTAACTCAGGGTCACGGTTCAGCTCCTGAATCTGGACCACGGCCCTGGTCAGCCAGTCCTGAGGCAGATGCTCAGTAGACTATCCCTGTCTGACTGAGATCGGCGTTCATGTGTTTGTGAGGTGATTCCTGGACCCCAACAAAGAGACTAATTTTTTAAGTTACTCTGCTTCAAATTCTTGATGTTACATTTTCTGTTTAGATACCATGAAAAGATTCTTTGACTATAATCCATAAATATGATATGAAAAAAGATAATGTAACCCTATTTCACATAGTGGTAGAAAAAAATTTTCTTTAAAAGCCTAATCTAAGCTTGGCACACAGTAAATCAAGACAGATTCTAGAAACAAAAAGAACTTAGTAACAATGTAGGTAAACCTGTACAGGTAACTAATGATTTAATTACTATACAAAGAACAGCAAAAGGGCAAAGAGACTCACAGAGTTTGTTAGCCTGTAGGAGAAAAGGTAAAGAAGCTATTAACTCATTAACCTTGGTAATTAAGTACTGGAAAAGCACAGGGTGATGAAGACATATTGACATAATTGCTGCTGGATATTTCATCACATTGTAAACCCCAAGATTGTATTATTTACTGGAAAAACCTGTTTTTAGCTATAGTGTGGCTCAGCCCTAGCACACACCTTTATAATCCAAGAGCTTTCTGTTTATTGTAAACAGGATTAAAGACAACCAAAGGTCAAGAGGCAGAGCTACAACCAGCTGGTAGGAAGTGAACACAGGATTATATTTTAAGAAAAAAACGGAGTAAGAGAGAATCAAGAGGAAGGATAGAGAGACGCATAAGAAGTAGAAGGGAGAGACATTGATTTAAGAGAGGTTTTTTGAGACCATGAGAGAGGGGATTCTTTCTGGAATGTCAGCCGAGGAAGATATTCAGCTAGGTTCTTTCTCTGCATTTCTGAGCTAGCAGGCATTCATCCCAGCTTCTGGCTCCTGAGTCTTCATGGGTAAAAATGGAACACCTGAGGTTTTCTTAAGTGGAATGAATGAGGCTAACTTAAGCATAAAAATGAGAGACAACAAGAAAATATGGGTGGGATATATAGGAGCTCTCAGTAGAATGGTCATGGCTGATGGTGGGCACAGACACGCAAACAAAAGTACAAAGCAGGAGGAGAGCTCAGCAGATCACTCTGAAGAGAATCTAGATAGAAGAAAAACCAGCTTACTCTCCGTAACTGGTTCCTTTCTTCAAAAGATAATTTTACTTAGGTTTCCCTGAAATCTCACTTCCTGGCAGTAAGAACCTGACTCAGAAGATTGGGTCTGCTGCTGACACAGCTGTAATACCTTTCAACAAGCAGCTAGACAGCAGCTACAGCAGAGAAACAGCAGCACATGGCACTGGACCACAGGAAAGGAGGACACTGCATATGCATAGACATCCTGTGAGACCAAACATCTTCTGGAAGCAGATGTAAACTTCCATCCTCTCAAACAGAAAATCTGTCTTCAGCTATTGTTTATCTACCAAATAAAACAATGACTTTTGTACTTGGGAGGGGGAAGAGTACATGCATAATCTTTATAACAGTCTTTTTTATGAGCAAATTGGACTTATTAATTGGGGCAGGAGTGTCAAGACAAGGTTTCTCTGTGTAGCCTTGGGTGTCCTAGAACTTACTCTGTAGACCAGGCTAGCCCTGAACTTAGATGCCTTTGCCTCCGGAGTACTGGGATTTAAGGCCTGTACCAACATAGCCCAGCTCAGATTATTTTTAACAGATGAATATGCTTCCTTTCTAGACATGTGACCATCGTGCTTTTAAGAAAGGCCACCAAAAGCAGCCTTGAAAAAGACAATTTCAGACCTTCCTAAAAAAGAAGTACTCTGAAACAGTTGTTTTTCTAAGCTACTCTTGGGAAATTTTCAAAAGTTCATCTAACCAGAATTCAGTTCTACCTGGTTCTGTGCATTCCTGTGATCAGAAAAAATCAGGAAGTAGAAGTTGGGCACAGCTCAGTAATAGAGCACATGCCTCGTATGCCAAAGGCTTTGAATTCCATCCTCAATAACAACAACAGAAATGGGAAGCAACTTTATAAATTGTATGTTCCCATTATTTATCCAAGATGACTCCTATATGATAAGACCTTTACCTTAGAACCACTAAGAGATCTCTGAATTTAGAATGAGTTACATTATTTTTATTAAAAATACAATGGTGACAGGCTAGAGACATGGTTAAGAGCACTTGTTCCAGAGGACTCAGGTTCGGTTCCCAGTACCCACATGGCAGTTCACTACTGTCTATAACTCCAATTTCAGAGGGTCCAGTGCCTTGTTCTGGCACCTGTGGGTGACATACACTAACATAAATGCAAGCAAAACACCCATACACATGAAATAAAATGGAAAAATAAATACAGTGGTGTAGTGAGAAAAGAGACCCACTAGGTGGCTGAGATTCTAGAGAGATCTTAAACTGAGCAGCAATGAAACTACAGTTATGTATAGAACAAGATTTAGATACTAAAGTAAAAGGCTTTCCCAACAAAACAGACCAGGAGGATGAATGTGCTGGTGAAACAGACTTTACAAGCCTTAAGCTTCCTGCTGACTTAAAGTCTTGTGAAGCATCTTTGAGATCTGATACTTCAGACATCCAATTCAAAAGCATTATAAAGTAATGATGTTAGACTTTCACATCTTATTTTTATAAGCTTTATAAATATTCTTATAGAAAGGCATAATAAACATAAGAATTGCTTCTGGGGCTGGGGAGATGGAGTAAGAACACTGACTGCTGTTCCAGAGGTCCTGAGTTCAATTCCCAGCAACCACATGGTGGCTCACAACCATCTATAATGGGATCTGATGCCCTCTTCTGGTGTGTCTGAAGACAGCTACAGTGTACTCATAAATAAAATAAATAAAATCTTTAAAAACAATAAAATGGCTGGAGTTCTTGGAAGTCCACAGACAAGCAGTATCATTTTTTTAAAAAACTACTTCTGAATTCAATGAAGAACATTATGTTTAGTTATTACATATTAAATTTAGTTGATGGTATTTTATATTCCAGGGAGGAAAATAATTTATGCAACTTATTTCAAACTATATTTTTTAAAAATAAATATCAACCTAAAACAAGAAAGATTTAAAAAATAATTTGAGAAATTAGTAATAGGAAGCTGTCTAATGATACAACTGGGGTTACAAAGAACTGTTAACCTTGTAGTCTCAGAACGTTCTTTTTAATGACATCATTTTGGTACTCTTTTTCAAATATAAAGTCAACAAAAGCTGTTATGCCAAAAAAAAAAAAAAAAAAACACTATCTGATTATGACTTACAGTCTAAAAATATACTTTGCATTTAATAGTCAGTACTAAGGACCTATTTGCTTTACCTGGTCAAATGGGAATGTACTTAAGACTTTTTAGCTGTAGGGTTTTTTAATTTGGTTTGCCCCCACCCCAAGAACTATCTAAAATAACATTCAAACACAGCTTCTTGCTACTGCTCCTTATTGACTGCGCCACAGCAATCTCTAATCTGCTGCAGAGTTGTACTGCTATGCCTAACTCCCTGCCTTTATTAGAGACTAAGGTGCAGCATCTGCCATATTAACATTGCCTTTTCACGGTATCTTTGTACATCCCTGGAAAGAAAAGAATTTAAACACTTTTAGATCATAAAGCCTCTATTTTAAGAAACATTGATTACTGCAAGTTAACTGCTACAAACAGCTTCATACTTGGAAATTGTGATTAATGTCTTACTAACTAGGTTTGTTGTATGTGTATAAATGTATATGTAAAAAACACATGTAGAGGGATGAAGCCCTGAAGCTATATTGAGGACCTGCAGTAGAGGTGCAACCTAAGACTGGCAGTGCAGCAGTGAACTCAATCAGGAAAAGCAAATTTGCACATTTAAAGCCCAAGGCAAGAGGAAGGAAAGCTGTAAACTCTTGCTCAGCACAAGCTGCCTGGGCGAGAAAGCCAAAGAGGAGGTGAACATGTGGAAATCCTCTCCCAGGAAGACAGAAGACCAGCAATCACTATGGCCACGCTGAAAGCCTCCATCCTGCCTATGGTCACAGTGACAGTTATGGAGCTTTCTCCTCCAGTTAACTTTTCGGCTCAGGGCTGGCTCGGGACCGGTGTTCCTCAGTGGCCTGGAATGTTATGAGATTTCAGACCTGTCCTGGGAAGATGATGACAAAGAGGAGGAAGAGGAGGAGGAGGAAGAGGAGGAAGATGTAGATGTGTCGATAGAAGAGATACCTGTCAAACAAGTCAAAAGGGCGGCTCCCCAGAAGCAGATGAGCATAGCTAAGAGAAAGAAAGTGGACAAAGAAGAGGAGGCGGCGGCAGTGAGGCCCAGTCCTCAGGACAAGAGCACTTGGAAGAAGGGGAAATCTACACCCAAACCTAAGAAGTCAATATCCAAGAAATGAGCTCATCTTCTGTCTTCTGTGTCCAAGGCGGGATGTCTACCAGCTGTGCGCCTGGTGGGCCAGGCGTCCAGCCCCACCACCTTAGTCTAAATGTAATAAAAGTCTGTCAGAGCCATACAGGAGCCCTGCAACCCAGCCCTCAGTTTCTGGAGGCTCTTGGAGAAGAACCCCCAGCAAATATGCCTTAGGGCCACAATAAAATTTGCATGATCATAACCTTAAAAAAAAAATGTAGATATATATGCATTCTTTAATAACAAGATGCTTTATATTCTTTTTTTTTTTAAGTTTATTTATTTATATGAGTATACTATAGCTGTCTTCAGACACACCAGAAGAGGGCATTGGACTGCCATTATAGATGGTTTTGAGCCACTATATGGTTGCTGGGAACTGAACTCAGGACTTTTGGAAGAGCAGTCAGTGTACTTAACCGCTGGGCCATCTTTCCAGCCCTAATGCTTTATATTCTTAAAGAAGACTTAACTAATAACTGACTGTGTTTCTGTAATTCTCTTCACTGTTGGTAAATAAATTTAAATATCATTTCTTTGATTTTATAAACAGAAAACCAAAAGTGTTTCAGTTTTGTTCTTATAAAGGTTTCATTCAGTAACTTGCTTCTGAAATGGCTGTATTCATTAGAATACTACCTTCCAGCTTGAACTTGGCACTATCATTCCATATTTTAATCCCTGTTAGACTGTCCTTTATCAGACTCAAACCAAACTGCACATTAGTGGGAATGCCGTCAGACTTATGCCCTACAGAACCTCATTGCCTTGTCAAATCCATGGCAAAGCTCTGGTTGCAAAATATGGGCTTATACAAGCATTATGTTCACAAAATGGTTCACCAAGCATTAAGTCTCACCAAAGAGTTGTCAAAGGCAAAAGGCATGCTTGGGGCTGAGGTACAGGACAAAGACAGAATATCTGCCTAGCACGTTCAAGGATCATAGCTGAAATGCCAGAGACTTCTCTCTTTAGAAGAACAATAATTTTGTTCTGCTTTTTAAAATTGGGTTTAAAAAGCACTATGATTACCAGAGCTATAATTGTCTTCTTTAAAGTTACCAAATTCTAAGAGAAGGCAGAACTTAGATACAGAAAATATAAAGTCACAACTGAGCTACTTCTCACAGCCCCAACAATTCCAATTCACCTTAGTTCCCTGAGTGTGTAAAATACTTAATGTCCCTCCCTAATGACTTAATTTTACTTTAAACTATATTTGGCATATATGAATCTGATTTATTAAAAAAGCATTATTGAAATATGAACTCTTTAGTGCATTAGAGATACAAGTCAACAGTAGAGCACTTGCCTAACACAAAGCCCTAGACTCAATCCTTAGTACTTCAAGATTTACATACATGAAATAGATGTTTAAAACAGCTGTCAAATTTTATCTACAGAGGTCTCAGAACTATTGAGTACATACACACAGCAAGAAATATTCCTTCTGTATTCTTACTAAGTACCCTGTACATCTATATCAAAGCTGTAACAGTGACAACCTCATTATGGATTTAACCCATTTTGGATTAACATCATTGTTTCAAACCTAAAGTAAGAAAATGAATGTAAGCAATACTTTCCAGATATCCAAGAGAGCTAGCCCATCTTCCACGAAACTATGAAGTAAGCTGTAGCTAATGAACTAAAACTGAAGAACAAAAACAACAGTGCATGCAATGGCCATGAGATCATGAGTCCAACTCAGGAGGGTGAGACAGGAAAATAAGAAGATGAAGCCACAAATTCAAAACCTGTCTAAATAAGACATAGTTTTTAAAGTGGGGGAAAATAATTTCAGAAAAAAACATACTTGTAATGCAAATTTGGAAAACACAACTAGAAGCAGGGTATGTGATATATTCTGGCAATATTTAAGATGAAAATGAATTTTAAGAAAAAACAGCCTAAAACACTAAGCATGAAAAGACAAATACATTTCAATCCAGGCATTTAGGTGGATGTATACTGCATTTTGCACTAACTAAACTACAAATACAGCATTCAGTATAGGAGAGGAGCCCAGAACAGCAATGAAACTTGGAAAAAGATAGAAGGGTTTCATTTGATATTCAACAATATTTTTAAACAATTTTCTCAGAACACTGCATAAAGACTAACAAGGACTCCACCACTACCAAAAAAAAAAAAAAAAAAAAAAAAAAAAAACCTTTTAATTTGAAGGTAGGTAGGACATGACAATAGAAAAAGCATGAAATACAGAATCAAAAAATATTGAGTGGCACATGTCTTCAATCCCAGCACTCAAGAGGCAGGGGCAGGCAGATCTCTGAGTTCGAGGCCAGCCTGGTCTACAGAGCTATATCTAGGACAGCCAAAACTACACAGAGAACCCTATCTTGAAAAACAAGCAAACAAACAAAACACCTTGACCTTGGTTTCATATACAAAGTAGATATATATGACTGATCATCAATCTTGGGACTGAGAAACTGTTCAGCAATGAAGTTCACAACTGCTCTTCCTAAGGACCCAAACTCAATCATTCCCAGCACCCACAAGTATCTGTAGCTCCAGTTTCAGGAGATCCAACTCCCTCTTCTTGCTTCTGTGGGCATTAGGCATATACATGGTACACAAACATACATACATACTTGCAAGTAAAATATCTATATACACCTAAAATAAAATAAAAAATAAATAATTTTAAAACTATCACCAATCTTATTATCTATACGTGAATCAAATGAGATAACAAATAAAAAGAAAGTCATTTTTTCTTTTGCAAGATTCTAAAGAACATAATTAAGGTTTTACTAACAGGTAGCAGCCACAGCATAAATTTTCTACTCCATAAATTCAAAGCTTCTAAGAGATGGAATAATTTGTCCCCTAAGTTAGAGGAACTCACACAGGCTTAATTACCTCTTAGCAAAAATTAAAAAACAAAACAGTAAGTTAACATAATATATTCATGTTATCAAGATGTCTAAAGTTTCTCTTGCATTCTCCAGGGAATTAACAAAACACTATTATATATAACATTAAATGTGCACAGTTAGCTTTTCTGTAATATATGATTCAATTCTCTATTTCAATTATCATATTTGAATCGATTTCTCCAAGGCCCATCACAGTATCTGATGTAATAACTGCACTTAGACAGTTTGACTGCCTAATGCAAAACACCTTTATGTACACCCAACTTCTAGTAATTCACAGAGCAGTGATGTCTCATTAAACAAAAAGAAAACACTATTCTTATATATACTCCACTTGAGTCAGGCTCTCATTCTGGCTACTCTCCTTGCCTCTGCCCCATAAATGCTGAGATTACAAAAAAGCATGTGTATGTCTAGCTTAGTATTCATTGGTTTTGTTATTGTTGTTCTTCAAAACAGGATTTCTCTGTGTAGCTCATTGTCCTAGAACTCATTCTATAGACTAGGCTGGCCTCAAATTCACCTGCCTCTGCCTCCCAAGTGCTGGAAAGGTATGCGCCAGCACTGCCAATTCAGTATTACTTTTAAAAGCAAATGACTAGGCACACTGAAAACTATTACATTGGGGGAAGGAGAAATGAACTCTTTAGCCTTACATATAAATCATGTATTGACTTTAAAGCAAACACACAGTATTATTAAAGAACTTAGTGTTCATTCATTCTTCTATCCATTCAACAATAGACTAAACTACCAAATGTGTATAGGATAAACACCTATTATGTATGGGCTAATTATATGTAACAAAAGGGTTTTGTTTGTTTCTTATGGTGCAATATAAAAGAAATTAAAAGAAACTGCAAAAAGAGAAATCTAACCTGGATTCTGGTTATAAAAAGGACCTCCATTCATCTGACTCTGAAGGCTTGTCTGTGAAGTTATGGAAGGAGGGCGTCTATAGGGCAACGAGCCCCCGATTGTGGGTGGCGTATGGCGAGAGGCAGGCCTATTCATGCTGTAGAACTGAACAGGATGACCTGGAAAATGGACAGAACACAAATGCATCATTAAAGAAACTTATCAGATAATGAAATACTTCATGTACATCATTCATTTTCTAGTAAGATTATTAAAAAAGAAAACCACAGTATTTATCCAACTTAATGCAAGATGACAGCTGCTACTCTGTTGACACTGTACTAAAGCACAAAAGGAGGGAAATCAAAATACTTCATTTGGAAAAGTAACATCTAAATCAAAAACTAATTAACATTTTGACTTTCTTTTAATCATTTGACTATATTTTAAAAGCACAATTAATTAAAATGTACACTTCTGGTATAAATAGAATGTGTTCCAATGCCAAGTCTCCAGTTGGCTATTTTCAACCCAGGGGTCACACATCAGATATCCTGCATATCAGATATATATCTACATTATATTTCTTTTTTTTCTTTTGTCTTTTGGTTTTGTGAGACATGGTTTCTCTGTGTATCCTCTTGCTTTTCTGGAACTCATTCTGTAGACCAGGCTGGACTCAAACTCACAGAAATCCACCTGCCTCTGCCCACTCCAATCCGCAAGTGTGGATATTAAAGGCATGCACCACCACTGCCCAGCTACATTACAATTCATAACAATTTTAAAATTACAGTTATGAAATAGCAATGGAGTAATTTTATGGCTGGGGGTCACCACAACATGAGAAAGTGTATTAAAGGGTCACAGCATTAAGAAGGTTGAGAAGCACTGCCCTAGTGTACCAGTGTTAAAAGACAACAGCTGTAAACAATGATTAGGTTATAAGGGTTCTTTTCTCATAAATAAATAATGCCATTATCAAAAGTGGATTTCCTCCTTTTCTATCCTATGTACATTGTCTCTCACCAGATAAGGAATCTTGATACTAGATATTCTGCCTCCAGAACTAATATAGCCAGACTAATATAATTTATAAATAATCTAGTCTACAGTATTGTTATAGGACACAAAAGAGATTTCCCTCTCCTCTCCAAAAAATAATAATTTAAACACATTTTATTTAATTTAAATAAAATAAGCCACTAAACACTGGAGACTAAACAAAGAATCAAATCCTGGGAAAGCTTGCTTAAATTAATTAATTAATTAATTAATTAATTAAATAACAAAGAAAAATGTTTGATACAATCATATTCTAAAATAGGTGGTGATAACAAAAGAACACTGTTGAAAAGGAAACAAAATATTTCAACAAAACACTTGTTGCTTTAATGCCAAGTCAAACTCATCTTTATACAATTCAATATACTCATCTTCCTATTCATCTTATGTCTTAAAATACTTTATGAAATCTGAATCAAAATTATCATCACCTCAAAAACCTATCCATTTATTACTCATTTCAACCTATTTTACCTCTTCACAAGTATTCATTGCTATCAACTTGAAACACTCTTTCCTAATCCACCCAGTTTCCATATAATTCAAACCCCAAATCCGACCTTGCCTTTACTCTCACATGGTGCCCGCACAATCAGGGGTCCTCTTATAATAGAGCATTATAACACCCATGAAAGAACACCAGCAAGCAACAAGGCATGGAAGGAAGGGAATGACAGGAAGACAGGGAAGAGGAGATGCTGTACCATGAGGGCAAGAAGAGAAAGAGGTAAAGAGGAAATAAAAAGCAGAAAGGGCAAGACAATAGGGAGAAAAGCATTGCTTATGATCTTTTAAAAAAATCTCAGATAATTATGAATTTTATAAAGTTGGATCCACTCTTAATTCTCATCTATCTTAAGTCTATCATGCACAGCCAAGTACCTATTATTTTATTATCATTTAATTGCTAAAATTAAAACTTAGGGGTCATTTATTACTTCTGGGTCTGTAGCATTAGCAAGATTTCTCTATTTAACTAGCTGACTAGTGTAACAGAGTTGTATATCTCAGCCAAATGACTGCTATATTTTTACTCATCCATTACAGAAAAGTCTTCTTCATAAGGACTATTATAAAAGCTATCTCAATAGAACACCATCCAAATTCCAATTTGGACAAAGACATCTTTTAAAACATGTTTTATTAGTAGCCAGGTAGTGGTGGTACCCAGTAATTAACCCCAGTAATTGGGAAGTAGAGGCAGGTGAATCTCTGTGATTTTGAGGCCAGGCTGATATACAGAATAAGTTCCAGGACAGCCAGGGCTACACAGAAAAACCCTGTCTCAAAAAAGGACCCATTTACTAACCAGCATCATATTAACAGTTAAATATATTTTCCTATCCCAGCAAAACGTTATTTGAGATTGAAATCTTTTCTTAAAAAAGATTGATTACATTTATTTATAAGGAGGGCACATTCATACCACACACACACACACACACAGAGAGAGAGAGAGAGAGAGAGAGAGAGAGAGAGAGAGAGAGAGAATGAATTAGCAGTATAATTGTTTATACAAGCAGGTTCTCTCTATATGTGCCCCAAGGATCCAAACTCTCATTGTCTGGCTAGTCAGCAAACCTTTTACCTGCTGAGTCATCTCCCTAGCACTAGGTTGAAATCTTAAATTGTCAGGGGCAGCCTTGCTTATACACTGAAGGCCCAAAGTCAGCAATGGGTCTAAGTCAGCCTGCTAGCACAAAGTCTTGGGTCTCTGTGGAAAAACACTGAAACAGATAGCTGTAAGATATTGTGAACAGGCAGCTTTGGTGGAAATTTACCAGCATGGATAGGAACAAGTAGCCATAGGTCTTGTGGATAGTCATAGACCTTGGGTAGCCTTGGTGGATAGTACCAACTTAGATAAGGACAAGTGATTCATAAACAGAGTCATGGTGACCTGTCCCCTGAACCTTCACCCAGCTGATACCCTGTTCTGAATGGTATCTGTTACTCCCTCTTGAACACCTATGCTCCTGCATCATCTCCTTCCCCACATCCTGCCTTTTTGTGTATATAACCCTTGTGTGAAAAAGTAAAAATGGCAATTTGATGAGACTATAGACAAGCCGCTCATTCTTTGCGTTCACCTGTTTCCCCCATCCTCTCTTTCAGGTAACCTCCCTGGACTCCTGTTTAATGCCCTGCTGGACGAGATTAAATAAAACATCAGTCAACTTAAATAATCTTGAAGTCCTTTGAAAATATAATTTATGAGTTTATTATAAACATAAAGGCTTGTAATTTGCTATATAAAATATTGCATTAAAATATATTTTTCAGGGGCTGGAGAGATGGCTCAGTGGTTAAGAGCTCTGACTGCTCTACCAGAGGTCTTGAGTTCAATTCCCAGCAACTACACGGTGGCTCACAACCATCTGTTATAGGAGCAATCTGATGGCCTCTTCTGCTCTGTCTGAAGACAGTTACCATGTATTTATATACATAAAATAAATAAATCTTTAAAAATATTTTCTTCAATTGTCATAGGCTTGTTTTTGTTAATTACTTAACCTGGAATAACAGTACTGGTGTGCATGAGCAGCACAGGTATTGTATGCAGATACATATGCATATGCATAGTTGAGAATGCAGAGGCCAGTGGTCAACCTTTGGTGTTAGTCCTCAGGAGCCACCAACCTTGTATTTATAAATATGTATGTCTCCTGCTAGGACATGGCACTTACCCACAGACTAGGCTGACTAGTCAGCAAGCCCAGGAACCCACCTGCCTTCAACTCAACTCACCAGCACTGAATTACAAACACATACCTCCAGGAGGGGCATGCTGACAGGAGCCTAACATAACTGTCACCTTAGAGGTCTGCAAGAGTCCGAAATATTCAGAGGCGGATGCTCACAGCTAACCATTAAACTGATCATGGGGTTCCCAACAGAGAAGATAGAGTGAAGGCTGAAGGAGTAGAAAGGATACAGGACCCCATGAGGAGAGCAACAATCCCAACCAACCAGAGCCCCCAGGGTCTAAACCACCAGCCTGGGAGCGCTTAGGGAGGGACCCATGGCTCCAGCTGTATATGCAAGGGAGCTATATATAAGTGGGAGAAGAGATTCTTGGTCCCATGAAGGCTGGACATCGTGGGGGGGGGGGGGGTATTCGAGGGTGGGGAGGTGAGGTACGGGGGAGGGTGGGTGTGGGTACACCATCATAGAGGCAGAGGAGGGGGGGAAGGGATAGGGAGTTCCTGGGAGGGAGGGGGGAAAAGGGTTAAGGGGAAAACACCTGAAATGTAAATAAAAGTTCCAATAAAAATAAATAAATAAATAATAATAAATAAATAATAAATAAATAAAAAACAAACACACACACACACCCCATGCCTGGCTTTTCTGTCAGTGCTGGGGATAGAACTCAAGTTGTCACGCTTGCACAGCATGCACTTTACTAAGTAAGCTATCTCTTCAGCTTCCTAGAATAGTTCTAATGTTAAGTTTTCAAAACTATACAGAAGGTGACTCCACTAAGTTCACAAATATTTAACAGAATAAATTAAAAATACTAATGTTTGTGCTACTTTATTGGACAAATGTATCACAGACTTTATCCCATTTTTCTCAGTAAATTCTTTGTTCACATGCCTCTTTCTGATTAAAATATTTATCATCAGTTAAAAAAAATTATAAAGTAAAGCCAAACCAACAAATATGAAGCCGGAGTTTCAGGAAAGAATGGGCAGTTGACTGGATCTGTCTGCCATGCCAATACTCACCTGTGGGGGGATTAGAAGAAATAACAGGGGGAGTTGGAGAAGTGAAGCCATCAGCAAGGGTCTGTGCACCCCCAGCAGCAGCATCTGGGGCAGTGGAGGAGGGAACAGTAGCAGGAACAAGAGGGGTGGGGACAGATGCAGAAGTAGCAGGAAGGGGAGGAGTGCCAGCAGAGCCAGCAGCAGGGGCTGATGGGAAAGAGGAGTAAGAGGTAGCATTAATAAGGCAGTCACATTAGCATTAGAAGCAGCACTGGAATATTAAGAGTACTCAGCACTTAACACTAGCCAAAAGAATAAAGCACTGGGAAAAGAATGCTTAAGGTCATTAGGTGAGCAACAAATAATTCAAGATGCTCAGGATAGTATAGAAAAGTGTTAATCAGTTAAAAACAAGCCTTCCTTTTTACCTGAAAGTTACTAACTTAGAAGAAAACAGCTTCCTGTATATTGTTATTTTTATCATGAAATGTTCTAAGGATATAAAGCTATAGCAAAGCAACAATATTCTTTTAGAATTACAACAGACATATTCCAAACAGTAGTTTATCAGTTTAAAAAAACCTTAAAACAAACATGCATACCATGTTATGTGATTTTTGTAAAAAGGTGCTATTTGTATTATTATAATTAAATATGTTGTTTTGTTTTTGGAGACAGGAATTCTCACTACATAGTCCATTGGCTCCTAGCTCACTACTCTCCAGCCTTAGCCTATGAATGTTGGGATTACAGGCATGCACCACAATCAACTATGTAACAGTCTATCTTGCTGGGTTTAGGGTTTGGTTTGGTTTAATTTGGTTTGGTTTTCGATTTTTGGAAACAAGGTGTCTCTGTGGAGCTTGGCTGTCCTGGAACTCGCTCTGTAGATCAGGTTGACATCAAACTCAAGAGATCTACCTGCCTCTACCTCCTGAGTGCTGAGGTAAAAGGGTATGCTAACACACCTGGCTTATCTTGCTAATTTTTTTATTAAAGTTTTTTTTAACACATGTGTAAGCCTGAAAGAGTTTATGTGTGCAATGCAGTGTGCAAGTGTGCATGCAGATGTCCAGAGGCCAGAAGAGGGGGTTGGATCTTCTGGAGCTGGAGTTACAGGTAGTTGTGAGCCACCCAGTCTGGATACAGAAACCAAGACTGGATCTTCTACCAGAGCAGTAAGACTCTGAATCCATCAGCTGTCCCTTCAGCTGCTCTCAATGCTTTTATATTCATGCTTTTAAAACTAAATTCAAACTGTCTTCAAACCAAACTACTATTATCTGTTTCAAGAAATGGAAGAAACAGTTTTCCAGAAACTGCTGGATTCTAATGCTCCTCTAAATGTACATTTCCCATTCTTTGTTATCAAAATGATTCTCAAACAATGTCTTCACCATTTCCAAGAAAATGCAATTATAATACAAACTGAAACTAAATAAGAAGCTCGTACAATAATGGACATGAAACCTCAAAGCACCAACTGAACTATCACCGAGGACACCAAGGACATAAAACAAAGTAACAAAGTAACTAAGTAGAAAGCAAAGCAATTATTAAGATCATCTGGATATGTACAGACTTCCCAAAAACTTATGGAGTACTATGGAAGTCTTTTTAAAATTTTTCATTAAAAGAAAATCCATTTCAGAAGACTCTGAGCTTAACAGCCAGCAAAACACACACACACTCACAAGAAAACTCACTAAATTCAAAAACAAATTGAATTCAAATTCATAAAATAAAACCAAACAAATGACCACTAATGCTTTACCTGGAAAGACGCTGGGAGGAGACGGAGTAGGAACAGCGATGGGAACTCCCACACTCCCGCTTCCGCTGTTCTCCCGACTGCTGCTCCGACTACTTGGATGGCTTCCTCCACTGCTCCACTGCTGCTAAAGAAGGAAGAGCCACCAAAGCATGAGTATGGAGAGCACAATACCAGAATTCCCATGTATTTCTGAAACAGACATAGCTATGAAAAGACTTCCATTTCAAATATGAATTCCTTAATAAACGAGAAATTCTTTAGTCCCGTAAACTTGTTTTGATACCTATTTATAAAGTCTATCTTATAAAAACTTTTAAGTAAATTCCCTATAAATGTAAGGGCAAACTGTTGGTGCTTACACATCAACATAATACTATCTTTTATATCCTGGCTTAATACCTATCTAAAGAAGTTTTTAGTAAATTTTACTAAATTTATTTTATTTCAGTTTGTAATGGCATGGTGATATACAACATTTTATTATGAATAGTTTTTCATCTGTAAATTTCCACCAAAAAATAACTTGCAATTTCTATTCCTGGTCAGTAACAGTTTTTAGATTAACTTAAGTGTATCTCTAGGATGTCTTTTTCACCTTCCTGGCTGTTCAAAGTTGCATCAGAACATGAGGAGAGAGAGGAAGAATCAGATGAGGTTTGGGAGAGTAAAGTGAGAAAAAGAACTTAGTGCTTGGAGAATGAGAGAGGTTAACTTAAGTTATCTGAAGAAATTATGGTACTCTGACCATCATGTTTTGCGCTGAGGTAGAGAAAATACCTGTAAGTTCGATTTCTTTGATTCACAGAAGCTGTCCTCACAGGGCTCTGCTGCGAGGGAGCCATATTACGGGTTGGGCTAGGTACGTAATCATTTGGTACCACTGGAGGACGCACTGGCTCCAGTGTTCGATAGGGGAGTGCCGCCTACAAAAAGAAGAGCGTATGTATTGTGTGATTAATCAAGTTTCGGCACGGTAACTTCAGAGTTGCCAGTGAAATACAATTTGTGAGCAGAAAGAGGAAATGTGGTTTAACCCAGCTATCAATTTGTCTGTCCTTCGGTATAACTCTTGTACCAATGGAGAGAGCTCTGGAGAGTGTGTAGTGTAAATGTCAGTCTCCAACCTCATCCCTATGCTAATGTAATTTTGTTCCTTTGTTTGCAGAAAACACAAAAAGGTTTCCATTGTTTAAGCCAATGTTTTCTAGACTCTTTTCTTAGAAGAATTTGAATTATTTTAGGATCATGTGAAAATCTCCCAAATGCACTGAATGAATGCACTAATTATCTTCTTCTCCTCTCTCTCCCTAACCATAGATATTTAAAAATACAGATAACAAATCTAGATTTTGGAGTCACAAACTCCATATGATGATCAGTACCAGCCATAACTCATTCCCCTTTTTATATACCAAACATATAGAAATTAAAGATATATTGGTACTTAAAAATGCACTACTTCATTTTTTCGTTTTTACAACCTTTCTCCCTCAACTTCACCTTAATCTCTTTCCTCCTCAGAGTTCGACACTGAAGAAAAACTTTAAACGACTACTAAGTCCTTCTATCTTAGTTAAACTATAAAACCCAAACCAGATGTTATTTTAAAAAAAAAAAAAAAAAAAAACAAAGTTTCCCTTTTCCCAAATACTCCTTTCAAAGGAAGCAAATGAAAAAAATCAGAAAGGAAAATAACAGGTCGTAAGATGCTTCCTGGAGTGCTGGTTAGCATTCATTCAGTTCTTGTTAAATGACTAAATCCTTCAAGACAATATCTTGCAGATGAGATCACAACTTTAAAAGAATTTGGCATCCCAAGGCATGAAATGTAAAAAAGCTTTCTTCTCTTGTAAGAGGGTGCTGCTCAACTGACCCTTGTATTTCTCAGTAATTCTCTCCCCACTCCACAAAGTTCCCAGAGTTGCTTTAAGCATTATTTTCCTTGGCCACTCAAGTTAATAGCTCACTGACTTTGAACGAGATTTTTTTGTTTTTGTTTTTGTTTTTTTTTGTTTTTTTTTTCTGAAACAGGGTTTCTCTGTGTAGCCCTGGCTGTCCTGGAACTCACTCTGTAGACCAGGTGGAACTCAGAGTTCCACCTCTTCCTGAGTGCTGGGACTAAAGATGTGCACTACCACCAACCAGCACATAAGATTGTTTTTCAAAGGCAGTGTTTACCCTACTTCCCTCAAGTATTGTTCAATAAACAAAAAATAATTAACAATTCAAAAAATAAGGGACAGTATATCTATTATTGTGTCAAAATGAAAGGGAGAATGGCCAAGACTTTGAATTGAAAATATTTCAGCATCAGCTGGGCAATGAGGGTGTAGCCTTGAATCCCAGCACTCAGGAGGCAGAGGCAGACTGCTCTCTGTGACTTTGAGGCCAGCCAGGTCTACAAAGAGAGGTCCAGGACAGCCAGGTCTGTTACACAGAAAAATCTTGTCTCAAAATAACAAAAAAAAACGTCTCTGAAATCAGAATGCACATATATAAACAAATTACAAATAATTTAATTAATTTAAATTAAGTTATATATGACATATAATACACATTATATGTTGGTATATGATATATATGATATCTATGTCAAGAAATTAATTTCTAAACTCTACTTTTTGACAATGTTTTCTGCACACTAGAATGTTCCATTCTAGTTTCACTACTTGAGAGCTACACAAAAAAAAAACGTGATATGAAGGTTAAAGGAGTAAAAAAGAACAGGAGGAAGGGGAATGATATGGTAACTAGACAAAGACTAAACCAACCAGGACCATCAAATGAACAGATGGAGTTTAGCACTCTGCTCTCCAAGAAGCAGCAACACTCCTGCTAATACCCAAGAAAATGCACTACTGGTACATGAATACATACATTCAAAATTGAGTGCAAAAGACATTAATTTTACTGGACACCTGATAACAATTTTAACTGAAATCTTAACAAATCCATTAAGTGGTATACCCGAGGGAAACAGAGCAAACACTCCCCTGCAGCCATGTTCATACACTCTCAAGTCTAAACCTTGGAACCCCAGCCTTCCAAAACTTGAGGAAGGGGGATCAAGAGTTCAAGGTCAACATAGATTACATTATATAGTGACATCCTGGCCTAAAAACAAATACAATACAATAAATTCATTCATTAAAACCATTCTATTCCTAGTTGCATTTTTATGGTTTGTTTTCTACTAGTCAAATTGATTGATCAAATTGTGTCTTTCCAACATTATCCCCATCAACTCGTCTCTGTCCCCTCCAAATTCAAGCAGACCAAGTTTTGAGTGGCAGAGCGTTTTTTGCTTATTTGTTTTGGGTTTTCTTATGATTTCTTGGCTTTTTTTTTTTTGGTCGAAAATACCACAAAGACAATGGTTCTGAAAACATCTTGTCTGATACATTTCTAAAAATCCAATTTGTAGTACAATGACCCTGGAAAGTTGACAGAGGACAAAATACTACTCCCTTTACAGATTAAAAAAACAAACAAATGGGGTTCCCAATGGAGAAGATAGAGTGAAGGCTGAAGGAGTTGAAAGGATTCAGGACACCATGAGGAAAGCAACAATACCAACCAACCAGAGCCCCCAGGGTCTAAACCACCAGCCTGGGAGCGCTTAGGGAGAGACCTATGGCTCCAGCTATATATGCAAGGGAGCTATATATAAGTGGGAGAAGAGATCCTTGGTCCCATGAAGGCTGGGTGTCGTTGGGGGGGGGGGGATATTCAAGGGTGGGGAGGTGAGATACGGGGGAGGGTGGGGGTACACCAACGTGGAGGCAGGAGGAGGGGGGAAGGGATAGTGAGTTCCTGGAGGGAGGGGGGAAATGGGGTAAGGAGAGAACATCTGAAATGTAAATAAAATTTCCAATAAAAAAAATTAAAAAAAAACAACTAAATGTTGACAAACTGACTAGAAGACTATAGGACATAAGACATACAGCAGAGTTAAATCAGAATTTCAGTCAATGGCTTCTGGATTACACTACACCCACCTGAACCCAAACCTGAATCAAAAAGCTAGAATACAGTGCTAGAAAAACGTCACGCTTTCCTTCTGTCAATATTTTTAAAATAGTTAACTCCAGAGCCCAAATCAAAACTCAAAAATATCACAACAAGTTACACAGAATATTATAATCCACATAGCCTCTTGGCAAAGATAGCCTGATAAATTCAACTGTAATATAGACAGATCATTAAAATTTTCAAGAAAAAGGTAGACTTCACTCTATAATTAACCAGGAATTTAGGCTAGGATTTTGTCTTGATGTCTTAACTACAAAAAATAATTTCTAAACAACTACTTTTAAAGTACAAAGATATGCTTATCAGAAAAAAAGGTACATATAGGTAACATTACCAAGAAAATATTCTCTCTACAATTTACATAGAGGCTGTTGTCTTTTTTTTAACACAACAGTATTTTTTTCTGTTATTTTTCTATGGTTTCTTATTACTGTATACTCACCCAAGTGTCCCTTTCCCTGACATAGGGGGACTTGGGGGCTTCTGAGTTGGAGGTGTTGTACGTGGCAGTCCACCCATTTTCATATTCTGGGTACTCACCTAAAAAAATGTTGGAAAAAACACAACTTAACTTCTATGCAGTGAAATTAAGTGGCTTTTGGAAAATAAAGAGGGGAAGGTTTAAATACGAAAAAACTTAGAGGCCATGCAATTTGTATGCAAGTCCTACTCTACTATTCTACAGTTGTACTCAAAGGACTCTTCCTAATAGGATTTTTCAAATTATTTTAAGCTTGTATGTGAAAAATGTATTTGCCATTAGGCCATCACACCAACAGATCACTGGTTAGACTATGTGATATTACATTCAGCTAAAATTAAATAGTATAATTATAAAAACTTTAGTGATAACAGAAAACTCAATTAGAAACAGTAAGCCCTTTAATAATTCTTTAGGAGATTGTTTTCTTTTCTTTAGATAACAAGTATATCATAAAATTTCCAACTAAAGATATGGAACTATGCATATGCTCAGTTATAACTAGAAAATAGAAAATACAGATAAATTGTATGATATACAAAGAAAAGTTCAGCTCTTTCTTGTGAATCACTCGCACAATTCAGATTTAATGTTCTCCTTATGAGGAAATCACCTACCTGAAAGCTGCTAGAAGTTCAAGGCATTTTCCTAAGTATGTGAAACACAATGTGAGGGCTGAAGTAGCCATTATTGAGAACACAAAAGCCACTGTCACTGTGTGACTTCTAGTGGGAATTTAAAACACTCAAGCCCAAACTGAGGGCTAGTTGAGGCATGAAATAGTGTAACATAGTCCTGTCAGGGATGGACCATAACTGCATTCATAAATCTATTCCCAATTGAAATTTCAAATACAAAAAGATGGGCAATCTGAGACTCATGATGTCATCTAAGGAATATGTCAATACTTGTAGAGAAACCCCTAAAAATCCAGTTATAAGGAGTCAATAAGGAATACAGTGCAATGCAACCACATTGTTTGAGATCAATAGGTTAAAATACTATTCACAAAGCAGATTCATGCATGCTCCTTTTTAAGTCCCTATTATTTTGCATTGCCATCTTCACAACACATTTACAGAAAGAATCTCAAATTTCTCATACTACCTTCTGAATTTATTTATTTATTTATTTATTTTGTTTTGTTTTGTTTTTTTCGAGACAGGGTTTCTCTGTGTAGCCCGGGCTGTCCTGGAACTCACTCTGTAGACCAGGCTGGCCTCGAACTCAGAAATCCGCCTGCCTCTGCCTCCCAAGTGCTGGGATTAAAGGCGTGCGCCACCACCGCCCGGCTACCTTCTGAATTTAAATGTTATACTTACAAACATGAAAGAGTAAAAATATTATACCACTGAAGTTGGAACCGATTTACAATTTTTATATATATATATATTAATTTTTATATTAATATATATGTATAGCTATGAAGCCTTAGCTAGCCTGAAACTAACAATATAGATCAGGCTGGTTTGAACTCACAGAGATCAGCCTGTCTCTGCATCCTAGGTGTTAGGATTAAAGGCCGCACCACCATGCCTGGCCAATTTTAAAATATAAATTTTGTGAAAACAAATCTTAGTTATGTCACATAGCACTAAAACTGTCAAAATTAACTCTGACTTCGGTGGATTTTTTTAAAGTTCTAAAATAATAATAGTTAATTATCCAAACAGATAAGAAATAATATAACAAGCAATAAATTCTTCAAATGAATAGCCCAGTGAACAAGTTGTGTGTGATGTTAAAACAATCTTTAATGACAAATGGTACCTTTGAAATGTCATTATTTTTAAAGTAAAGCATTTGTGTGTAATCCTTTTGCTGTTGCTTTCAAACAGTAAATATAAATTATCAAGTAAAAAATAAATTACCCTTGATATTTCCCTCTTAATAAACAGAGGGTATGGGAATTTTATCTTTAAAATGTCAGAAGACACTTTCAAAAAAAATCAATTCACATTTGAAGAAAATTTTGTAAGTAATCTGACAACCACCATAGCTTTAAATAACTGCATTAACTTGATTTAATGATACCACAAGATTTGAATAGTAACCAAAGTCCTTTAAGCTCAACCTTAACAACACAAAATCCAAAGTTATCATAAGTGATGGGGAGAAGTGAACCAAACACTAAACTACAGTTCAATTTGCTTGGAATAGGAAGGAGAGGAGCAAGAATAGAAAAGGAATAAAAGAAAATTTTATTCTATACATGGGATAGCTAAGATACTTGAAAATTACTTTCCAACTATAATTTATTTTTGATTTCAATTTGTACAGTGCTTTTATTTAAATTGCAGTACCTTCTCAAAGCCTTAGAATCTACATACAAAAAAAACACTCAAAAGGAAAAAAAAACAGCAAAGTGGTCTATAAAAGGAATACATACACACATATATATATGCACACACATACATACATATATATGCTTATGTATATGCATATATGTGCATATATACACATGCATATATGTATATATATGAGTCATGTTTAAAAGGAAGAACCATCTCTACAAAATTATTTTTAATTTTTTTTTAAAAAGTAGCAGTGTGAAATAAATTTTTAGGGGAAGGTGGTGTGTGTGTGACTTTTTCTAGAAAGATATAAACAAATGTCTATTCATCCCACATATGGCATATGGTAACAACAACCTGAAAAGGGTGTTTCATCCAAGTCTGGCGTAATGAACTGATGAATTTAACTGGAGTTTCTTACATGAGTGAGGGACTGCGTACAGAAGCCTGAACAACTTACAGGCAACTACACCATCCACTGGAGTGTCCTCAGACACTGTTAAACACTTAGGGAAGACAGGGACCTGCAGCAGAGCTACTTTATGAACTATCCCTCGATCTCCCCTCAGCATTCCAAGAGAAATGTTAGTAAACCTAATCTTGTGAAGGTCTCATATGGAAGGAGAACCATTACCTGCTCTGAGTCAAGGTGGTAAGAGCCCTATGCAGTGGTTCACAAAGAAATCTGAGCTGAGTGGAAACAAAAGGGGCAGGGTGAAAGGAGGGAGTCAGAAAAATGGAAAAAAAACTTACAGGCACATGTCCATAATTTCAGCCTTGGAAGTTGAGACAAAAGAAGCAGGAGTTCAAGGCCAGCTTCAGCTACACAGTGAGTTCAAAACCAGCTTACACTGCATGAGACTCTAAAAAGAAACGCTCTGGGGCTAGGTGTAGAATTCAGTAGTTGAGTGCATATGCTCAAAGCCCTGGGTTTGATGATCTATCTTTTAAAAAAAATTAAATACAGAAGTAAAGAAGGATTATGTGTAATTTGTACCGATATATGTATTAGAAGAAAGGGAAAACAGGCCAAGTCCTTAATTTCCTGTCCAACATTATCCTTCTCTATAGAACCAAATAGTATAATTACTAGAGTAGTACAATCCTTTGGGATTCTACTGTGAAACTTTCTGGTTCTAAGAGAAACAAAACAAAACAAAACAAAAACATTCAGGCATCTTCTCCAAGCATGTGAGATCTTTCTAGGAAGCCCTCAGGGAACCTATCTCTTACATGAAACAGACTTTCAAGGTCAAGAGACAAACACCGCCCATCCTAGAGAAAAGAAGCATGGGAAAATGGCCTAAGCAACAGGCTACTATTAAGAGCAAAGGATCTATTTCCTTTTCTTCATTTAATATTTCTGGACACTGTTACCACTTTGTAGGTTAACAGAACAAGAACCAAATTTGAATACTGCCTGCTTTTTTTAAGTCTAGTTCACTGTAATTTAACTATTTTAAACAGAATAAACCTTCCTACAATTCCACATTCCTGGGTTACCAGCAAGGTAAGGGCTTAGAGCCTATTTTTCCAGTGACTTTATTTCCTTGGTCCACCTGCCATGACCAGGCAAAATTTTTGTGGCCATGGTTAATACTAAGTAATACAGTCATCTGATCTGATGATCACTGACTACACTGAAGATATGGCAAAC
The DNA here is from genome assembly GCA_021653895.1 of Mastomys natalensis. NCBI lineage: Eukaryota > Metazoa > Chordata > Mammalia > Rodentia > Muridae > Mastomys > Mastomys natalensis. Next base: position 5,017,514 of record JAJTUV010000057.1, read on the forward strand.
TGCAAAGCAACAGAAAAATACATATTTGAAAAGAAGTCAGAAACCTTGGCTAAGAAAAGAAATGATGCTGAGCAGCGGTGGTGCAGCAGTGGCGCACGCCGGTAGTCCCAGCACACAGGGGCGGAGGCAGGCGGACCTCTGAATTTGAGCCTGGTCTCTATGCAGAGAAAGTTCCAGGACAATAAAAGAAACCCTGTCTTGAAAAAGAAAAACAAAAGAAAAAAGAAATGGCAAGATTGATGAAGATCCTCTTAGTGGCACGGTATTTGACAGGCTTCTTGAATTACTCAAAATGCTTTTATCACCGATCCTTCACTAAACAGCACTAGTTTTATTTTGGTTGTGTGGGGTTTCTTACTTGGTTGGTTGATTGGTTTCTACTGAACCACAGTCTTCTACATTCTAGGCAAGTGTTCTAGCACTGTGAAATACCTTCCAGACCTTAACTCTAGTTCTTAGTTTGTATTTCTTAAGCATTATCATGAACTTTGGATGTTGTACATACAAATAATATCACTTTTAAAAAGACTTATGGTGAGATTGTATTGAAATATATTTTATACAAAAGACGAATTCTTTTGTAAAATGTACTGCAACTTAAAAAAGGCATATGACATATTTTTTGCTTCTCGACTTTTTAATTAGAAGTCAAAAGATAATGACATACTATTAACAAACTGTTAATAATTAAGTATACCATTTATAGAATAAAAAGCTATTACACAGGGGGAGGGTTAAATAGAGCATATTAGTTGGCCCTCCAATCAATAACAAAATTTCAACATTTATAAAAAATCTAGCAATTTTATCTCATAATACTTTATAACAATACAAATCATATTTCAATTTCACAAAAGTACCCATTCATTCAGCAAATGCTTGAAATACTAGCACCTAATGTGTATTTGGTACTGTTCTAGGCACAAACAACAGGGTAATGAACAAAATGGACAAAAATATCTACCCTCAGGACATGAAGATACACAACAAAGTTGCCAGACCTGAATAAATAAATAAGACTAATTTGTTGGTTTAAAAAGGCCAAATGTAAAATATCTATTTACTCCCCATATGTAATATTCTACATAAGAACATAGAATGGAAATCCAGCCCTGGAATCTCTTACCTTAAATCTAAGCAACCACTTAATGCATAAATGGAGCAAATAAAAGAGGTAAGGAAGAAAAGCATTGAAAGGTTAGTTGGAACTTCAGGATGTGAAGACAAAAGAAAAAAAAAAAAACAAAGAAAAACAAGTTAAGCAATCAGCATTAACAAAATAATGTTTCAGTAGATCATAGAAAAAGTGGTTAAAGCAGATGTGTCATGGACAGGAGTTTCGTTGATGATACAAGATACTGTTTTATTCAAAACTTTAATTCCTTTAAAGAGCTCTTCAAATTAGCAAACACTACAGTACAAACAACAGAGGCTATAATCCTAAAAGAAAAATATTTCATTTAAGGATAAAAGAATCACCTTTTTATTATATAAACAGGAAAACATAAGTCTTTTATATTCCGAGTTTCTTTTGGCATCAGATTCTGATAGCAGCCTATAACATTCTATTAGCAACTGTTAGTCTTTAACAAACTTTCCCCAAGATAAAACAAATTACAGTTTAATTATCCATTTAATTATATATTTTAATATGCTTTAATTAGTCATTAAAATATATATAGGAATCAACAATAAAACTAAATATCAAGTTCCAGATAATAATGCTTATTCAAAACTCTGAATAAGCCGGGTGTAGAAGTACACACTTTAAACCTAGCACTCTGGAGGCAGAGGCAGGCTGATCTCTGTGAATTCAAGACTAGCCTGCCCTACACAATGAGTTCCAGGCCAGCCAAGGCCAAAACAGTGAGACTCTAACTAAAAAAATATAAAAAATAAAAAAACAAAAAGCCCTCTAAAATAAAAGTTGTTTTATGAATTTATACTGCATATTTTTATACAAACATTAAATTAAAATTTACTGATTTCTGGCCAAAATGGTGGTGTATGTTTTAAATAGACTTATATTAGAAAAATATCATATACATGAACTATATAGCTTCAAGATAGGTATAGAATTGTTTTAAATATATCTATTTATTTATTTAATGTATATGAGTACACTGTTGCTGTCTTCAGACACACCAGAAGAGGGCATCAGATCCCATTACAGATGGTTGTGAGCCACCATGTGGTTGCTGGGAATTGAACTCAGGGCCTCTGGAAAAGCAGTTAGTGCTCTTAACCACTGAGCCATCTCTCCAGCCCAGGTATAGAATTATCGCAAGTCATACTTAGGGACTTTTTACAATCACTACTGAAATATAAATTGTAAATAATGTACTTAGCTGAAGCTCTGAAAGTCTCTTAAATGCAAAAATCACCTCACTAGAAGTAGACTTTCCCCAGCTGTAGCTAGTAGGTGTTCTGTGCTGGTGCTGGAGCTCAGGGCTGGGTGTGAAAAGCTCATTCCCGACCACTGGGCCACATTCCCAACACTACATAGTTTTGATGATGGTACTTCATACACATACTAGATACACAAATACACCTTTAAAAGATGGCCAAAATATAAAATGTTATAAATTTAAAGTCACCAGAAATAAATTTGTAATTTTAACTACACTATTCTCATCCATAAGGCTGAGATAAAATTATTCTAGAAAAAAAATTCAAATTCATGTTTAGTAACATATGCTGTTCTGAAAACTAATGCCAAAAGTCTGCTGATACACTTTTGAGATAAGAAAAACATTTCAATAATATGCTGGGTAATTTTTTTCTATCATTACTAAATCATTGAAAGATTAGAACTTTAGTTGATCTAGTGAAGTGATTAAGCAAATCTCATTGAAAGATAACTGCTTTTGAAAGGTAACACTAAAGAAAACATAAGAAGGATACAACAGTAGTAAGCAATCTTCACAACCACAACTGTGCCAGGATTTGGTATTTCAGGAAATTAAACAAACTTAAATTTTTTTAAATTTTCTTTTAACTTTCATTAGAGCCTTTAGAAATTTTGACAGAAACTCCACCTACCTTTACGCCATGTCCTATGTCATCTAAAATTGTGTAGTCAATAGGTTTTCGAATATAACGAACTGGCCGCTCAAGGTTGGCTGGTGCAATAATCTTATGGGTCCTCGAAGTGTTTTTATTGGTGGTCAAAATACCAATTTCTCTTCTTGCAACTTTCTCTTTATGAATATCAACTGTCTGCAAGATATCATATAAAGAAGACAACACAAAGATAGATAGTCCTGGTATCCAAATAAATAATAATCAAATGCCTACAGATTCAACATTCCTTCAGAATCATTCATAAACCACCTTTTCTCTAGTCTTTATTCATTTTTAACCTAATACAAGGGTCACCAAAGCATGCCTTCAAATATAACCTGGCTCAGCACTTGATTCTTACAGCCCATAAGTCAAGAGAAGAACTTAAAATGTGCATGTGTACATGTTTGCATGTATGGCTGTACAAATATGTGCACATATATAGGTGCTAGTGTGTGTGTTCATGTGGAGGGGGTACACATATGTATTTGTATGCTTATGCATGTGGAAACCACAGGTCAACCTTGAGTGTCATTTTTCATAAGCTGTCCACCTTGTTTATTTCTGAGTCTCCCACTAGGACACAGGTCTTACTAATTTGTCTGAACTTGCTGGCCAACCAGTCAGTCCAAGGCATCTGTTTGTTTCTGCCTATATTACACCTATCTTTTTACATGGGCTTTGGGGACAGAACTCAGGTCCTTATGGATGTGCAGCAAACACTGGGGCAACTGAATCATTTCTCCAACCCAGAGTGATCATTTTCAACAGAAAATAAAAGTAAAAATAAATAAATGTAAATAAAAATAAGAAGCCAGGCATGGTGGTGAATGACTTTAATTCCAGCACTTAAGAGGCTGAGTCAGATCTCTTGAGTTCAAGCTCAGATTGCCTGCTCTACATAGTGAGTTCCAGGACAGCCAGAACTATGTAAAGGGACCCTATCTCAAAATACAAACAGAAAGAAAGACCAAAGAATAGAAATGAAAGAAAAAGAAACAGCAGAGTATAGTATTGTTATATTTTTAAATAACCTACTAGTATAATCTCTAATATTATTTAAATACTACAAAGAAGGGACAAGACTAAAATATAAATATTAAAAATTGGGACCAATGGCTAGCGTCAGGGAGTAAACCATTTACAAGTCCCTGACTGAATTCCCAGTATCCATCTCCTCCCCTCAAAAGTCATCTGACAGAAAAGCTTGTTTGCTCCAGCAAGTTGCTTACCTCTTATTAACACAACACTGGTCACATATTTCATTAGAATTTATCAACTGCTTACACATTCATAGTACAAATGATAATATTTTTATTGATACTCTTCAATTATGTGGTAACAAATAATACATTTCTCAGGAAACACTAATGTAGCATTTCACATAAGTTGTAATTTTGTAATCTATAAGTAACAAATATTTTTAATGCAATACAACAGAAAGATAAGAATGCAAGCAAGTACATAACAGACTTGAGTAATATTTGTTACTGTGCTGTGATGGGTAGACATAGCCTACAATACTTCCCCACTCAGATATAAACCAAACTGTCTAACATTGCCAAACATCTCCCAAAGGGTAGAACTACCAAGATCAAAAACCAAAGATCTAGAAAAACTTCTGGCTTGTTTCTTACATTATTTACTCAAATAACAATTGTGACTGCCTACACTGGCTAGATTTTATGTTAACTTGACATAAGCTAAAGTCATCTGAGAGAAGGCAACCCCAATTAATAAAAAGTTGTCTCCATAAGATCAGGCTGTAGCCAAGTCTGTAGGACATTTTTTTAGTTAGTGATTGATGGGGAGGGCCCAGCCCATTGTAGGTGGTGCCATCCCTAGGCTGGTGGTCCTGGGTTCTATAAGAAACAGGCTGAGCAAGCCATGAGGAGCAAGTCAGTAAGCAGCACTCTTCTAAGGTCTCTGCCTTAGCATCTTCCTCTGCTGCAGTGTTTGAATTCTTGCTCTAACTGCCTCCAATGATGAACTGAGATAAGGAAGAGTAAGTAAAATAAATCCTTTCCTCCCCACGTTGCTTTGGGTCATGGGGTCTCATTACAGTGGATCTTTAAGCAAGACACTGGCTAAGAACAGATATTTAGTGTCATTAACTACTTTTCATCATTATTTTTTTTTAAATGTCTACAATAAGAAAGGTTAAGAAAAATCAAAAAGTGTTAAGTTGTATTCTTGTTACCTCAGATTAAACTGCACGAATTCTCTTGAGAATCAAATTTTAAGTTTAGAAAAGTAGTGTTTCTATTTAGTGCTTGAATAAAAGCTTGTTGACAAGCACAAAACCTATTTCAGGAATAAGAAAAACATTGGTCAAAAAGATTTTGAGGTTTTCAACAATCACCTACAATCCTATAATCCCAGAATTTATGAGGTTGGAGACAAGGTTCAAGGCCTGCCTTCACTACATACTGAGGATCAAGTCAGCTCTGGGACAAGGCATGGTGGTGGAGAGGTAGATGGGTCTCTGTGAGTTCCAGGTCAGTCTGATCTATAAAGCACGTTCAGGACAGAGAAAACCTGTCTTGAAAAGCCCCCCGCCCCCAAAAAAATACCCTCAAATGCAACAAATAGCAAAAATACATATACATATATATGTGTGTGTGTGTGTCTATCTGTGTATAATATTTATATTTACATTTATATTTATATTCATATATCCCACACACTTATCAACTTAAAAGGTTCTTAGGGCCTGGAAAGATGGCTCTCAGCAATTAAGAGCACTGGCTGCTTCCAGGGGACCTAGGATTAATTCCTAGCACCCACATGGCAGTTTACAACTGTCTGTAACACCAGTTGCAGGAAACTGGATACAATATTTTGGCCTCTTTGGGGACCAGGTATGCATGGGTGTATAGACATACAAGCAGACAAACATCCATATACATAAAAGAAAATTTAAAAACATGTTTTAAAGGATACTTTGAAGTTTATGTAAGGTACTTTTAAATATGTTGCTACTATGGATCAAGTGTCCAGCTTTCATTAGCCAACACCTTTGCACTCTTAATCGGAGTTTGAATCTTTGAAGTACAGGTTCCACAGTAATATTTGCAAAGAATTTTAGTGGGGAAAAAAACCCTTATACTGGAATTCTAAAGTTACAAATTATATGAAAATAAATTCACTTATTAAGAAAGGTATCAACAATAATACTTATCTATGGCAAGTTGCTCAGCTAGTAAACAAAATTAATACAGTGTCATGCTATAAATAATACTACCGTTGCTACAGATCCTGTTAACTAAAAAGCACACATCAAAGAATACCACCACGATTGTGCAGACCTTAAATCTCTCTCTCTCAGAGTTTCCTAATAATTAGTTTTCCCAGCCTTACTGTTACTGGCAAGATGGTCTTGCATGCTGCAGGCTTCCCCACATAATAGGTCAGCCACACAGGGCCAAGAACAGGTTCCTTTTGTTCTGAAGCAACCACACTGGCTTGCAGGGCTCCTTTAAGCCTGAGCCCCAGTCCCGCATGTCCCTCATGAACCCGAGCACATGCCCTGACCCCAGCAGATGACAGGAAGACACTATGTAAAATATTTTTGTTTTAGCTTTATCCACATACTGTTGTTTCCCATTACCACAGATAATTTAGAGTTAACCATACTGGAGAGCTACCTCAGCAGCTCATCAGTGTGAGAAAATACCTGTAATGAGTTAGTTGATTAACTAAATTTGGTATTTTTAAAATGTTTTAATTAACCATTTATTTATCCAAATTACAAATATGCTTCAAATTATCGATCTTCCATAAATAAATCAGTTATTTAAAACTTAATAGGTGGCTAGTGAGATGACTCAGCAGTTAAGGGTTCTTGCCACCAACAATGATAATGTAAGGTCAGCTCCCAAGAACACATGGTCTACAATCACCTTTCACAAGTTGTCCTCTGAGCTCAACATGTGTACCTGCACCACACAATGGATGGATGGATGGATGGATGGATGGATGGATGGATGTTAAGATTAAAATTAACGGGTATTTTTACTATATTTTAACTTATATCCAAATAGGGGAAAGTATTTTAGGAGAAGCTGGAAAACCGTAAACTATAGTTTCATGCCAAATCTGATCCACAGAGTATTTTATACAGCCCACAAACTAAGAAGGGTTTTAACAACTTTTAAAAATTGTCAAAAACACAGGAATGCACACAAGTGCATCCTGGGCAACATACCCAGTGTCTTAGTCAGGGTTTCTATTCCTGCACAAAACGTCATGACCAAGAAGCAAGTTGGGGAGGAAAGGGAAGCTCACACTTCCACACTGCTGTTCATCACCAAAGGAAGTCAGGACTGGAACTCAGGCAGGTCAGGAAGCAGAAGCTGATGCAGAGGCCGTGGAGGGATGCTACTTACTGCTTGCTTCCCCTGGCTTGCTCAGCTTGCTTTCTTATAGAACCCAGGACTACCAGCCCAGGGATGGCACCACCCACAATAGGCCCTCCCCACTTGTTCACTAATTGATAAAAGGCTTTACAGCTGGATCTCATGGAGGCATTTCCTCAACTGAGGCTCCTTTCTCTGTGATAACTCCAGCTTATGTCAAGTTGACACACAAAACCAGCCAGTACACCCAGTAAGACCTTGTCCTTTAAACAAAAATTTAAAAAATGATACATGTTTAAACAAAAAAGAATACAGAGCTAGAGAGATGGCTCAAAGGTTAAGAGCACTGGCTGCTCTTCCAGAGGTCCTGAGTTTAATTCCCAGAAACCACATGGTAGCTCACAAACGTCTATAATGAGATCTGGTGCCCTCTTCTGGCATGCAGGCATACATTCAGGAAGAATACATAATACATAAACCTTTAAAAAAAATAAAATAAAAATATAAAAATAAAATAAAAATTAAACTAGTATGATGAGATTAGGTTTTGTGGCCCACAAAACCTAAAATATACCTGGCATAAAGTCTACCATTGTTGTTTTGGAATATTTACTAAGTATTTGCTTTCTAAACACAAAATATTTTTTATATTACAGAAGAGGTTTTTAGGGACTGGAGACAACTCGGTGCTAGAGTACAGACTCAGAATGTAGGATGCCTTAGGCTCAATCCTTGTCACAAAATAATATTCCCCCTGTCTAGAAACCACCAAATAACTTTTATAGTAAACTGGTTGTTTTAAACATAACTCTGAGAAATTTTAGGAGCTATTTGATGGCTCAGTGGTAAAGTGCTTGCTATAAAAGAAGAGGACTTGAGTTTAGGTTCCTAGGACCTTTGTAAAAGTCAAGCACAGTAGTGAACACTTGGAACCTCAGAGCTGGGAAGGCAAAACAAGAGGATCTCTGGGGCTCACTGGCCAGACCATCTGGCCAAATGAATGAACTCTAGGTTCACAAGAGAGCCTGTCTTAAAAAATAAAAAGCAAAAACAAACATACAAACAAAAATATGAGGCTCGAGAGATGGCTTAGCAGTTAAGAGCACCAGCTGCTCTTCCAGAGATCTTGAGTTCAAAACCCAACATCCACACAGTGGCTCACAACCATCTGTAATAGGATCTGATGCCCTCTTCTATCTTCATGAAAACAAGAGCCACTCATGTACATAAAGTACATAATAAATAATTTTAAAAAGGCTCTCGGAAAGTGATTGTAACCTCGAGCCTACACACCCACACACACCTGCTATACGTGCTCATATATTTAAAAAATTTAATTATTGAAGCAAGTTCTACAGTATTTTAAATTTTGAGGCTGCTCTTGCATCCCACATTTCCTTTGTCAAGCCGTCTCTCCAACTCTACAGCACACTAATGTGCACTCTGACAAACACCAGATCTACTGTAGTGTCACAGTCTTTGCTCCACAGGAACTGAGCTCTAGAAACACAACTCAAACTAAAAGGGTTCAATGCACTCCTAACAATTCTGAGGTCTACCAATTCTGACCTACTAACCTCTTTCAACTTCTCTCCTTCTTTCCACTTACTCCATAAGAATAGCTTATTCCTATCAGCATTACTAAATGTCAACGTAATATGCAAAAGCAGTAGGGCTAGCGGGTGGCTCAATTGAGGAAATGCTGGAGTTGTACAAGCACAAAGAACATGAGCCCCACATAGCAGCCAAGTGTGGCAGTGCATTCCTGCAATCACAGCATTGGGGAGCAGACACAGGGAGATCTCTGACACTTACTGAACAGCCAGTCACAGCCAATCTGTGAGCTCAAGATTCAGTGTGAACATGCTTTAAAAAAAAAAAAAAATTAAGGTTGGGGAACTATTGAGGAAGACATCCAACATCAACCCATCATTTTAATGTTTTTGAAACTGCATTTGGCAATTAAATTAGCTTCCCAACATGGCTTAAAAAAATAAAATAAAAGGTAAAAGTCTTGCTATGTAGCACAGACCAGCTCTGAATGCATTATCTTCCCGTCTTGGCCTCTTGGGATCATACTACAGGTATTTACCACTGTTCCAGGAACAAGATTACTTTAAATGGACTTAAAATACAAAAATGATTGTGAAAGACATATCAAGACACACACCACACACACACATACCAACAGGCAGTCATTGAGACTTTATATAGAGTCTAAAAACATGACAATATGTTTTAATTCAGGTGATTATGAAAGCTATAGCAAGAGATAGCCATTGAGAACATCTATAGATTCTAACTATTAGATTCTACAGATTCTTCTATAGATTATGTGTTTCAATGCTAACAGAGCAAAATCCCAAATTCTACACCTATTATGATCACAAATATGTATTTTTAAAGATTTATTTATTTTATGTATATGAGTACACTGTAGCTCTTCATGCACACCAGAAGAGGGCATCAGATCCCATTACAGATGGTTGTGAGCCATCATGTGGTTCCTGGGAACTGAACTCAGGACCTATCTAGAAGAGCAGCAAGTGCACTTAATTCTGAGCCATTTCTCCAGCCCTACAAACTATGAGAAAGTGGACTATAAGGAAAGAGGGGAAAGTGAAAAGCTTGAGCAATTGTAAAAAGCTTGTTTCTCCATTTCCTCTCTGTAATTTCATAAAGATTGCTTTTGTTTTATATAACAAGTTCAAACTTCATTGTAAAGAACTTGCATATTCAAACTTGCAGTGACATTAGCCAGACCCAAAGTGTATACAATTCAACAGACATTTGTACAGTTAGAAGAGTCATGCTGAGGCCATGGGGTTTGCTTTGAATTTTACACTTGCATACTTAGTGACATTTTTATGTACTTACCCAACATACACACACTCAGAAGAAGGAGGGGGAGAGGGGAGGGGGAGGGGGAGGGGGAGGGGAGGGGGAAAGGGGAGGGAGGAGGGGGAGGGGGAGGGGGAGAAGAAACACCAAAGTTAAAGCTTGAAAACCAATTACCTTTACAGGTTTTTACAGAGGTGCGACTCACATGTCCCTTACGTGCACCCTACCCTTCCTTACCCCAACACTGCGCTTTCTTGTTCTCCTTATTTAACACTTAAAGTCTCATGCAAAGACACTTTTATAAACTTTCCCACTTTGCAAGTATGGCTGGTAGGTACCATTCTAGTAAACATAAAACCTAGGCTAAGTGGGAGTTCATTAAGAGAGTGGCTGCCCAGCATACATAAGGCTCCAAGTTCAATTCCAACATCACTGTGGTGGTTTGAATAAAAATAGCTCTCTTAGGCGCATATATTTGAATGCTTGGTCATTAGAGATTGGTGCTACTTTACAGTGATTAGAAGGTGTGCCTTGTGGGAGGTAGTGTGTCACTGTGGGTGGGCTTTGGGGTTTCAAAATGTTCAAGCCAGGCCCAGAGGACTTTCTGCCTGCTGCCTGTGAATCTGGATACAGAGCTCATAGCTACTCTACAGGACTATGTCTGACTACCTGCCACCATACTTCCGACCATGGTGATAATGGACTAAAATTCTGGACTGCAAGTCAGCTCCAATCAAATGCTTCCCTTTATAAGAACTGCTGTGCTCACCACGAGACACTATTCTCTTCACAGCAATAAAACACTGACTAAACCACCAAAGGAGAGTTTAAAAAGCCTACTGATAGGAGAAAAAAATTAAATTAGCCACCAAGCTATCGAGTCATTATATTTTTAAAGCAATAAAGACTCAAAAAAATCTGTCAAAATATTTTTTAAAAAAAAGATCCTGGGTGGTGGTGGTGCACTTCTTTTTAATCCCAGCACTCAGGACACAGAGGCAGGTGGATCTCTGTGAGTCCAAGGCAAGCTTGGTCTACAGAGTGAGTTCTAGGACAGCCAGAGTGACACAGAAAAACCCTGTCTCAAAAAAAAAAAAAACAAAAATAAAATAAAATACCAAGATAAATTTTCACTTCAGGACTGATTGTTATTGTGGCAACTGAGTTCTAATAAAATCCATCAAATTTACTTTTTTTTTTTTTTTTTTTTCCCACTGAAGGACAGCGGGAAGGATCGAACACGGGACGGACCGAGCGCCCTAGCGACAGAGCGCGAGCACTACAGCGATGTGCCACCGCAGGCCGGTCAAATTTACTTTTCTATCAAACTATAAAGATAATAACATCACAGTGGGATGGATATAAAGTGAGTAAGTAAAACAATAAATAAAATTCAATTAAAAAGATAACATTATGGCCAGGCAGTGGTGACACACGCCTTTGATCCCAGCACTTGGGAGGCAGAGGCAGGCGGATTTCTGAGTTCGAGGCCAGCCTGGTCTACAGAGTGAGTTCCAGGACAGCCAGGGCTACACAGAGAAACCCTGTCTCGAAAAACAAAAAAAAAAAAAAAAAAAAAAAAAAGATAGCATTACAAAAAGAATCATAAACAATGTAATACTTAAGTTCATATTTTCCAAATACATGCACATTAACCTGCATAACAAAGGCAGTCAACAGGCTTTGTACCTCTCATAGGCAAACAAATTTAACATGGTCTCACTTGTGAAATATGGTTGATTGAAGATTCCATCCTCCGTAACTGCGATGCCTGGATATCCAGCATCTGTAGGACATTGTTGGCCAAAGTGTTTATCAGATAGGCAACACTTGCTAAGGATTGAGTGGTGTAGGCTTTGGTTTCTTCTAGGGCTCGCTGCTTATCTGGTGACTGTGGGGGAGGAAAACAGTGGCCATCAATTTAAAGATAATTCATTTCTAGCAAACTAACTTAGTCATTTAAATCCTTCTGTTACTAAACCTATATAGAACAAGTTAAAAATATTCTGAAAACTAACATTATTATGCAATTCCAAAACTAATATTTTCAAGCTAACTATACATTTTTTAATATAAGTACACATAAAGTTCTGAGGCTAGTATTTAAAATCTGAGTTCCAGTGTATACTTTTAACAATGACAGCATATACGCATCTTCCCAATTTAACTACTTAAGCAGCATTGATATGAATGTACAAATACTTATTCTACTTTCTCTTGATTTCCTTTCATTCTCACACATAAAATGTGTCTGATCAAAATATTAATAATGATAAATAAAATGGCTGATAATAAAAATAATTATAAAATTGAAATGTGAGGCTACTCTGTTCTCATGTAACTTAAGTGGCAGCCTTATGGGGTAGAAATTGCCAACGTCAGCCCTTTCTTAGCAGTCAGCAGTGCCTATCTCATAACTTCCACAACCCAGAAGCCTTATTTGAAAAACAAGGACCATGCAGCAAGAAGTAACCAAATGATTATTTTCCAGGTTACTGCAGAGCAATAGTAGTGACATATTTTATTTTGCCAACTGCCACCTATAGAAAGATTCTGTGGTTCATAATAAGCTAATCCAAGTTTCTGATTCAGAAACCCTGTATATTTGTGCCTTCATTCATATAAACTACAATAGTCACCATTTCTCAATTATAAAGCATAGAGAGCACATCCCTGATTCAATCATTCCAAGAAAATATAGACAGAAAATGAAAAATCTTAATGTGAAGTCATTTTCTAAAGCATAAATCCCTGTACAGAACTGCCACTGCTCTAATGCTGTAATTGCTCAAAGTATCCATCGGAATGCAGTGACAGGATTTACCACAAGTCTACACAGTCCCAATCACATCTCTCCTACAGTCTACAATGCATAGATACAAATTTCTCCAAGAATTGAAAGAAAGAAAAAAAGAAAAGTTGTAGGAGAAGCTAAGGTGGGAGGAGTTAGGAGAGGAGAGGAAAAGGAAGAGGAAGAGTTAGGAGAGGAAGAGATAAAAGGAAGAGAAGGAGCAAAAGAAAGCAGAGATGTAGAAGCGATGGAGACGAATGTTCACGTGTCTGTAGCAGTCAAAGGTAGTTGGTATACCTAGGTTGGGTATTGGGTTACACTTCTGATTTTATGGGTATCTTGTTACTGATCATTGCCAAATATATAAGCTCTGATTAATCTATAAGAATTAGAGTCTCATTCTCTTACTGGGCCCGCATGGATGGCGGAATGGTCTGGGCAATGCCCTGCTTTGCGGAGACAGCATGGAAGATTGGCAGAACCATCTCTCATGCTGGCATCTAGTGGGTGGCAGGGCTGGTGTTTCGGGTGGCCAGTTCTAGCTGCAGCACACACGTAGCCTCCGGCCAAGAAACATGGCAGCTGGGCTAGGCAGAGAGGCTGCAGCCTAGATAGTCGGATGAACCAGAGTCCATTTTAAATAATTACTACAACAAAAAGTCTTTAGAAGAAGTAATTTAAAAAATAATCAAATTAACACCATATTACCATGAAAAGAGTTAAGGGAAAAAAAGAGGAAATTCAAGTAAAATCAAAGATGAAAAAGACAAATTATAACTGATACCACAGAAATACAAAAGCTTCCTAGGAACTATTATGAACAACTATATACCAATAAATATAAAAACCTAGAACCAGAGTTCTGAGTATACACAGCCCTCACCAAAACAGAACCAGGAAGATATACATAACTTTAACCTACCAAGAACAAGCAGTAAGACTGAATCAGTAACACAGAATGTCCAAAAAAATAAAGTAATAGCACTAGATGGTTGCACTGATGAATTTTACCAAACTTTCAAAGACAAAATAATGGCAAACCATGTATCATATACACACCTAGTACTTGGGAGGCTAAGGCAATAAGATTTCAAGTTCAAAGCAAGCCTAGGCCATAGCACCAGACTGCCTGTCCAAACAACAACAAAACCACTGTCAATTCTCTTCAAACAGTTCCAAAGTACAGAAAGGAAGTCAACTCTCTAGACACAACACAAAAAAATCTACAGGCTGATATTCCTATGAATATATAGATATAAAACTTCTCAACAAATTGCTAAGTCAAGTACAAGAGCATGATCATGTGAGACTCTACAGATGCAAGAATAAGTCAGCATGAAAATTAGTAAATAAAATACATCAAATTAACAAAGTGAAGGCTAAAAGAATGTGCAATCATCTCCACAGGTATAAAAAAAAAAGCATTTGATAAAATCCCTTTGTGGTGGCTTGAATGAAAATGGCCTCCATAGACTCATACAGAGGTGTGGCCTTGTTGAGTAGAGTGGCTTTGTTGGAGGAAGTGTGTCACTGGGGGTGGGCTCTGAGGTATCAGAAGCTCAAGACAAGCTCAATGGCTCACCCTCCTCCCTTCCTGCTGCTTCCAGATGCACAACTCTCAGCTACTTCTCCAGCACCACATCTATCTGTGTGCTGCCATGCTTTCCTGCCATGACAATAATGGACTAAACCTCTGCAAGCCAGCACCAATTAAATACTTTCCTTTTTAAGAGTTGCCACGGTCATGGTATCTCTTCAAAGTAACAGACACCCTAAGATACCCTTCATGACTTTAAAAAAAAAAAACTACAAAAATTTAGGTATAGAAGAAATGACCTTCAAGCTAGGCAATGGTTACACACACCTTCAATCGTAAATCTAGAAAAAACAAAAACAGAAGAAAAATTGTACTTCAAAACAGTATGATGACAATCCCCACAATCTACATTACACTGACTGATTTTTGTGTATTGTTTGTTTTGGATTCCCTATAAAATTTAAGAGTATCCTAGTTCTGTGGAAAATGCCATTGGTGTTTTATAGGAATTGCACTGAACTTGTAGATTGCTTTGGATAGAGTGAACAATTTTGCAAATTTTCATCTCCAGAACTCACTGGTCAAAGCCTAGCCAAAAAAGTGAGCTTATGTTTCAGTGAGAATATCGTGTCTCAAGTCAAAAGGTGTAGATCTAGAGAGGAAGGTACCTAACACTTTCCAACATCGTCCATATGTACACACTCAAGTGCAAGTACTTCCAAAATTCACATGCATGTGCCACACACGTACACATAACACAAACATATGTGCACCACACATATTCACCCAACACATATACAAAAGTATACACAAACCACACAAACATACAATTTCCACACATATATTTAACATACCAGACATACACACTACATATGAAAAGCACACATTTGCGTACACCATATACACAAAACACAATACACCAGACATACACACAACACACATATGCAGAACTCATATACATACATATGTGTACACCACACATCAAGACACATACACACACACCACACACACATATATGTACAGCACATGCACAAAAATACAAACAAAAAAATCAATTTTTTCTAATGTTAAAATTAAAAACGAAGCTAGATGTGGTGCATATGCCTTTAGTCCCAGAATTCAGGAGGCAGAGGCAGCCAGATCTCTGTGAATTTAAGGCCAGTCTGGTCTACATAGCAAGTTTCAGAACAGCCAGAGCTATAGAGTAAGACCTTGTCTTAAAACACCAAAAAAGAAGGAGGTGGGGGAGGAGGAAAGGGAAGCAAAGAAAAACATTATTTTGAGGGAACACATATGAAAGTCTCTCCTGTTGGATACTCCCCAAGTCTCTATATTACACCTATCCACATGCCAAAACACTTCCATTCTATCTATGGTTTCCTTTGGAGGCATACTGGCCACATACTATCCTAGTATTGCTTACCTATATCTCCGTACTAGTTTCCAGGACAGAGCATAGAGTCTTAAAATGTGGTCCCAAATTTCTATCTTTCTAAACCAGCTAAAACCTCCATATCTTCCTCTTACCTGCTTATTTGTAAACAGACTCCTCTATTTACCATCTATAGCCTACTCTAATAAGGCATACAAGTTAAATCTCACTCAACCTTACCAGGTCTTCACTTACAGAAAAATTAGTTTCATGGCTCTCAAAATATGGATCATAGTTTCCTACCCTTGTGTTCTTCATCTATAATAGTTTTGCCAATAACCTGTGCCCTGTGTTAACTTCTAGGAAGACTTTCCTGATTGATACTTACCAACTTCCTCAGTCACTTATTAGAGACTTACATAACACAGCAATACATGCATACTTCACTCCCCAACTCACATTGCCCCATATGGTAAAGCCTCTTCAAACAGATGGTAACCTAACTCATCTTTGAATACTACATGAGAATTATCATTACTTCTTTTCTATTACCTTTTGTTTTGTTGTTGTTTACAGTGATGGGAATCAAACTCACAAGCTAAACATGTACCAAACTGCTGTGCTCACCCCAAGCTTCACCAGTATCTCTTTAATGGGTAATTATATTCTTTCTGTGTTGGTAAGATATGTTTTCTCCATATCAAAGTTTTCAAAGCCTAAAGAAAAACATCCACAAAAATGAAGCATTTAACCCAGCCTTCCAAGACCTGTCTTCACAAGGCATTCTCCTTCCAGTCATAAGGGGAGCCAAACCCTAAGAAAGGGGAACTGGGCACAGGCTGGGTGTTCACTGATCCTCCCAGCTAAACAGATGCCAGCTCAGAGCTCAGCTCAGCAGGAACTCACATGGCCTAGTTCTATCAACTAATGAAGGAGAAAGACAGAAAACTGGATCCCCAGAAACTTTAACACCATCCAAATGACTTACTGTGTACTGAATAAGGGGAAAATTAAACTTGCATTTCAATTTGATGTGTTTCTAGAGCAATAGCAAATACACATAAGAAGCCTGCACATCCTCCGAAGGCACTTGACTGCAGTATTTCTAACACTTGTCTCTTACTTACTCTCACTGTTTTGCTTCTACTAAATAGCACCACAGATTTGGTCCAAAAACAGGGTGTAGATGACCCAGTAAGTATAGGAAAATAGTATTTTAAAAACAAGAATAGAATACACAAGAGTGAACTCTCCTCTGCACACAATGCTCTTTAAGATGGTTCAGCAGGCAAAGAAAGGCACTTGCTATCAAGTCTGATCACCTGAGTCCCAGGAAATCTGAAATGTACAAAACTCCTAAGGTCCCTCCACAAGAGTCACAGAGAGTGCTGAGAATACAGATTTTATGAATCATCACCCAGGCAGGAGGGGAATTGCAGCTGATACAACTGCCTATGAGCCATCTCTGCTCCTCTAAGTGACCCCTCATTCAAATTCTTATTACATCTGTAAAACTAAATAAAGACAAGGAGATTGGAAAAATGGCTCAGTGGTTAAGGACGCTTGTTGCTCTTGCTTGGAAGTCAACTTTGGTTCCCAGCACTCACAATAAGCATCTCACAAGTGCCTACAACTCCAGCTTCAGAAGATCCAAGGCCCTCTTCTGGCCTCCACAGGCACAGGCACAATACTCAAGTATGCATACACACACACACACATAATTTTTTTTTAAAAAGATGATAATTCAGTAAAGTAGCAGGATATAAAATTAACAAAGATTAGTAGCCTTCCTGTATACAAATGACAGACTGAGAAAGAAACCAGGGAAACAATACCTTTCACAATAACTGTGATGGCTATTCCTTGTTGTCAATATGGCTACATCTGGAATGAACTACAATCCAGAAATCGGGGCACACCTATAAAAGATTATTTTTGCTTGGGTGAATCCACTTCTAGCCCAGACCTTTGAATTAGGAAGACACAAACTTTTGATCTGAATCTTGAGTCAGGATGACATTAATCTGGGTCACACCTGCTGGAAGCCTATATAAGGACATGGAGAAGGAAGCTTTTGCTCTTTGCCTGCTTGATCTGGCCTTGCTAGCAAGTCTACTCCTTCACTGACATTACAGCCTACTTCTTCAGAATTCCAGCGTCTATTGAAGACCAGCTGAGACATCCAGCCTTGTGGATTGAGCAACTTCTGGATTCTTGGACTTTCCATTCATAGCCCATTATTGTTGGGTGAATTAGACCATAGCTTTTAAGTGATTCTAATATATACACTTTATAAGTTCTTCTACTATAGAGAACCCTGATCACTACAATAACCTTTAAAAAAGTTTTTTTTTTTTTGGAATAACTAACAAAGTGAAAGATGTGTATAATAAAAACTTAAGAGATTGAAGGAAGAAGTCATCAAAAGATAGAAAGGTGTTCCATGTTTATGGTTTTTAGGGTTAATATTGTGAAAATGGTCATTCTACCAAAAACATTTCATCATCTATAAATTGAATGCAATCTGCCATCAAAATTCCAACACAATTCTTTACAAAAATTGAAAAAAAATCTTAAACTTCATATGGAAACAAAACAAAACAAAAAAAAAAAAAACCAGCATAGCTAAAAATAAAACAAACAAACAAACAAGAAGTGTTGATCACCATTACTAACTTTAAACTACACTACAAGGCTATCACAATTAAAAAAAAAAAAAAAAAAAAGCGGTATGCTATTGCCATAAAAACAGATACACTGCTCAACTAAACAGAACTAAAGACATGGACGTAAGTTCACATAACCTACTCACACCTGATTTTTATTTTAAACAAAGAAACCAAAAGTACAAACTGGAGAATATTTTCCAGCAAGTTAGGAGGAGCTAAGGTGGGAGGAGTAAGGAAAGGAAAGGAGAAGGAAGAGGAGGAGCTAGGGGAGAGAGGATGAGAGAGGGGAACATGGAAGCGGATGTACACCCTTCTCTAGCAGTCAAAGGTAGTTAATATATCTAGGTTGGGTATTGGGTTACACCTCTGTGTAGCATCTTGTTAATTGAGCATTATCAAACATATAAAGCCTTTGATTAATCTTCAAGCATTAGAGTCTCATTCCTACTGGGTAACATGTGGATAGAGGGATGGTCTGGGTTCAGCCCACTCCACAGTGTGGAAGATTGGCAGAGCCATCTCCCACGCTGGCGTCTTGTGGATGGCAGGGTGGCCTGAGCTGAACAGTGGCGCTGACAACACTCATGGCCTTAGGTCTAGGCTAGTCCAAGACAGATCAGGTGCCGCCTATTTAAATATCTCCCACAACAGACACAGCATCATAAAATGGTGCTAGTCAAACTGCATAGGTGCATGTGAACGAATTAAACAGATCCTTATCTCACCCTGTACAAAATTCAACTCCTATTTTTATGTCAGCTTGATACAAGCTAGAGTCATCAGAGAGGAAGGCACCTCAGTTAAGAATATGACTCCATGAGACCCAGTTAAAAGGCATTTTCTCAAATAGTGATCAGTGGAAGAGGGACCACTGTGAGTGGTGTCACCCTGGGCTGATGGTCCTGGGTTCTATAAGAAAGCAAGTTGAACAAGCCATGAGGAGCAAGCCAGTAAGCAGCACATCTCCATGGTCTCCTGCATCAGCTCTTGCTTCCAGGTTCCTCCCCTGATTGAGTTTCTGTCCTGACTTCTTTGGTGATACAATGTTTGTGAAAGTGTAAGCTGAATAAAGCCTTTCGTCCCTGACTTGCTTTTTGTTCATGGTGTTTCACTGCAACAATAGAAACTCTAACTAAGACAAAAGCCACACACAAAAAAAGGACACATAGACTATGCAACTCCACAGACACACTGTGGGTATAGACTGCAGGAAAGGGGTAAAATGACTTTTTAATGGGTTTAACATCTTTCTGAAAAGTTGAAAGTGTTCTGAAATAAAACTTGGTAATGTTCAAACAACTCTGGAAACACATACATACATCAGAACTCACTAAATTTTACCCCTAGAATGGTTAGAACTTTATTTAAAAGTTTCTAAAACTAACAGTCAGCGAGATGGCTCCTGGTAGCATGGCCCTTTAATCCCAGCACTCAGAAGGCAGAGGTAGGTAGGTCTCCATGAGTTTGAGGACAGCTCAGTCTATAGAATGAGTTCCAGATTAGTTGGGTCCATATAATAAAGCCCTATGTCATACAAATAATTAAAAATCAGTTAAAAATCAGTGGGATAGGGTTTTTATAAACATTTTATGCTGGAAAAGGCTGGTACCCTTTGTTGACTTATCCTATTCAGCATGGATAGTGTATTTTCTTGCCTCTATTAAAAGCCACCAATAGATAAGTAAATGAAGAGAAATAACAGTATGAAAAGCAAAACCAAAAAAATCCCATGTTGTATTTAGTTCAACCTTGTTAATTCAAAATTTATAACAAAGGCTCTTCATAGGAAACCAAAACCATAACGAACTAAGTTGTTGTCCCATGAGTTAGTTACCACTGAACTCTCAGCATGAAAAGCTATTTAATGAAGTTTTCAAATAAAGGACAACATAATAAAAGTACATCACGATCATTTTTTAAAAATCAAAAACAGAGTAAGAACAAGTAAAACACTATAATTCCTCTCCATAGAACTTCTGTCTAAGCCAGGCAATAGTGGCACACGCCTTTAATCCCAGCACTCGGGAGGCAGAGGCAGGCAGATTTCTGAGTTCAAGGACAGCCTGGTCCACCGAGTGAGTTCCAGGACAGCCAGGGATACATAGAGAAACCCTGTCTCAAAAAAACAAACAAACAAAAAAGAACTTCTGTCTAATAGAGTCAAAGGTAACTGACTTACCTAATTTTGTAAAATAGAAATGTCTCTCTTGCTAGCTTCCAGGGAGCTGTAGATAACTCAGTGTTTGATAAACATCCATTTAAACACAGCCTTGCTTTAATTAACATAAAGGAACTGAATTAATTCTAAAACAACAACCATGTATGAAACACTAGTCTCAGTTCCATGGACCATGTCTATGTTGATATTTGGGGAAATACATTTACCAACTTTCTTTTTTCCTTAGCATAAATCTATACACTATTCAAATTTGTAAAACTAGTTTATTTCACTCCTCTAAGAATTTTTTCACTGTTGGCTAGGAAAGACTTAATTTATTGATTAACAAATACTTAATTCTGTGGCAGGCACTATTCCAGGTACTGGAAATAAACAAAATACAATAAATAAATAAATAAATCCCTGCCCTCACTGCTCCTGGGCACTCCCCAGTGACTTGTGCTGATTTGGCCCAGGCCTGGCAGTTTCTGCTGGATTGGGCCATTGCTGCTTATTCCTGTTTGGTATCCTGACACTACTGAACTGGACTGCTGGTGTCCTGACAGATATTGGAATTGCCCCCAAGGAACTACTTCTAAACAGGTCCTCCCCTTGTCCTATCTGCCATTTTTTCTCCCCTATCTTTGGACGGTGGGCTAGAAAGTGAGAAGAAGCATTTAAGAGCCCTCATTAAAAGTAATTGTAAAGCCGGGCAGTGGTGGCGCACGCCTTTGATCCCAGCACTTGGGAGGCAGAGGCAGGTAGATTTCTGAGTTCGAGGCCAGCCTGGTCTACAGAATGAGTTCCAGGACAGCCAGGCTTACACAGAGAAACCCTGTCTCGAAAAACCAAAAAAAAAAAAAAAAAAAAAGTAATTGTAAAAAATCTAAGCCTACACTTTTTCAGCTTCACTGATACATAATCGACAAATAATAGTTGTATATACTTTTAAAAGTACATAGTTTCAAAGTACATCAACACTAAACTACATCATCATTCACTGCTTGCATAGGTAGGGGTCTGGAGTCCATCCTCACCAAAAGACCCGCACAGACATACCTATATAATCTGATCAGCAGACAATAAATGACTATCACAAGCTAACTCACACATCCATCATGTCACAGAAGCTACCTTTGGAGAAGGCATTTAAGATCTTGTCTTGATCCAATCCAACCATACACTGTATATCATTAATATACAGTCCTACACTCATAATGCAGTATATCAGACATCCCAAACACATTCACTTGTAAATTTATATCCTCTGATCACACCACCAACAGACCTGCTCCGAATTTAACTTTTTTTTTTTTTTTTAGATAGTAAGATTCAGCATTTGCCAGGCAGTAGTGACATCTTTAATCCCAGCAGGTGAGAGGCAGAGAGGTGAGAGGCAAATCGTTCTCTTGAGTTCAAGGCCAGCCTGGCCTACTGAGTGAATTCCAGGACAGCCAGAGCTACACAGAAAAACCATTTGGGAAAAGAAAAAAAAAAAGACAGCATTTGTCTTTTTGTTTGCACCTCATTTTAGTTAGCGTAATGTTCTCAGGGTTCACCCATATTGCTCTGCTTTTTCTTTGTTACTGAATGACATTCCATACACACACACACACACACACACACACACACACACACACTGATGACATTAATGTAAAAATGTGTGCCTTGACTGTGGGAACACTATTCTCTGGGCAGGGATTCCTGGACAGCAGCAGAAAATGGAGGCAGTATGCTGAGGAGTACAGGGCATGCATTCATATTCACATGCCCCTGCCTCCCAAGTGCTGGGAAGAATGGCAGGTGCCACCACGAACAGTTCTATGCCCATTTTATATTTTTGGTTGTGAGCCTAGTCTTTAACGGCTGAGCCATCTCTCCAGCCCTCTATGCCCATTTTAAAATGTATTTATTCATGTGTTTTATATGTAAGAGTGCTCTGTCTTTATGCACATCAGAAGAGGCAATCAGATCCCATTACAGATGGTTGTGAGCCTCCATGTGGTTGCTGGGAACTGAACTCAGGACCTCTGGAAGAGCAGTCAAGCACTATTAACTACTGAGCCATCTCTCCAGCTCAATATATATATATAACTTGTTTTTATGTGCATTGGTGTTTTGCCTGTATGTCTGTGTGTAAGATCACCTGAAAATGGAGTTACAGTTCTGAGCTGCCATCTGAGTGCTAGGAATTGTTCTGGAACTATTTTATGCTGGTACCATGCATTTTGGTTACAATAATTTTGTAATATAGTTTGAGATAATAGAGTGTGAGGCCTCCAATTTTGTTGATCTCAAGATGGTGATGAGTATCTAGTCTCTGAGGTTCCATATAAATTTTGATTTTCTAATTTTTGTGAAAAATTCTATTGGAAGTTTTGATGACAATGATTACAATGCATTTACAGACAGCTTTGGGTAGTATGGATGTTATTTACTCTACAATCCAGGATGACAAATTCTTCCACTTAAGTATCTTACATTCATAAATGCCTTATAGTTTATAGTGTATAGATCTTTCACCTCCTTGGTCATGGTATCTCTTCACAGCAGTAAAGCCCTAAGACACTTACTGAACTTGTTATTTTTAAACTTTGTTTGATGGTGTCTTGATGGTTTTCTGTGTATAAATCATGGTTTTCTGACCCCAATGTCACAAAAAAAAAAAAAAAAAAAAAAATTAAATTAGAAAATAAAAGAGAACAGTTACCCACAAACAAAACCAACTTTTCCAGAGTGGATATCTTTTATTTCCTTTTCTTTTTAAATGGCCTAAGACTTCTAGTATTTTTCATAAATGGTGTTATGTTTAATAAAACTATGAGGGGCTGGAGAAAATGCCTCTATGCTTTAAAGTACTGGCTGCTCTTGCAGAGGACCAGTATTCACTTCTCAGCACTCCTTAAAAACCATCTGTAACTCTAGCTCCAGAGAACCTGATGCCCTTTAATGGGCCCCATGAGCACTGACATACATGTGGTGCAGACATGCATACAGGCAAAGCATCCATAAAAATAAAATTAAGTAAAATAAAATTTAAAACTATGAGACGGGAACTCTTGGTTCTAATAATAAAAAAATGTTCAGCCTTTCATGGTTGAGTGTGAATTAGCTTGGGGTTGTCATAAATGCCTCTAACAAGCTATACAAATAAATAATACTTGACAAAACTAAACATTCACAAGGATGCAGAGTAACTGAACATTTGCTGGTAGAAATACAAAATGATACTACGGAGAAAAATGTAGTAATTTTTGTAAAGTTCAACAGGTAGTTTTACCATATGGTTCAATAAACCCACTTTTTTTTTTTTTTTTTTTTTTTTTAAAGCAAAGGGAAACAAAAGTAAAGTAGCAAAAGACTCAGGTCATGTATAACACCAAAAACACTGATGCCATATACCCACACCAAGGATGATATAGCACTTGTGAGAAATCAATGGCATTCTGCAGCTCAAGTTTTATAGCACAGCTGTGCCTAAAAATAGTACACGCAGAAAGCCTTGTTCCATCACAACTAGGAGGATACAAAACTGACACAGCCTCCTTTTTAGATCAGGAAATGAATGAGAAAAGACTTTGTGGTAGCTCCCACAAACCTTTCATCTCACAGTACAAAGCGAAAGTGCTGTGCCAAGACTCAGATCTGCTACAGTCAAACTGAATACCACATGAATACATTTAACATTACCATAGTGGAATGATGGAAGGAGCCATTCACTTAAATTTACTCAAGAGGTAAATGGTTATAGCTGTATTGACTATTGGCTAAAGCTAGATACAACCAGAAATACAATAACAGATGAGTCATATAAACTAATTAATTATTCCATATACTGCCCACCACCACTTGTCAACAAAACAGAATGAAATGACACAGTTAACATTCAAATGCAGTATGTTAAGTGGAGGAAGTCAAACATGAAAAACTATATAACTGGAAGATCCATTTAGAAGGCATTATGGGAAAAGCAAAAAACTATAGGGAAAGAAAGCACTGGTTTCCCAAAGGTTGGGAATGAAGGGAAGGACTGAATACAAAAGGTATAAAGAAAAGCTTGTATTGTGGAGGTAATGTGAGCATAAAAGGTTTTCCTTTGGTTGGCTGGGTTTTTGCTCTGCTAGGACTTGAAGCCAGAGCCATACTCTCTATAAATAGATTTCACATTTCCATTGAGCTACATCCCCAGGGACTGACCTTAAAATTTTATTATTTTTTAAATTTATTTTAAGTGGAACATTTTGGCTTCATGTATATATGTGTCCCACATGTATTTCTAATGCCCACAGAGGCCAGAAGAAGGCATTAGATCCCCTAGAACTAGAGTCAGGGATGGTGGTGAACTACACTGTGGGTGCTGGGACTCTGCAAGAGCAACAAGTGCTCTTAACCACTGTACCATCACTCCATCCTCATTACTTTTATGTCCAAAAAAAGGATGATTTGCACTGTAGTTGTATAAACCTCGACAAATTTGACCTGAGAAATCAATTAAAATATCCATGCTGTAAATGAGCCAAAACTCAAGATTTTTGGTTACCCTGTATTTCTGTATCAATGCATACTATCTGTTAAAAATAAATAGAAATTAAAACTTTTCCTTGCAAAATGACCACATTCTAAAGAATATATATGCAACATTATACTCAAGGACCAGCAAGATAACTCCACGTGTAGATAAAAGAAATACAAAAATGCTTAGGATATATCTGGAAAGCAAAAAAAAACACAAAATTAAGGAATACTTCAAAACAGACTGCATGATTCTACATACTATTTCATGAATCCAAACTACAAACCAGTTCCATAAAAATTTAATCATAAAGTTTAAGAATAGCCTAAATCTTATCCATCTATGAAAAGACTACACTTACACTCACTACCACAGGATATTATTTCCTAAATTTTTAAGAAAGCCAAAACAGCCTATACTCAAAACTTTCTACACTACATATTCTACAAATAAGTAAAACAATTTCGCTTATAACAACTATCTAGGAGAGAAAGTACTCTGGATAAATGAAGCTATCACACATTAATACATTAATTCTATCATTGTACAAAGAAAAATAAATGTTTAGAAAGACTTTCACTGTTTGGGCAAAGGGACAATTTTGCAGCAGTCAATACTTCAAGAAAAGGCAAAACAAGATGCAACTAAAGACCCTGGATCAACATAAATTATAAGGCTACTGAAATACCTTAGCAAGAAAGCACAGGATATATACACAAAGAATGACATTTTTAAAAAAGCAAGGAGCCCAGGGTACAATTTTAATCTATTTTTTCAATCTTGTCAAAGGTATTGATAATGACAGGTTTGTCAATGAAAACCTACTCACCAAAATGTTTCTCCTGGAAATTAGGATTACTTTCTTAGGATGAGAAGCCTAATCTCCAGGAATTTACTCTCCCTGATTCCGCCTAGTGTCCATCTATTTAGTTCATTCTTCTCAATGAAGGCAAAAAACTAAAGTCAAGAAGAATGCAATTATGGGTACTCAAAGTTCTAATCTCAATGACTGCCTTCTTCATGCACTTTTAAGTATTTTTTGTTTATGTTTTTGTTTTTTGAGATAGGGTTTCATCGTATAGCCCAGGCTGTCCTGGAACTCACTAGGTAAACCAGGCTGGCCTTGAACCAGAGATCCATCTGCCCCACCTCCTGAGTACTAGAATTAAAGGTGTCTGCCACTAACGCCCAGCTTAAGGTAAACTCTTAATTTTCTTTCCAAATAAATCTATCTTCTAGGATGATTCTTTCAGCACTCAGGAGGCAAAGCAGGTAGATCTCTGAGTTCCAGGCCAGCCTGGCTGACAGTCAAGATAACAGTAACTTTTAAGTCCTTTAATATCTAGCTATGTTGTATTAATTTTTACAAATAAGCATGTATTCTAAAAATTAACCTAAAAATTTTAATCTTTGCCAATTTCCAGCACAGAGTTACAGAGAACCCGTCTCAAAAATTAATAAGATTTTGTCATAAATAAATAAATAAACAAATAAATAAATAAAGCATGGAATTCCTGACCATTTTCTAAGGTGTTAGGCATTCCATGCTTACATTAATACGTGGAAAAAATAAACAGATATGGAAGTCAGGCAGTAGAGGCTGCACTAATTAATTCAGTACTTGTTTTCTTTTGTTTGAGCGCCACATCTTCACTGAGGCAGGGTCTCTCAAGTGAACCCAGAGCTTGCCAATAAGAGTGGCTGCAATTACAGCCAGTTACACCTGAAATTACAGGCAGCCACAATGTCCACCCTGTACTAACAAAGGTTCTAGGGATGTGAATTCCAGTCCTCACGCATGGTTGGTTATACAGCAAGTACAACCAATGAACCATCTTCTCAGCCCCTACTAAGTAATTTTCACCATCAAGAAAAAGTCAATCTAAGCATAACAGCCAACACCTGCACTTAAGTCTCCAAAGGCAGGAAGAACACAAGTCCAAGCCAGGCACCGGCAACAGAGGGAACCCAGTCTCAAGAAACAAACAACAAAATCATCCTTAGAAGTATTAGCAAACAAACTATAGTCATAATTTTTATCATCACACTTTAGAAAAGCAATTTTGCCTATGTTTCCCAGAAGTTGATAAAACAAAACTCTTTAGACATAACATTTAAAATTCCAATATTAACTTCACTGACTCTGAGAAAGTAAATATTTACATTTATGTACATTTCTCTATCTGTAGTATCTGTGTTCCTTTCCTTTTGTTCAAATCTCACACTAATTATAATCCACAATTAGTGTGTATTTACTTATTTTATTTCCGAGACATAAAACCAGACACTTAACCCTGAATAACAACAATTACATGTGATCAACATATTTTTTTCTGCCTTAAAAGTTACATTTCAGCTAGGTGGTGGTGGCCCACCCCTTTAATGCCAGCACTCAGGAGGCAGAGGCAAGGGTATCCTCTGTGAGTTCAAGGCCAGCTTGGTCTACAGAGCTAGTTCCAGGACAGCTGAGACTATACAGAGAAATCCTGTCTCAATCACACACACACACACACACACACACACACACACACACAAAGTTACAATTCCATACAATAAAATGCTGTTGATTTAGTTGACTGGAGCTAAAAACTAAGACACACCACCACCATAAAAGGGTTAATTGGCCATTTGCTCAGTGACCCTGCCAATTAGCTTTCATGTATTACAGGGTCACAGACAGCATCAGGACTCTTGCTGATCAGTCTTTCCATCACAAGAACCAGCCAAATGTACAGCTGGCTCTGCACAAATCAACTACCACCAGGTCTATTTATCAATGTACTACAAACAAATCATGGAAGAAATATCATCCTGAGAAAGTACTGCAGTAATAAATCCAGTTAGTTAATTCCACAACAGAGGGCAACCTGAAGACATAAAAGTATAAACTCTACCTCAGATACTAAATTAAAAATAATAGATGACTTAAAAATTCAAAATCCATTTCTAAAAAGTAAGTATACTTTTAAGGGGGCTAGGAGTATAATTCAGTGGTAGCCTGTATTCTTAGTATGCACAAGACCCTGAGTTCAGTCCCCAACACCAAAAATGAATAAGTATAAAAAACACACCAACATTGATACTCTTTAAGCTAGAATTATAAATTTTAAGACAAAGTGATCTTTTTCACCTCTCCACTTTATCAATTCATGTACTTTCCTTTATGTGGCAATTATAATCTCAAATTATGGTAACATTCGTCTTTCAAAAACCTTTTTCTTATTAGTTGGCCACAATTGCAATCTAATCACTTTTCCATTCCCTAATTTCTCTTCTAACAGACAAGACCTTCCCATAATAAGCTGCACAAGGCAACAGAATTAACACTTTGAGTCTCTCCTAGCAGCTGTGACTCGCTGAAAATAAACATCACCTTTCTACCCACAATTCCCTACAAAGTATGAATTAACTATACTTAGCTTGTTCCTCAGAATCCAATAGGGATTAATTCTAGGACACACTCCCATCCCACCCCAATCCCCACTCCAACCACATCTTTGGATACTGAAGTCCTTTACATAAAATGGCATAATATTTACAAGCAATCTATCGCAATCCTCCCCTATAGTTCAAATCTGTACATTACTTACACTATCTAATAAAATGTAATAAAACAAAAATAATAAATAATAATAAAATGTTAAGTAGTTGTTACACTGTTTGGGAATGACAAGAAAAAGGGAGAATATTTCCTCCTCCAATAAGAAGGGCTGATGGTACATGGTATTACTATGGATTTAATTCACTCACAGATCAGTCTCTTGAACTATATTATAAACCCCTGAAGAGTTTAGGAGTGTACCATCATCAACAGTTTGGGCCAAAGAAGCATGGAAATTAAGCAATAAAACCTTTGAATACTTTCTACACAGCTCTGTATTAGTAAAGTATCTGACAGACATTTGTGAGGGATTTTGATCAATCTTTGACCAAGATACATACTCTTCCTACTGAACACACACTTTCCACCATTTCTTTTAAGGGGGGAATATTCAATTATGTCTGATTCATTCTCAATACAAATGTTTACAATATGATAATAGAGTTCAGTACATGTTAAATCTAAGCACATTGCCTTTGATTAATAATGTGGTCCTCAAAAAACTTAAGAACTTATAAATTGCAACATCTGGGTTTTTGGGTTTTTTTTTAATTCATACTAAGATTTGAGAATATTTTCCAATACAACTGTCGTTAAGGATATCTGCAGAGACGGGAGTAGGAACAAAAACATTAAAATACGAGTAACAGTTTAACACCATATCCAAATAAGTTAAATGGGAGTGAAAAAAAAATGCAGACACAACCTGTAATTCGGTATAAGCCCTATGGAAAACAAAAGATACTGGATTTGCAAACCATGAGTTAATTCTTAAAGTGTTGTTTAATCCACGAAATTTTTACATTTATCCATGAACTGGTTCTCATCTCACCAGTGCCCCGCCCCCCCCCACTTCTCACCTTCCTACACACACACACACACACACACGCACACACACTGGAGTCCCTGTGCCAAACCAACCATCATGGGAAAAAAAAAAACTAAACCATGTGGTTCATTTTCTTAATTCTTTGTGAAAATAGTCATAGTTTTTCCCAAAGGAAAATTACCTATTCTAACGGGAACTGAGAAGGAAAAGCAGCTCATTATCAGTTTCCCATTCTCCACAGGGAGGAAAAAAATGGTACTAACTTGCAATAAGAGACAGCTGTTCCACCATGTCCCCTTTATAGCCTAAAAACAAATTGTTTAAACTTAAGGGTTAAGAATTTTTGTTTTGTCTTCAGGGTACATTCGCAGGAATGGAGAAGTGAGGCATTTCACTTTGCAGGACGGACCCCCTTAATAAAAATGATCCCCCGGAATTTGGGCAGGAGGCAACCTATCCCTCTATCACAGAAGCCTGCCATCGAGCAAGATTCCGTTATACAGAAAATGCCACTCTCCACCTCCACCGCCATCCGGAACACTGACAGGAGAGGACTGCGGGGGCGACGGGGCAGCGGCGAGGGGGCGGGACGCCACGCACTGCACCGCACCGCACGGCACCGGGGACTCGCACGGGGCTGCTGGGGCCTTCTGCCGACCCTGCTTCCTCCAGCCGCCGCCCTCGCCCGGTCCCCACCCCGGCGCGGCTCCGGGGACCCAGTACCGCGCGGCCTCCTCAGCTCGCGGTCGCCCCGCGCGCCCCTCACACCCCGCGTCCCGCCGCGCCGAGCCGCGCGAGGGGCCGCGTCGCACCTGGATGTAGTTGTTCTCGCAGTAGTCGGCCACCCGCTCCAGATTCGTGTAGCTGTCGAAGAGAGCCCGGCGGCCCCCCGGGATTTCCTCTTCCAACAGCATCTGTAGCTCCGCCATCTTCACATCCTCCTCTTCCTCCTCCTCCTCCTCCTACTCCTCCTCATGCAGCCCGCAGAAGCAGCGGCCGCGACGCCGGGGAGAGGAGGAGCAGCGGGCGAACGCGGCGGGAATCGGGAGGAGCGAGCGGCTCCCCCACGGCGCGCGACAGGGGAGGGGCGGCGGGGACGGAGGCGGGGCGCGAGCCGACGGGCCGCGAGGACGGTCACCGCGGCGACCGGCGGACGGACGGGCGCGCGCACGCGCGCTCTCCTCCCTCCGCCCCCGAGCGCCCGAAAAAGATTCCCACCCGCGCCGCGCCGCCCCTCCCCCACTTCCGGCGTCTCCTAGCGACGGGAGGGCGGGGGCCGGGATGCGCGCGGGAGCGGGGCTCCCGGTTAACCCTTCGGCCCCGCGCTGCCTTCCCGGCTCTGAGAGTCTTCAGCAGCCTTTGTTAGCCATGGCGGGAATGCGCCGTTCCCCCCCCCCATCTTCACCTCTGCGCTACACCCGGGGCCGGAACCCTGTGGAACCCTGTCGTCTTCCTGAGGAAGCTCTCCAGGCCCCTATGGAGGCCTAGGGAGAGGGTACAGTCTCTTCACAAGCTCTGTGAGAGATAACACCTCATCAAAACAGGCAGAACCACTGAACTTCCAGGCAGCTCTGAATGCCACCTTGGACCGCTTAGTCTAATTTACAAATTGCAGTTACCTAATCGTAAACCCATTCATTCATTCATTCCCTCCCTCCCTCCCACTGTCCTCTCTCTCTTCTTGGCATGATCTCCTGTGTAGACCATGCTGGCTGGAATTACAGCCACATGCTGAGGTTGCCCAGCCTGGGCCTCCTCTTCAGTTGACTTTTTTCAAAATTTCGATGGTGGTTCTGCTTGTACTAATTTCTTCATTCACATGGTTATAGCATGAATAAGATTAAATAAACGCACATTGACAAACGTACGTTTTTCAGATTACTACAAATTCAAGGTAGTTCATCCTGATCTTGTAATCCAGATATC
Source organism: Mastomys natalensis (assembly GCA_021653895.1). Lineage (NCBI taxonomy): Eukaryota > Metazoa > Chordata > Mammalia > Rodentia > Muridae > Mastomys > Mastomys natalensis. Next base: position 5,049,172 of record JAJTUV010000057.1, read on the forward strand.
TAATCTTTTTTCATAAATATGATTGCCCCACATGGTGAAACTTGAAACAAAATAAAACTGACACCTTCTGAGATGCCAAGACCACAATCCTTGTTAGTTCTGTGGAAACCCAAAGAGTACCATCTTAGAGGGATAGAGTTTCAACCTTTACTGTCACTTGGCCTCCTATGATCAATTTTCAGATCATGAGGAAATGATTATACATTCCTAAAAAAAAAAAAAAAAATCAAATGCATACCCTCACAATTTGTGGAGTAAACTCTGTGTTGTTACATTAGCTCTATGACAAATACATTACCAATGTGTGTCTGCTTTTGCTGCAGCATCTAAAACAGTATTTTTTTATTGGATATTTTATTTACATTTCAGATGTAATTCCCTTTCCCCATTTCCCCCCAACCCAGGAACCCCCTATCCCACCCCCCTCCTGCTTCTATGAGGATGTGCCCCCACCCAACCTCCCACTCCCACCTCCCCATCCACGATTTCCCCTACACTAGGGCATCCAGCCTTCACTGGACCAAGGACTTCCTCACCCACCTATGCCTGACAATGTCATCCTCCCCTACATATACACCTGGGGCCATGGGTCCCTTCCTATGTGCTTCCAGGCTGGTGGTTTAGACCCTAGGAGCTCTGGTTGGTTGGTATTGTTGTTCTCCTCACTGGGCTGCAAACCCTTTCAGCTCCCTCAGTCTTCTCTCTCACTCCTCCATTGGGAACCCCTTGATCAGTTCAATGGTTAGCTGTGAGCATCCGCCTCTGTATATTTCAGGTTCCAGCAGACCTCTAAGGAGACAGCTATATCAGGCTCCTGTCACCATGCACTTCCTGGCATCCACATCAGCGTCTACCTTTGGTGACTGCACATGGGATGGATACCCAGGTGGAGCAGTCTCTGGACGGCCCCTCCTTCAGTTTCTGTCCCACGCTTTGTCTCCATATTAGCTCCCATGAGTTATTTTGTTACCCCTTCTAAGAAGGGCCAAAGTACCCACACTTGGTCTTCCTTGTTCATGAGCTTCATGTATTCTGTGAGTTATGTTTTGGGTATTGTGAGATTTTGGGCTAATATCCAATTATCAGTGAGTGCATATCATGTGTGTTCTTTTGTGATTGGGTTACCTCACTCAGGATGATATTTTCTAGTTCCATCCATTTACCTAAGAATTTCTCGAATTCATTATTTTTAATAGCTGAGTAATACTCCATTGTGTAAATGTACCACATTTTCTGTATCCATTCCTCTGTTGAAGGACATCTGGGTTCTTTCCAGCTTCTGGCTATTATAAATAAGGCTGCTATGAACATAGTGGAGCATGTGTCCTTGTTATATGTTGGAGCATCTTCTGGTTATATGTCCAGGAGTGGTAGAGCTGGGTCCTCAGGTAATGCTATGTCCAGTTTTCTGAAGAACCACCAGACTGATTTCCAGAGTGGTTGCACCAGCTTACAATCCCACCAACAATGGAGGAGTGTCCCTCTTTCTCCACATCCTCAACAGCATCTACTATCACCTGAGTTTTTGATCTTGGCCATTCTGACTGGTGTGAGGTGGAATCTCAGGGTTGTTTTGATTTGCATTTCCCTGATGACCAAGGATGTTGAACATTTCTTTAGGTGCTTCTTGACCATTCGAGTTTCCTCAGTTGAGAATTCTTTGTTTAGCTCGGTACCCCATTTTTAATAGGGTTATTTGGCTGTCTGGAGTCTAATTTCTTTTTTTTGTTGTTGGTTTTTTTTTTTTTTTTTTTTTGGTTTTTTCGAGACAGGGTTTCTCTGTATAGCCCTGGCTGTCCTGGAACTCACTCTGTAGACCAGGCTGGCCTCGAACTCAGAAATCCGCCTGCCTCTGCCTCCCAAGTGCTGGAATTAAAGGCATGCGCCACCACCGTCCGGCTTGGAGTCTAATTTCTTGAGTTCTTTGTATATATTGGATATTAACCCTCTATCGGATGCAGAATTGGTAAAGATCTTTTCCCAATCTGTTGGTTGCCGTTTTGTCCTATTGACAGTGTCCTTTGCCTTACAGAAACTTTGCAATTTTATGAGGTCCCATTTGTCAATTCTTGATCTTAGAGCATAAGCCATTAGTGTTCCGTTCAGGAACATTTCCCCTGTGCCTAGGTATTCGAGGGTCTTCCCCACCTTCTCTTCTATTAGTTTCAGTGTGTCTGGTTATATGTGAAGGTCCTTTATCCACTTGGACTTGAGCTTTGTACAAGGAGATAAGAATGGATCGATTTGCATTCTTCTACATGCTGACCTCCAGTTGAACCAGCACCATTTGTTGAAAATGCTGTCCTTTTTCCACTGGACAGTTTTAGCTCCTTTGTCAAAGATCAAGTGACCATAGATGTGTGGGTTCATTTCTGGATCTTCATTTCTATTCCATTGATCTTCTTGCCTGTCTCTGTACCAATACCAGGCAGTTTTATTTTTAAATGATGATGTAGTCAGCTGGATCTATTGTTCACCACTTTAAACACCTGTCTTAGTGTGAATGTTCTAAGTGTGAGGAGCTTGTTAAAAACAAAAGGGAGAGCTGGGGTTTGTAGCTCAGTGATAACTGAGTTTAACTGTGTGTGGGGAAAGAAGAGAAACCTAAAATGTGTGTAGGAGGATAGTTATGTGTACGACACATACACTTGGTTCAGAAAATGAGGTACAAACAGGTGTAAAACAAACATCAGATCAGACTATTATACAAACCAATGGATCAACCTATGTTGATGGGTCTGGAGAGATGGCTCAGCCATTAGAGCACACACTGTTCTTCCAGAGGACCAGAGTTTGGTTCCCAACAGCCATGTCATGCTGTTCACAATCGCCTGTAACTCTAAGGAGATCCAACACCCTGCTCTGGCATCCATTGGTGCCTGCACTCATGTGGCATATACCCACATAGACTCACACACACAAATAAAAAGAAAATTTTTAAATAATTTATTAATATAAAAATCATAGTTTTCATCTTAAAGGAAGTAGGGAGGGTTTATTCTGGAGCCATTTGAGTGACCGTGGCCAGGGAACACAGACTTAGGTTACCCCAAATTCCATGTTCCAATGTAGAAACAGCTTCATCACGTTTTTTTGTAGTTTTACAGAATAAAAGTTGTAAGAGAAAGCAAGTTTAAAATACATTGGTGGGTACATCAGAGAAGCAGATACATCAAGATCAGGGGAGCCTTTCTAATGTACTCAAGATGCTATCTCATGACATTCTTAACTCTTACATTGGTTGAAGCTAATTGCCTGCCAAGTTAATAAATACTAAAAGATTTCCTTTTATCTGTTGTCACAAGATTTTAGTTCCGACATGGCGGGGGAGGGTTGTTTGCAAGGAATAGATCTCTGGAGGGCCAGAACTTAGCCTAAGATAAGAGATTTAGCCTCTGGGCCTGCAATTTTCTAGTCTTTCCACAGTACTGAAATTCTAAGATTTATTTATTTATTTTATGCATATGAGTATACCATCATTGTTCTCTTCAGATACAGGAGAAGAGGGCATCAGACTCCATTACAGATGGTTGTGAGCCACCATGTGGTTGCTAGGAATTGGACTCAGGACTTCTGGAAGAGCGGTCGGTGCGGGTCGGTGCTCTTAACCGCTGAGCCATCTCTCCAGCCTAGTACTGAAATTCTTTTTTTGTTGTTGTTGTTGTTTGTTTGTTTGTTTGTTTTTGGTTTTTCGAGACAGGGTTTCTCTGTGTAGCCCGGGCTGTCCTGGAACTCACTCTGTAGACCAGGCTGGCCTGGAACTCAGAAATCCGCCTGCCTCTGCCTCCCAAGTGCTGGATTAAAGGCGTGCGCCACCACCGCCTGGCTCAGTACTGAAATTCTAATCAGCCTGTCAGCCAGTCTCTACAAACACAGATTTCTTTCAGTTTTCCTTCACCACCAGATGCAGCCTCTATTCAAGTTTCCCTTCACCAAGTCTACTAGATAACTTAAAAGCAGACAGGATCCTTCCCTGCCATGCTTTCTTCTGACTAGCATTCTTTCAAACGCTGCCTAGCAATTATTCCAATAAACAAATTTCCCGAGAGAGGATTCATCAAATCACCCAGGGAGAACTGGAACGCTTTCTCTAATTTGTGACAGCTTCTTTGGCTTTTTAAGGATTCAGAACTAGGACTGTAGCTCAGTGGTAGAAAACTTGGTTATCCTCATACAGCCTTCAAAACTCAGAAGCCTGAGGCCCCAAGGCTGTGGGCATACATTTCAGCTGCCACTAAGAAGGGTTTAAGAAAGGGAGAGAGAGAGAGAGAGAGAGAGAGAGAGAGGAGAGAGAGAGAGAGAGAGAGAACAAAAACCTATGAAATACTCCACAATTATTAGGGTCCAGGACTAGACTGTGTATCTCTTGGAAACTAGGTAAATGGCCATAATTGAAATCTACTCAATTTTAAAGTTTTTCAAATAAACTGTTATGGTAAGACAGAAATTCAGGGCTACACTGTGAAACCCTGTTTTGAAAGCAAGCAAACAAACAATGCCCCAGAATAATCTCTGGATGTGTAATATTTGGGCCCCTCCACTTTACTGATGTTCTTATCCAGTCTTGCAGAAGTTTCAATGAAAGGTACAGTTTTTTTCAGAAAATGTTGTTCATAATATCATTTCTGCCTTCACAGAAATCTCTTACAAAAAAAGATAAATAATAGTAATATTAAAAATGATCAAGTACTATATGTCAAATTTCATTTAGTATTTCACAAGAGTTAATTCCACTAATATTGCCATGGAGGCTTTATAGTCTTCATTTATAGACAGAAAAACCAAGCGAACACAAAAATATATTTAGAGATTGTGGATTTAGGAATTGCATACCATTTTGCCTTTTTAAAAGTGTTTTTCTTAGCCGGGCGGTGGTGGCGCACGCCTTTAATCCCAGCACTTGGGAGGCAGAGGCAGGTGGATTTCTGAGTTCGAGGCCAGCCTGGTCTACAGAGTGAGTTCAGGGCAGCCAGGGCTACACAGAGAAACCCTGTCTCAAAAAACCAAACCAAAACAAACCAAAACAAAACTAAACAAAACAAAAACAAAACAAAAAAAAAACCCTAAAAACCTTTAAAAAAAAAAAAAAAGAATAAAAAGAAACATAAGTATGTCACACTGGGATTTCTTTCTCTTTTTTTAAAGATTTATTTATTTATGTATATGGGTGTTCTATCTGCATGTATGCCTGCATGCCAGAAGAGGGCATCAGATCCCATTATAGTTGGTTGTAAGCCACCTTTCTAATGATTTACTTATTTTTACTGTATGTGCATTGGTATTTGGCCTGCATGTATATTTGTACGAGGGTGTCAGATCCCCTGGAACTGGAGTTACAGACAGTTGTGAGCTGCCATGTGGGTGCTGGGAATTAACACCAGGTCCTTCACTAAGGAAGCCAGAGGAAGGGAGCCTGGAAGCAGCATTCCTCCATGGTCCTCAGAATTATCATTACTGAAAATGGAATTTTTATGACTAAAAATGGCAATGATTTTCATGTAATAACATGAGTTTGAAATGTACCAGTTTTTCCAACTCATTAATAGCATTAAATTTGTATTTCAAATATAAACTGACTTACAAAGTATGACTTTCAGGCCTGGCTAAAGTTTTGCTTGTCTTGGAGATTGCTGGCAGTTGAACCTCATGCTTCAAACATGGTAAGCATAGAGTCCACCACTGAGCAATACCACCTGCCTAACATTTTTTTCTTGACAATCTGATTTTTGTCCATTTTGATAATATACAAAGAAGTTAGATTTGGGGCCAACTACTAATTAGATATGGTAGTAATAATACACCTCACTTCTATAGCACAAAGTCAATAAGAATAAAGCTATCCTTGGTTATTATTTAGTTTGTTTTCTGTTACCATAGCTAAATATTATGCTATGGGCAGTTTAAAGAAAATAAAGGACTGTTTGGCAGTTATTCTGAGGACTGGAAAGTCTAAAGGCTTGGCACAGGCTTCTAGTCACAACATAAGTGACAGAAAGTAACACATACAGTAAGACAGAAAACATGTTATCTCAGACCTCTCTTATAAATCCACCAATGCCATCCCACTGTACTATAATAAAATACCTGAGGCAAGTCACTTATAAAGAGAAAGGGGTTTTTTTGCTCACATCTCGGAGATTCTAATACAACATCAAGGGCTTACTTCTTAGCTCTTTCTAAGGACAATCCATGGTGGCTGGAGCTTACAGCACTGGCACTTACCTTAGGAACCAGGAAGCAGAAAGGGAAGTGCCAAGTATCTCACAATCTTCCTTGGGGGGACACCCCCATTACCAGAAGCATCTCTAAGTTTCTACCTCCTTCCAACAGTGCTGTGTTAGCATCCTCTTTGAGCACATGGTCCTTCTGTCCAAACTATAGCCCAGCTCATTTGGTCCTAAATACCTTCCAAAGGCCCCACCTCTAAAGACCATTCATTTGTGAATGAGGAAATCCAATTTCTAACATTTAGCCAGGAGGTGGTGGGCACACACCTTTATTCCCAGCAACAAAGTGAATGGATCTCTGAGTTAAAGCCTTGTCTCCAGTTCCAGAACAGCCAGGGTTACACAATCCACAGATCTGTGATTTTTATCAAAGTCATTTAATGTAGCTTCTTGGAAATAAAGGAACGCAGGAAAGTCTTGATTTTTTTAAATGGCAGGGAATAGTGGATTGAACTACACTTAAAGCATATCTGTCTATTTTCCTTATTCCAGGAATTAACAAGCTATTTCTTACAGATCACTGTTAAATACGTGTATCTGTGTGAATCAGTGAATGGCTCAGATGACTATTTCATGGTTCTTAAGATGAAACTTCATTCTAAGAGAAACCTTCCAGCAAGGAAAAAAATAATAATCTTTCTCACGTATGTGTCAACTACAGGAAGCTACGAGGTTCACCTATAATGACTATAGAGATACTGAAGACACCGATGGTACCTAGCATAAAGTCAGTATTTCACAGTCCAGTCCTGCTGAAGATTGTCTACAAAGTTAGAAGCTGGCCATAAGCCTTAAGAAGTTGTTAGTTTCTTAGCTGGGCAGTGATGGTGCATGTCTTTAACCTCAGTATTCAGGAGGCAAAAGCAAGTGGATCCCTATGAGTCTGAGGTTGGCATGGTCTACATTGGAAGTTCCAGGACAGCCAGGGCTACATAGTAAGACTTTGTCTCAAAAGGAAAAAAAAAAAAGTAGCTGGTATCACAATGGTGATCTGTTGAGGCAGACTTCTTTTGTTACTGAAGTACCTTATTCTAGAACTGAGACCATGGTATTATCTTTAGTGGTATGTTAAGTTCACTTTGGTTTTTGTTGTTAGTGTTTGTTTGTTTGTTTGTTTTTTTTAATGTAATGGGAATTAAGGATAGATTACATAAGGAAAAAGAAAGAAAGTATTACTTGGCTTTCATACTTAGATAACTTCCAAGAAGTAAATGGCCAGTTTGATTTTGTTGTTGTTGTTGTTTTGGTTGGTTGGTTGGTTTTGTCTTTTGTGTATTTGTTTGTCTTTTCTAAAAAGGGTTTATTCTGTAGTCCTGGCTGTCCTGGAACTCATTTTGTAGATCAGGCTCGTTTTAAAATCAGAGTTCTGCCTGGTTCCGCCTCCAAGGACTGGAACTAAAGGCAAAGCACCACCAGCGCCTGGCTGACTTGGAACTTTGTTTTAAACTTAAGAAAAACACAAATACAGTTCTTAAAAGAAAAAAAAAAAGATTTATTTATGCATTTGAGTGCTCTATTTGCATGTATGCCTCCATGAAAGAAGAGAGTATCAGGTTATATTATAGACAATTGTAAACCACCATGGGATTGCTAGGAATTAAGCCTGATCCCCTGGAAGAACAGAGAGTGCTATTTAGCCACTGCCACCGAGCCATCGCTCCAGGTCCCACAACTACAGCTCTTTAGCAAACATATAAATAGGGCTGGGCAGAAGGCCTGGGGAACAATGGTTAACAAAGATGTGATGGAGAGGCAGGAAAGATAGAAAAACGGCGTGGTCCATGCTATGGAGAGAGGTGGGACTGGAGGTGTGACGGTGTGACAAGTGAGAGGGATGGTGGACATGCTGTCATTGCTCAGTCGGGTCAGTGGGATGGTATACAACAGCTTGGAGCTTATGCAGATGCAGACTCAGCACCCAAACCTACTTCCTGGCCATGAGATCCTTCTGGCCTCTAAGCAATGCCTGAAGCCAAAGATGAGATACAAGAAGCCACTGGAGGCCATGTTGGTGTCTCTGCCCCATGCTGCTGCTGCTCCAGCTGTGCTGCCTGACAGGAGGGGGTAGGGGCATCTTGATGTAAGCTGCATGTATAGCCCCACCTGAGATCATGTTGGGGCATCCATGGTTGTGCAGTTGTTGAAGGCCATGAGTGGATCGGTGACCATGATGTAGCCAAGGACATGTTACTTTCTGTGGCCATGTTACCAAAGCCCATGAAGATGTCCATGGCCTGCACTGCTGCCTGAAGCCATGGTAATGTCTGTGGATACAGAAGAGCTGGCCTCACCTCTCCTGGGGCCACTTCCTGGCTCTCCTCAGTTGATGGCTTCTGGTGTGGGTGTAGGCCGAGACAGGCTCATCCTAGGGGTGGGGGTGGGGTGTTCTGGCCACTAGGAATTTGACCATGCTCCAGTGAATATATAGACAACACAAAATGGACTTGCTTTTTCCTCTTTTGGGGTGGGGGGGCAGAGAGACCACAGCAGAGGAGGAGCTGACATGGAAGACTGGGAGATGAGCATAAAAGGATGAGTGATGTGAGATTCCCAAATAATCAATTTAAAAAACACATATGCATTTCAGGTTCTCATGTTAAGAGTTCATATCATTTAATAGTTTATATATACATACACATATATTATATATATATATATATATATATATATATATATATATATATATATATAAGTTCAAACAATAGTCATGGTTACTGTTACTATAAGATACAAGGAACTACCTATATTCTTATCAGTCTTTTGCTTTAGAAATCTGTAATACCAAAACCGAGGGTGAAAATTCCTCCCCAAGTACTGCTCAGCATTCCTGACAGACAAACCAGAGTGTTGAGAGTGAAAACGCCCCTAAAACTCAGCGTGGGAGAGAGGTGTTGAGAGCATCTCTTGCTGGGGTTTGATTATCCCCGCACACCTTGGGGTTCAGAGTCACCCCGTGACATCAACTAAGGATGGCGTTTATGCTGTCTCAGGGAAGCTGCATCAGTTTGGGGGCTGACCACAGTATTTGATTCACCATTTACCAAACTTCCTAGGACCTTGCTCTAAATACCATAAAACAGAAATTTGGAACATGGATTTCCAAAAATACTAAATTTTATCTTTGAAATCAGATCAGTTATGACCACAGGGAGAGAATAAGGTGAGATTAATCTTGGCAGGCTCACATGCCACAGGACTGTCCTATTGCTGGATTCACATTTCCTAAAATTATATGATGTCCACAGGGCACCACCCATATAGAAGCATACCACAGTGCCCAATTCTTGTGATTAGATTCTATATTGGAAACGATGAAAACCTCAAAGAGACAGACATAAAATTCACACACACACACATTAAGAAAGGTTGTCATGGCAACTTTGCTGGAGGGTATGTATTTTTAAATGTAAGTAAATTTAGCACTCAAAACACATTTGCTTCTCCCTCTAAGGTTCTGTATCAAGAACATTTTAAAACTTGTTTTCAAATTTGTTTTGAATCTACACTTTGAAAGCTTAACAGAACCCCATGACTGTAAGAGCAGCATAGGCTTAAGAACATTTTCAAAAGATGCAAAGAGAAAGCCTAGCATTTTATCCCATTCCCAGAAGTCCTACCTAGCTGGCTGCCTCTACCATTTTGGTATGGCTACGCCATCAAATCCCTGGAAGATCCAGTTAAGCTCTCAATTCTACTATCTATTCACCAATATTCACCAATAACCATGTCACATAAGCAACGGATGGTGCAGACTGTACTTAACCCAACGGTTCGTATAAATGGCGGATACTGCTCTCCAACAATCAGACAAATTCTTAGCTATGCTCCATCTCTGAAAGCTCTCCAGTTCCATCTCATCAGCACCAGTGTGCATAGTCTTCCTTGGTGAGACAACTGAATTCAATTCTCCCATTCATACACTAAAAATGAAACAACGATTTGACTCCCAGACTTTTTCTTTTCTTTGAGACAGGGTGTCACTCTGTAGGCATTGAGCTCACAATCCTCCTGCCTCAGTCTCTCAAGTACAGGTGTTACTATGCCTGGCTTGCCAATAGTTTCCCACACTACAGCCCATAACTGAATCCTTTGGGTTTTGTTTTTTGTGCTTTGGCCACACACTCACTTTTAAGTTCCTTCCTGGGAACTCGGGAGATGTGGATGCCAGAGGATTCTCTGTCAAAGCTTTGGACCTGGAGTTTTCCTTTCCATGATAAAGTACAAGAACAGACAGACATGATAACAATGTTTCACCCGTGTGGTTTTGTTTTGATGTTGGGGACTGAACCCAGGGTCTTATATGAACTAAACCCCTGTCCCCTAACATAGTTGGTTTTGCTCACTGCTACAGCATAAGCAGTGACTAGTATAAAATTTATCATAGCAAATGGGTAGGAATGGGGTGGTCAAAACATGCTTAGAAGAGCCAGTGCAGGTGAGGAAGAGCAGAAATTTAAGGTTATCCTGCACTACATAATAAGCTGGAAGCCCGCCTAGGATACAAGTGACCCTGTGCCAAAAATAAAACAAAACGAACAACACAAAATGTAAATACGCCAGTGAATCCCATAGAAGGTATTAAAATAACCTGAAATGTTGAAGCTCACACCGTTTATTTGCCCTTTCTGGGTTTTTTTGTTGTTGGTTTTTTTTTTTGTTTTTTTTGTTTTTTTTTTTTTGTTTTTTGTTTTTTTTGAGACAGGGTTTCTCTGTGTAGCCCTGGCTATCCTGGAACTCACTCTGTAGACCAGGCTGGACTCGAACTCAGAAATCTGCCTACCTCTGCCTCCCAAGTGCTGGGATCCCTTTCTGCTTCATTCTGTAGCACAGGGTGGCCTTCAACTTGTCATCATCCCCCTGCTTGTCTCCAGAGTGTTGGGACTGGATGATCAAGCCATCACACCCAATGTGTGCTTGTTTTTACTAACAAACTTCTGAAGGCCCCAAAAGAATACAGATCAAGCCAGAAGGCATGCTGGCACAATTTGCTGCCAGAAGAGGGGGGCTTAGAAGTGGGGGAGGGTGTTTGTAGCTAACTCTGTTACAGTGTGAAACCTTGATATATATATGAAGAAATAAAGATTCAAAATACCCCAAGGCTACAAAACTATTCTTTTATCTTTAAAACATTTATTTCTACTTGTAATATATGAAGGGTGTCTGTGTGTGTTATGCCAGATGTGTGCAGATACCTATGTAGGCCAGAAGAGGGCAACAGATCCCTTGGAGATAGAGTTAACAGACAAGGAACCACTTAACATGGGCACCAGGAAACAAACTAGGGTCTTTGGGAAGAGCATAGGGGCCTTTAACTCTTGAGCTACCTCTCAGGCCCTAAAAAAATCTACTCTTTGCAATTTTATTTGCGTGCACATGTGCGAGCACACACACACACACTACATTTTGATTATATCCAACCCATTATTTTCTCTTCGCTCCCTCTCACTCCCTCTAGCCTTCTTCCCTATAGTCCCTCTCTTACCTTCATGCTTCCCTCCACTCCCTCTGACCCAGAGAGAGGTTGGTTTTTGTTGTTGTTGTTTTGGTTTGGTTTTTCAAGACAGGTTTTGCATAGCCTTGGCTGAACTGGAACTTGTTCTGCAGACCAGGCAGGCCCCAAACTCAGAGATCTACCTGCCTCTGCCTCCCAAGTGCTAGGATCAAAGTCACGCTCCGCTCTGCTCCGTCACCTTTTGGCAAGCCATTGAGTTTAATTAGAGTTGCTTGCAAGAAAGAGCACAGGTGTCTGGCTATTTACTGGAGCATGAGCAACGTACCAGTGATTATACCACTGAAGAAAAACGGCTTGCTCGGCAGCTATTAACTGTCAATAGCTCCTTAGCTAGGATGAGAGCTCAGGAGACAATCCACCATAATCACTTTATTATCAGTTTAAAAGCCTTATTAAGATTAAATAATTCAGTCCTGTAAGACTCTTGCTACAGGTGACAATGAGATACTGAAGAGCCAAAAGAGAGTAGTGAACAGAGCGTATTTTATTCATGTTGTCAAGCCTATACATTTTGTGGCTGTGATACTGGGGTTCATACTGCGAGCCTTGAAGATGATACCGCTGAGCGCCATTTTCAGTCCATTTAACACACACACACACACACACTTCTGGAGTATTTCTGTGTGCTGTGTATGGGTTCACAGTCTCTCACCGGCCTCTCTCAGATGAGGTTGCGCTGGATGGCCAGCCAGGGACAGCCTCCCCACGGCTCCGCAGCACGTCACCACACTCGACTTACCGGAGTACAAGGGATTTCATCGGATTCTCATGTTTCCCTGGCAAATATTTTACCAACTGCAGCTACTTTTCCAGCCCCAGAATTTCCATTAAAAAAACAAAACAAAAACAACAACAAAAAACAAAACTCTAGAAAATGATTTCTTTGTGATGCAATTAATTGTGGAACTGTTAGCAAAACAGGCTCTTTGGCTGCCTACTCGGTGCTGTTCCCCTTGCTGCTGAGTTAGTCCACACAACCTCATCTCTTAGCAATTAAGTCAGGCTCCCCTCTGCCTTAGTGAGGGACCCGAACTCTGCCTTGATCATTGCTTAGCAAACCTCACTTGCTTTAAAATTCCCCTTATTTCCAGAGGTCTCACAGACACCTGGTTTACATATCAGCTGCCCACTCCAATCCTTCAGCAAGGTTCCAATCTACTCGCCGAGCTAAGACAACTCAAATCCAAAACCACAGAAACCCAGGTGGGGTCGGGGGAGGCAGACTGAACAACTTGACAGAATTTATGGAAACAGCAAAATAACCAAGAAGAAATTTCACTTAAAGTGTAGAATCTATTCCATAAATTAAATGTGTATGTGTGTTAAAAATAAATGCTACAGCTTGACTACACATCTGTAATAAAGAAAGGGAGGGCTAGAAAAGAAATACAGGCTACAGCAATTAAATTCTACTAATTGTTCATAAATACTTCACACAATTACTTGATCAATAAATGCATCATAGAATAACTCAATAACTAGTGTGTGTGTGTGTGTGTGTGTTCAAATGTGCATGCTTTGTAACTTCAGATTTGTAACTCTTGGAAATCAAAGATGAAAGTCAGAGGTGTGAAAAATAACCAGTTTGCAATGACTCCTTATCGCTATTTGGCATTCTTCCTAGAGCTGTCTGAAAACAAATGTTTGCAAAGAAAAAGGAATTTTTAAAAAATTTCTAATTGTATTTATTTGTTTGTGTGTGGGCGTGCATATGTGGCTCACCCAGAGGCCAACCTGTGAGTGCCTTCTTTCTATCATTTGGGACTTGGGATTAAATAGGGTCATCAGTCTGGGCGGCAGGTGCCTTCACTGGCTCAGCCGTCTTGCAGAGGCAGGAAAAGGATTTCTTAGCCAAAAAACAAACCAAAAAACTCAACAAGCAGCAGTAGCAGCAGCAGCATCTGGGGCTCAGTGCTAAGGAATCTGGGGTTGGGATAAAAAGTCAATAGAAGTGTAGAAAGGAAACTCTGAAGTAAAATATAGTGCCATCAATGAGGCATTGTAAATAAAACTTACAAGCGCTAAAGTATATTTTGAACAACTCTTAAAATATTCCCTATTTAACTTCAGTACTACCTCACTAAAGACTGGACACTGCTGTAGAAAGCTCTGTCCTCATCTCTTGTCCACGCATCTCACTGTGTGTTTCTCTTAACCTATTTGTTTTGAATTTTTTATTTTCGAGGTGCTGGGGCTGAATTCAGGGGAACACACACAAGGCAAGTACTTTACCACTGAGCCAAGTTCTCAGATCCTTAACAGCTCGTGTGAGCCCTGTAATATGCATATTTTCCTTCTCTGTCATATGGCTTATAATTTCTTCAGCCATCTGTTTTCTTCTCCCAACCCCGCTTTGGTTGTGGTTTTGACTCCTGCCTTACTCTTTCTTATTAAAGTGTTCATTTTGTGTTCTTTTGACATCGTAGTTAATTCCCAACTTGGGAATTCTGTTTCTAGGCATGAACAACAGAATATAACATAGTGCTGTGAGATTTCCAGAAAATCAGGACAAGCTCCCGCCTCAGTTTGTCACATAGGAGGGGCACTGGCTTTGAAACACATTTGGAAGCAACTGTGCTATTCCTAGATGATTCTGAACAACTCGACGTGCTGAGCCCTGTGCAAGCCTTTGGATGAACGCTTAGGAGCACGAGGCAGATGCTAGACAGAGCGCCTAGGGACTCACTAAAGCCTAACGAAAATGATTAAGACATATTAATACTCAGAAAACAAAAACAATCCTTCAAATAGAGTGATGGGTGATTTATTAGAAATGCAAAAAGAAGCAACATTATGTTTCTTTTATGAATACTCAGAAAACATGATTCTCCAACTTGCACAAAAGAATTCTCTAAGATTATTCATTTGAGAGATCAAACTAAGAACATCAAGACTGAAAATAATGGCTTAGCCAATAGTGGTGGCACAGGCCTTTGATCCCAGCTCTCTGGAGTCAGAGGCAGGGGGATCTCTGTGAGTCTGAGGCCAGCCTGGTCTAAAGAGCAAGTTCCAGAGCAGTCAGGGCTACACAGAGAAACCCTGTGTCCCAAAACCCACCCCCCCAAAAAATAATAATAAAAATTTAAAAATAATGGCTTAGAAATAATGCACATTAAAAGAAAATTAAGCTTTCCTATTAAAGTTGTCAATATAAGTATAAACATATATCATACAGTAAAAATTTTTGACATATAAAAATCCAAATTTACATCATAAAGCACTAATAGGTTTTACATTACAAAATGATACTGGGTTTATAAAAGGACTCAACACATATCTAACTGGGCATTTCCTTTCATCTATGTAACAGACTTTAAGTACATAAATGTCTAGTGTCTCTTGGAGACAGTGATCCAAGCTTCTTCCCTTGATGATGTGACCAGTTCATACTTCATTTCAAAAATTTGTCTCTCCACAGCGAGCAGGTGCAGCCTCTTCAGCAACACACTCACAAGCACTGTGGTCACCATGTAAGCAAACCTGGTCCGGAAGAGAGCCAACTGGTTACTAACGGTTAAAAGTTAACATTAAGAATTGTAGAGCTCATGAAGAGAGATCATCAAATTCCGAGCAGATGAACATGGCATCCTTCATTCCCTATTGTCATTTACCTCAGTTCTGGGCATTCCCACGTGCCTGAGAAGCCAAGAGAAGAAAACACTTTCATCGCTGGCTCATCAGCAAAGCGGTCTGGATCAAACCTACAAGGAATAGGTGAAGTCACCACAAAGCAGATGCACTCATGCCTTAAACGTCAACAGTAGACGCACAGCTGTAACAGTTTCAATCTTCCGCGGTAACATTATACTTCACTATTGCTGCTAAACCATCAAGCACGCAGATGTTTAATCTCTTGCTGTTTGTGAATATGTCACCTCTAAACAATCCAGAAAAGAAAAGATTCTTCAGAGTCAGCGATGAAGCAGGATCCTTCATGAAATACAAGGAGGAGTCAAAAAGCAGATAATATCTGAATAAAATCCAGACCGCCGGATCAACATGTAAGTCATTTCACATCGTTCCTCTATTAAAAATAAGGATTCAAGCCCTGAAATGTCATTTATAATTTATACTGTACTCGTACCTATTATAAGTGTAAGATATTAAGAGGCGAAGAAAGGTCTTTTTCAGGCTATAGAGATGGCTCAGCGGTTAAGAGCACTGACTGCTCTTCCAGAGGTCCTTAGTTCAATTCCCAGCAACCACATGGTGGCTCACAACCATCTGTAATGAGATCTGAGGTACTCTTCTGGTGTGTCTGAAGACAGCTACACTGTACTTATATACATAACATAAACAAATCTTTAAAAAAAAAAAAAAAAGTCTTTTTCTTTAGACTTTCCTTGTCAAATGCAACTGGAGAAGTAGAAACATTAAAAAGAAAACATGTAAACTCCTTTTAAATAGATGTTTTTAAAAGATCTACACTGAGTTAGAAAAGAGGAGCATGGACACATGCTAGTGGGCAGGTGAGTGCCTGTCCTTCCAGCACACCGCAGGCAGGCAGGTGTGTTTCCAGCACACCGCAGGCAGGCAGGCAGGTGTGTTCAGATTCCTTTTGTTTTGTTTGGTTTTGACACAGGGTTTCTCTGTGTAGCCCCGATTGTCTGGAACTCACTCTGTAGACCAGGCTGGCCTTTACTCAGAGATCCAGCTGCTGGGATTAAAGGTGTGTGCCACCCATGGGTGAAGGAGAAATGTCTCCCTCCCACTCCCCAGACATCACCAGCTGTAGCACTTGGGTGAGCTAACTGGGTCAGTGCTGCAGAGCTTGCCCTGGTGGTGGGGGTGGATGCAGGAAAGCTGCTGGGCTGACCAGTCAGCTAGTACCCAGGCCCAGATCCAGGGCTTTGAGTTGGCCCACCCTAACATCTCCCCATATATGATCTGCTGGAGTCCATGAAGGGGCCTGTCCTGCAGATCCAAAGCTACAGGATCTCCATGATACAGGCCAACAACAGGACATCCAAGAAGAGTCCAGGTAAGGATCCAGTATTGATAGTGTAGCAGAACCCAGAGGCCTCAAACCAGACTCATCATCTGCAAGCAAAGATGTTTGGACAAAAGGGTATGCTGTGGGACACACTGAAGCTTCCATGACTAGATTTTGTTTGTTTCTTTTTTTTCCCTCTCAGTTCTTTTTGTGGGAGAGGTTGCAAGGATGGAAGGTGGATATGAAGGGACTGGGAGATGAGTGGGACCAGAGTGCATGATGTGAAATTCACAAAGAAACAATAAAAGGTTAAAAAAAAAAAAAGCATGCACCACTGCTATCCTAATAGTATTTAAATCCTAATGAGTACATTTAAGAGCAATGTCACAGATTATTAAAATGTCAGCATTTGCAATATGCCAGAAGCCATATCTGTTGCATTAATCTGATTTATAGATGGTCTCGGGTGTCTATACAGTGAAAAGACTTGAAGGCCAACAGTGGTCAGATGTTGGGTTCTGCCTCTATTGTCAAAGCTGTGTAAATGCAACGTCTTTAGCCAATTTCTCCATCTGTAGAGCACTCAGCTCCCTGGGCTCTGGGAGACTTAAGTAGGATCAGGTTAAAAAAAAAAAAAAAAAGATTTTTATCAGAGGACAAAAGTCTGCTGTGAAATCTCAACAACACGGCTGCCTGAACAAGCCCTGAACAATTTCAACAGTTGACATTTTCAAGATGGGGAAATCTCACTAGACCCCACAGCCAGATGAGGAGCGCCAAGCAACTACCAACTGCTGGGTGGGAGAATTAGTCGTCTTATATATATATATATTAGAGAGGAGCTCTCCATCCAACATCCACGGCCAGCATGAAACATGTACATGCAGGTGGCACAGTACGGACTCAGCAGGTTGTGTTTATATGATGATTCATTTCTATTCATGTGCAGCAGCAATGGTCAAAGAAGAGGCGCACGTTGGAGGGACAGGAAACAAGGAAGGGAGAGAGAACAAGATGTGTTTATGTTTTAATTAAATGAAAAACAAGGAAAATGTTTAGCATAGCACCTGGCCTTGAGTGCTGCATACACACATGGGTCAATATTTGTTACATAGTAGGTGCTTTGCTAAGCACTCTACCAATTATCACTTTATGCTTGCCTACACCTGAGACATGGAGATTGTTCCCTTTCTGCTCACAGGGCTGAGGCAGCAGGCTTGTTCCATGGGGAACAACATAGTTCCCGGGTGAAGTGTACCAACGCTGGAGTCAATGTAGCTGAGTCTGAAGATCACTGTTTTCTTCCCTGTTCTCTCCTTTCCCTGCGAGGTAGACCAGGCTAGCCTCCAACTCACAATCCTCTTACCTTATTACTTCCAAAATGATAAGATTATAGACACACACCACCATGCCCATCAAGTATTCAAATTTCTTATTTTGTTTTTAACAAATAGGTAAAGTTATAGTCTTAGGCATTTATAAAAATACAAAATATTAGTCCAAACAAAAATATACAAATGTTCATAGTAGTTTCATTCATAATAGTAAAAACTAAAATTAACCCAATATCCTTCTGTAGCTTAATGGCATAGAAACTCCATTTAATGGAATATTACTCACCATGAAAAGAATATGTAACAATTTACTTGATTCTCAAAGGCATCAAATTTCAGGAAAAAAAGCCAATCCTCTCCCCCTCATCCACTCCTTTATCCTCCTCCATGTGACAATTACATTAAGCTATAATTAACCTATGGTCTCTGTTGTCTGTGTTCTGTGTATCCATCTATATTTCTCTTTGGATGAGTTGTTTTTCAAAGTACTGACAGCATAAATCTCTGACTCTTCCACTTGATACAACTAAGGAAGTGCTCAGCTTCAGGAAGCTCTCAAATATATATTAACATCTATAGCCTCTGAATCTAATATCTCAAAATGATTTCCACAATGTAGCATCTATTCCTTTAGGGGGAGGTAGATATCTGTGACAAAGTCTTGATATATAGCCCAGGTTATCCTCCATCTCCCAATTGTTGGGATGACAGCTGTGTGTGTCACACCAGCTGTGTGTCGCCCGTGGCTCCATCTACACTTTTAAAAAATTTTTCAATTTCTCTGAATGTTTTGAAAATAGCAGCAATGTCAAAAGTTCCAATGAAGTTCCGCCTCTTTCTCCCCTCCCCTCTGTGTCTTCCTCTTTTTCTCTCTCTCTATGGTACTAGGATGGAATTCAGGCCTTGCATTTTAGGCAACATGCCCTGCTAGAGTCTTCATATCACACTTAAAATTTACCAAAAAAATTGGCATTTTTCACATAGATTTCTTTTAAGATTAAAAAGTTTCATGTCAGGCAGTGGTGGCGCACGCCTTTGATCCCAGCACTTGGTAGGCAGAGGCAGGCGGATTTCTGAGTTGGAGGCCAGCCTGGTCTACAGAGTGAGTTTCATGATAGCCAGGGCTACACAGAGAAACCCTATCTCAAAAAAACAAACAAACAAACAAAAAGTTTCAATTTTTGGTTTTCTATACTTATAGGCATACATATTTTTACACCTTTAATTTGTTATTAAAGCCATTTGGAATATAAAAGTTAGCTAATAACTAATAATTTGAGAGTAAAATTTGAAGGTCTGCTGTTTTATTAAGACTCTTTAAGCTGAGGGGCGACGGGTCATGCCTTTAATCTCAGCACTCAGGAAGCAGAGGCAGGCAGATCTATGAGTTCAAGGGTAGCCTGGCCTACACAGTGAGTTCTAGGATAGCCAGGGTTACACAGAGGAACACTGTCTCGAATCCATGCCCCGCTTAACCTTGCAAAAAGACAACTCTTTAATGTCAGGGTACTTAAAAACAGACAACAAAATAACCTCAAGTGCTAGGAGCATTTGCCTGGCCCTCCTTGGAGTGGTGTCTAGAGCAGCAGACCTTCCTCTTCCACTGTCATACGATCTCAAAACAGCTGCATGTATCTAAGTTTTTCCCAAGGTGGTAAACCCCAGCCTGCCACCGGATGGCAGACGGTAAACCCCAGCCTGCCACCAGACGGACGGCAGATGGTGGTAGCTCCATCTTCAGCTTTGCTCTCCTGTTCCCACACGCGACACACAGCACAATTTCTAGATTCTATGGAAGAGCTTTATAAGCAACATCTTCTTTTTAAAAAATGTATTAAGTCTAAAGGACAGTTATAGAATCAGATAACCATATATGGATTATGAGATACACGTGATAATAAAAGAGATAAAACCAAAAATCAAAATAGATAATGTAACATGGCTATAAGTTCAGCATTTGGGAGGCTGAGGCAGGGGGATCATAAGTTCAAGGCTAGCATGAGCTATGAAGCATGACCTTGCCTCAAGAATGAATGAATGAATGAATGAATGATAAAAGGAGGTAGAGAGAGGAGAGAGAAGAGCAGATAGAGGAAGGAGACGATGAAAGAGAAGCTGCAAAGAACAGACAGGGCCCAGTGCTTTTCCCCGTCACAGCATTACCACATACTACTTTACTTTTCAAGACGTTGGAAAGGGAACGAAGCAGGCACGCACATAGAAACCAGCAATCGGAAAGACATAACACTATTTCATACTTGTGTGGTGATGGCCAAGTGCTGGGGTCCTGGAGAACCACTCCGAGGGCATAAAGGACGAGTGTCTAAAACACAGAACGGTCCAATTAGTCAAGCGTGACAAACATAACACAAGTCACCGAAAAGCATGTCTAGTACAGAAAATTCGAAGTGACAAGATCAGCAGTGGCCATCATCTTGGTAACCTTACAATGACAGCACAGCCCACGACATCATCTAGACAAGTATACTTCCCAAGCCTGTCACAAGACCTGGGGGCCATAGGGGAAAAGCCAGACTTAACTACATGAAAATTTATAATGTGAAAATGACTGTGAGCATCAGTGGAAGAGGATCATAACCAGGAAGGAATTCACTACATAGCTGACAGCCGAGTGACACACGGACAGCTCACTAGGAAGAAGAGGAGGCTGAGAAGAGTGGGCGCTCAAAGACAGAATTCAAGAGAAACGTGAACTGTCATTAATGTATGTATGAAAAGCTGTTCCATCTTCCTAATGATCAGGAAGAAGCAAGTGAAACAATGAGATAATTCACATATGACTCATAAATATAAAGAAGATCAATAAGTCCAAAGTGGTGAGGAACTGGAGAGGAAAAAAATACACATATACATCATATACATATACATATACATGGCTAGGGACTGAACCCAGGGGGCCACTGAGCTATACCCTCAGTCTTAAATGGATTTTATGATTTGCTAACTTAGTTAATTAGTTAGCTTTTATGCTAAGGACTGACTTCTGTGTAAGCTAGGAAAGTACACTATCACTGGGCCACACACATCCGTAACCCTGAAAAGCATGTACTATCATTACTAGTGAAGTATAAATTGCCTTTTACAAGATTTAACTATTAGTGAAATAATTCATTTGTTGATGCTAAGGCTCTAAACCAGGACCTCACACACAGTTGCTCAACGGCTCTTCCTGAGCTAACTCCAGTTCCTATATGTAACACATCCCTTTAGATCCAAACATTCCATTTCCTCACTATGTAGCCCAGGCTGACCTCTAACACACTATGTATTGCAGGATGTCTTCAAACTTATGGCAGTCCTCTGGCCTTAGGCTCTCAAGTACTGGAATTATAGGCATGCATTACCATGCCCAGCTTCCAAAACTCCATTTCTAAGGCATTATCCAATACCTATATAACTGTATAAGTTCTAGTAATAAAAAGAGACTATCAGTCTAAATATTCATTAGTGAGACTACTTTATTTACAGGACATAAGTTAATATGACACATAACTGTTCAAATGAATTGGATCTCCTCAAGTGCCAGTTCTATTAACAGTTATGATATGCTCAACAGAAAAGAACAAAAGAATAACATATTAATTATAAGATTTCATACTAAGATCTAGTTACAAAAAATATTTATCATTATTGAGTGATATGCGAGTGTGATTATGGGCGTCCCTTGGCACACGTGTGGGATCAGAGATCAACTCGTTGGAGTCAGTTCTCTCCTTCCACCTTTATATGAGTTCCAGGAATTAAACTCAGGTCACCAGGTTTGCCCAGAAGGTGTGGTATCTGTTGAGCAATCTTATCAGCCGCTAAATCGAGTTTTTAAGATACATTCTGTAGGAGGAGCTAAGGTGGGAGGAGTAAGGAGAGGAAGAGGAGGAGTAAGAAGGAGAGGAGGAGAAGGAAGAGGAGGAGCAAGGAGAGAGGAATGAGAGAGGGGAACACGGAGGCGGATGGTCACGTGTCTGTAGCAGTCAAAGGTAGTTGGTATATCTAGGTTGAGTATTGGGTTACACTTCTGATTGTATGGGGCATCTTGTTACTGATCATTACCAAATATATAAGCTTTTGGATAATTTAAGCATTAGAGTCTCATTTTCCTACTGGGCCCGCATGGATAGCGGGATGGTCTGGGCAATGCCCAGCCATGCAGATACAGCGTGGAAGATTGGCAGAGTCATCTCCCACGCTGATGTCTCATGGGTGGCAGGGCTGGCGTTTCTGGCTGGCCGTTTCTAGCTGCAGCATGCATGTGGCCTCTGGCCACGGAACATGGCGGCCGAGCTAGACAGTGTACCTTAGATGGTCAGCAGAGGCCGTTTTAAATAATTAACTCAACAAAGTGGCCAATTTTAAATAATTAACTCAACAACACTCATTCATGCACATACAGCACAATAATCACACACCAGAGTGCACAAAAATACGAACTATTGACAGCAGAATAGACAAAGGAGAGCTAAGAGAAACCCACACACTCTACAGCGGAAGACACCAGTGGAAGACATCATCTACAACTTGAGGGCTGGGAACCAGTGATGGCTGCCACACAGTGAGTGCATGAGAACTTTGGAGATCTTTACTGCAAAATGCTTTGTTTTGGCATTTTTCAACTTACTGGTTTATATATTATTGTTTCCAATCTGTGTTTTTATTGCTTTGTGTCTGTGTTTTGAATCTGTTTGTGTGTGTTTGTGTGTGTTTTCTGTGACAGTTTTGTTTGTTTATTCTGACTTGTTTGTTTCCTTATTTGCCAGTTTGTTTTCTAAGAGAGAAGGAGGCTATGGAGTTGGAAGGACCAGGGGGATATGAGGGAAGAGAAACTGTGATCGGAGTATATCATATGAAAACGATTATTTTCAATAAAAGAAATAAAGTAAAATCACATACCAAAGTAGTTGAGGATAAACATACTGAGTTAAATATACCAAGCACTTCCTACCTCCTTAGGAATAACAAATGGGCCGACTTTTCCTTCAATATCTTGAAGCTGGGCAGAAACTGGAGTTAGTTAGCAATACGGACAGTTTCACAAAGCACTTGCCGGCAATATCTGTTTTTAAACAAACAAACAAACAAACAGATGTGAAATCAATAAACATGACAAACACTAGTAGAGTGGAGATCAAAACTCACATGATGAAGCTGGCAAGATGATTCAGAACTTATGAACACTGATGGCTCTTTCAGAGGACCCAGATTTGGGTCCCAGCAGTTATGTGGCTCAGTCTGTAACTTCAGTTTTAGGGATCTGGGAAATTTTTACTTCTTTTTGTGGATGTTTGGTTAAGACACTCACACATGTGCACAAACAGACAGACACAGATGCATAGACATTTTTAGCTATTTTTTTTTTTTTTTTTACAAGATAGGGTCTCACTATGTAGTTCTGGCTGTCCTAGAATTCACTATGTTTGACCAGACTGGCCTCAAACTCACAGAGATTCACTCACTTGTCCCTCCCCATGCCTCTCAAGTATTGGGATTAAAGATGTGTACCCCTATGCCTGGCTAAATAATTTTTTAAAAAATAAACAGAAACAAATGAAAACCTATGTAGATCTATGTATATATTTTTCTATTGCAAATCTATAGAAATATTTTAAGATCCATGTATCTTTCCTACATAGTAGCACAAGCTTTATGTTATAAATAAACCACCTGATGTTTGCCTTTTAATGATTTATTTTCCTTCATCGTAGTCTTACCTGAGCTGCTCAATTTTCTCTGAAGTAATAGGATCCGTCCCCAAAACTTGGTCTATTTCCTTGTGTAGCTTCTTTTGAACGTCTCCAGACATTGTTAGGAAATGGATCGCCCAGGTACACACTACAGGAAAATTATGTTAGTAACAAAAAAAGAAAAATAGGTACTGCATAATTTTTGGTATAAAATTAAAAAAAAAAAAAGTTTAAATCTGTTCCCTACCCCCGCCACACCATGGTACATAAATGTTATCAAAAATTAAAATGAAATTATTTACAGGATTTGAGTTTCTTTAAACAGAACACAAATACATATAGAAGATAGCAAAGTATGCAGAGCTATTGAGATACCGCCCTTTGGGTCTGACAGGTAACTCGCAGCACTTGCTGCACCCCACCTAAGGTTAGTGAGACCAGAGGGGGGGGGAGGACTCACTGACCAGACGGGGGGAGGACTCACTGACCAGACAGGAGGGGAGGACTCACTGACCAGACAGGGGAGGACTCACTGACCAGACAGGGAGGGGAGGACTCACTGACCAGATAGGGAGGGAGGACTCACTGACCAGACGGGGGGGAGGACTCACAGACCAGACAGGGAGGGAGGACTCACTGACCAGACGGGGGGGGAGGACTCACTGACCAGACAGGGGGGGAGGACTCACTGACCAGACAGGGAGGACTCACTGACCAGACAGGGAGGGGAGGACTTATTGACCAGACAGGGAGGGGAGACTCATTGACCAGACAGGGGGGAGGACTCACTGACCAGACAGGGAGGGGAGGACTCACTGACCAGACAGGAGGGGAGGACTCACTGACCAGACAGCGGGGAGGACTCACTGACCAGATAGGAGGGGGAAAGACTCACTGACCAGACAGGGGGGGAGGACTCACTGACCAGACAGGGAGGGGAGGACTCACTTTTATATTATGCATTTTTATGTTATAAACTTTTTTTTTTGAGAGGGTTTCTCTGTATAGCTCTGGCTGTCCTGGAACTCACTCTGTAGACCAGGCTGGCCTGGAACTCAGAAATCCACCTGCCTCTGCCTCCCAAGTGCTGGGATTAAAGGCGTGCGCCACCACTGCCTGGCGTTATAAACATTTTTATAAATACTGTATCAATGTGTTGTTCTCTATAAATCTACAAACCGGTAAAGCTCCTACATCCAGAATTTTAAAATAGAAATCATCTCCAGTTCCAAAAGAGTTCTTTCAAATCATGACTCTACATCCTTTCAGAGTCCAGAGTAACAACCAGGAATCAATGAAAAGCAGCAAGAGGCTCAGCTGTGACTCAGTGGGGACTGTTTACCTATGGGAAGAAGACTTGGATTCAACCAAAGGAGGGGAGGAGCAACTCTTCACTCCTTCAGGAAAGGTGCTGATAGCAGTTCATTTGAAAGGCACTAACTAGAATTCACAATCCATAAAATGTTTCAAAATTTTATGGCAATTTTCAAAGGTGAAATTAAATACATGGTAGGGTAGGAGGGGTGGAACACCACGGGACCCAAGTTTTTTAAACAAGGAAGGGAAACTACAAAGGGATTCTTGTAGAGTTTCCTCTTTTTAGAAGAGCTTCACTAGTATCTGTTTTGTTATCCGTCTGAGACAGAAATTGATTTGTACTTACGCCTTGCGGTTATTATGCAGCTGGCCAGGGAGAACACCACACTGTCCTCTAGGATCTACAAAACCAAACTGAGTTCAGAAGCTATGAGATACAAGGTAGCCTTTACCAGGCTCTACTGAGACAGAGTATAAAATTAGGCTCAACAAAAAGTGAGGGAGGGGGAATACATTATTATTTCTTTACTACATCTTCAGCAAACCCAAAATCTGTATAATGAGAGAGTCAAACTAGGGTAAGGACTGCTGGGATGGAGGGAGGGGTGACTCAGTGCTTCTGAGCCCTCACTGTCCTTGCACACTCACTACCCTTGCACACTCACTGCCCTTGCACAGGACTTGGTTCCTCTACACAGGGTTGGTTCCAAACAACCACAATGGGAAGCTCCCAACCACCTATAACTCCAGTTTGAGAAGATCTGACACCCTCTTCTGGCCTCTGAGGCTCCTGCACACACATGGTGTACATAAACTCACAGAAGCTCACACATTTACATATTAAAGAAAAGGACAAATAAAACTCTAAATCCTGAACTGCCTAGTTTCTTATGTGTGTCAGTTTCACCTTTTATTTCTGTCATTTTTACTTAAATTTTTCCTTTGACAATCCGACACGTACACAATGCATTCTAGTTGCTCTCACCCCCATCCTCTCCTACCTACCCTGTCTTGGATGGATTCTACCTTGCAATGTCTTTTGTGAGATGGTCTCACAAGTAGGCTGCCCTAGAACTCAAAGAAATCCGCCTGCCTCCGCCTCCTGAGTGCTGGGATTAAAGGTGTGAGTCACCACTCTTCGTTGCCTGGCCTTTTTGATGCAACAAACATTTATTTCTTAGCAGTCTTGCAGGTTCATGACAGACACACCTTTTCAGTCCTACTTTTATGGCAGGGCCTGTTCAATGACAAAGCCTTGGGCATAGAGATGTGCCTGCCACAATCCTCAGAAGCTAACTCAATTTCTCCACAAACTGACTTCCAGAAACTTACTTATGCCTACCAGAGATTGTGTGCCGAGCTGGGATTCTAACAATGAAGTGTCAAGAACGCCTCGGCTGACTCCTGCCCAGCAACACCATAAAAGAACATTATGCTGGTAATAGACAAGCACTGACAGCTGGCCATGAGGGCAGGCAGCCTGAGCCGGCTCACAAACACTCGACGAACACATCATTTGGGCTTGATGTTTGCTCATTATAACACTGCGGTTTCAGAGGGTGAGTTCTTGGGACAATGACTGCCCATAATGAATGAGACACCCTGACTTCTTGGAGGCCATTTGGACTGAAAGAGAAGTGTTCTATGCACACGTGACCTTTTCACAACCAATTAACATTTCATTACCTGTTGCTGGTTAAGGTTTCCCTGTACTAAGGAGTCGACGAAGGTATGTTGTCTGAAGTTCCCTCCTTTTCGTTCCTTTATGATTTTCTTTAAAATAGATTCCAATTGCATGAGAGCTTAAAGAAGAAAATTAAAAAAAAAATCACAATGTAAGCATTTGTGGAAATTAAACCTCCTAAGAATAATTCTGTCCAATGTTACCACGTGTGGAAAACCTTTAAAAACGTAATAAATAATTTTTAGAGAAAATTTATATTTAAATCATAGTGTGTGTGTGTTAAATTTCAGATACATTCAGGAGATAGAGGCAGGCAAATTTTTGTTAGTTTGAGCCAACCTAGTCTAAAAATCAAGTTCCAGGACAGCCAGGGCTACACAGAGAAACCCTGCCCCCAAAAGCAAACAAACAAATAAACAAATGAGCATAAAATACCTATATGCAATCCAGGGAGTAACTGATTTTAAAGAAACATCTAAATTATTAGCACCCAGGTGGAAATGTAAACAATTCTAAAACCACACAGGCCTCCATACATTATGAATGGAGAGGTCTCCATTAATATCAATCCTTCCTTCTAAATTCTGTCTCCTTAACTTCACGGCTCCTCTCAAATCAAGGATCATTCACTCATCAAAAGACAGAAACAGGCCGGGCGGTGGTGACGCACGCCTTTAATTCCAGCACTTGGGAGGCAGAGGCAGGCAGATTTCTGAGTCCGAGGCCAGCCTGGTCTACAGAGTGAGTTCCAGGACAGCCAGGGCTACACAGAGAAACCCTGTCTCAAAAAACCAAAAAAAAAAAAAAAGAAAGAAGAAGAAGAAGAAGAAGAAAGACAGAAACAGACATGAAATAATCAGAAAAGTAAATTCTCAAAAAAATTCTCAGACAAAAGCAACTGATAACCGACGGCCACTAAAACTATGCACAGATTTGCTTCATTCCTGATCTTGGCTGACCTATCCCTTCACTGGTGATGTTAAAACGCACCCTCCAGGACCACTGCCTGCCATGGCTCCCAGGACCTTGCCTCTGTGACTGCTATACTCCCCCACTTTCCTGTTTGTCTGGGTTAGTCTCATTTTAACCCCTTCCTGGCTCTTGAATGTTTTAAGGATGGAATGTTCAAGGACTGGGTTGTTGCTTACTTCTTTTTCCTTTCTTCCTTCTTTTCTTTTATCCCTTCCTTCCTTCTTCCCATCCATCCCTCTGTCCCTCTGTCTGTCCATTTGTTTGTCTGTTTTAAGACAGGGTCTCCCTGTTTGGCATAAATGGCCTAGAACTCACTATGTAAGGGCTCTGTTCTGGACCTCCCTTTTAATCTATATTTGTTATCTTGGTAATCTCTGGTCTCAAGATTTTAAAGCTATACAACAAATACTTCCAATTTTTTATTTCTAGTCAAGACCTCTTTTCCTCCAAACTCCAGATTCATAAATGTAACTGCAAACTCAACATCTCCACTTAGATACCTGAAGCATAGTAAATGTAGCATTCAGCATACTGAACTCTCAATCATTCTGCAGAACTGCGTCTTCCCAGCCTTCCCATTTTATTTACAAACAATTTTATTCTGTAGTTACTCTGGCTTAACGGCCTGTCATCTACTCTCTTTTACTCCCTATTTAACCCATTAGCCAGCTGATGGTTGTCTTCAAAGCACAGAATTTTCTATTGCTCCCCTCATGTTTCTGTACCTTGTTACCTGCTGCTTAGCACCTGGTCCAAGCCTTAGTCTCTTCTTAGTCTTGTTCATCGCAAGAGCTTCTGAATTACTCCCTCTGCCTCTGTCCTGCATTCTCATCTATCAGCGGAAACCAAGATTTGAAAACAAACAAAACCAAACTACTCTGCAGGCTTCCCACCCCACACTTCTAGCCTCCTTCAGGATAACTACATTGTAGCCTCTCCAGCACACACCTCTAGCCTTATTCCGGCCTCACTGGCAACATTGTCAGGATAACTAACATTGTAGCCTCTCCACCATACACCACTAGTCCCCTACTGGCCTCACTTTTCACCCTTTCACTCTCTATAAATTTACTAAGACTATTTCTTATTTCTTCCAGCTAGAATGAGGTACCACAAAAATTCTTCTTATTCATTAACATCTCCAAGGACCTAACATATACCCAGACAGAATAAATCTTGACCAAAGAGTAAGAAGATCTGAATAACTGACTACACATTAATGATGGAAAGGAGGAGTTGCTGGTGGTGTAATGCAGTAATTCCCACACTGCCACACATTGGGATTACCTGGTAGGAATTTCTAAAAATAGTAAAACACATGTCATACTTCTTGTAATTGAATCTAAGTGGAGGTAGAAAACCAGGTTTCAATATTAAAACAAAACAGCACAAAACTGTGGTGTAACAAAACTTGGGAATTATTTTATTTCTGAAATATAGTTTTTGCAAATGGGAATTAACCTAAATACATCCATCAAGTGACGAGAACGACAATGAATACTATCACAGGGGATGCATCAAACTGAATTTCAAAAGCCTCTGGCGGGTGTCAGGATGACCCCTAGAACAACAAGCATGAGCACAGGATGTTTGTGGCCTGTGCACACACTGAGAACCAGCACACAGTAGGTCATAATTAAATACTTTAGAGAAGCCTATGAAGCAATACCATTGTGTATGAAAAATAACCTGTTGCTCTCATGAAGACTTTTTCCCCCCTTAGGAGATGGGTTTCTAACTCCTGAACTTAAATTGATGATCCTCTTGCTTCAGTGGACCAAGTAACTGAGAACACAGGTGTATACCACTGTGCAGCATCTGTGTTTTGATTACCCTGTCTGGTTCCAAAAAAAGAAAATGAAGCAGGTCAATAAAATATTAACACATGGGGCTTGGATAGCTCAGTAAAGTGTTTGCTATACAAGCATGAGGATTGTACAGAGACTATCTTATGTACTGTAGGGATGCATCACCTGTCAATTAAAAAGTCTATGGCCTATGGCTTAGGCAGTAAATGGAAGGTGGGACATCCGGGAGGAGTAAGGACTCTGCAGTAGAGCCAGGCATGGGAGGTCTTCGAGAAAGATGTGATGAAGGGACGCTGGTACCTGAGC